>VWZY01005821.1:91476-107311 GCA_013399075.1 Chloroceryle aenea
CCCCCCCAAAAGAGAGTATATAATCAAATGTAGACTTTTATACTAATAATATCCAGAACTCCTGTCAAAAAAAACATGGATCCTTTCAAGTTCCCTCCCTTTGACAGAAAGTACAGGTGAGAAATACAGAAATACCTGGTGATTTTGTGGTTATTTAGCAATATACTGAGGCATCAGTCTTGAGATAAAATTTTCCTTCCCCCGCATTCATAGTTTATGTGATCTAATAGTTATGTTACAGAAAAGTATACATCAGATTAGAAATTCTAAGTCCTATCAGATTGGTAATAGCCTTCTGCTATTAGCTAGGGACTGCATTAATGCACCTTTTATCACCAGTAATACTCACAAGACTATTAGGAGTCCTTTCCAAAGGCCCAAATCAGAAAAGTGATGGCACTCAAGTTAAGAGGAGAAGCAGTGTGACAGTAATAATGAAAAGAAAAATAAGTACGTGGAGTACAGGGTTTGGATTTTCCTTCATGAAATTCTTCTGAAATGCTGCCTTTCCATATAAATAATACTTGAAGAAAAATGTAGTGCAGAGAGAAGTCAGGTAAAGGAAAAAATTAAATTGGTAGAATTTCCAGAATTACAATTTAAAATATGGTGAAATTCTTTAGCATAATTACAGATTTTTTCCAATTGCAAACACCCACTGTAAGAACAAGATCTTACACAGAGCTGCACTCAGCTCTGGGAGGCTCATGCTTTTGGAGCAGACAGCCTTGTTCTTCAACAGATGAGGATCAGAAGGTGTGTAAATGTTTAATCGTGTGGGGTAGCAAAAAGCAAATGAATTGCAAATGAAATAATAAATAAGTGGTAAAAGATTAAATCAATTACCTGGAAGTACCTTGAATTAAAAATCAAAATACAATTCATTTTGTGGCTCTAGATCCTGCTGTCTTTAACATAGTTCAGTAGTTGAGCAATTCTGACTGACTTTCAAATATTCCAAGGATGGTGAAAAATCAGTGTATTAACCATTGTTTTATTCAAATAAATAAATAAATAAATAAATGTCTCTAATTCTCTCTAAGGCTCTCTATCACCTTGAAGTACAAGGAAAATCTAATTTACAATTCCAAAAGAATGAGGTTTACTAATCTTTATAGAAAACTTCAAGTGGAGTAATCTTCTTAAGATATATTAAATAAATACAAAACAGAAATAGAAAGGAAAATTAAGATCTGCGTGCTGATAGGTTCTTCTTTTGTTACCATGGCAATAACAGGGATACTCAACATGGACAAGGTATTTTATCCTCTAATCAGATATCATTTAAAACTTTATCTGGTTTGTACTAGCCAGACCATGGAAACTAAACCCTCAAAATTAAGTTTGTATATGAAATAAATGCACTGAAATCCAAAATACATTGACACGCATAACAATGATAATTTCTGAAAAGGAAAATAATAACTTGTATCTGAATGCTAAGGTGTTTTTATGTTATTTCTTGATTTAAATTAGTTGGGGAAGAGATTATAGGTGTTTTGCTGCTGACAACATTTTAGAGTTTCTTCCTCGTGGTTTTTTTTAGTTTGTATCCAGCTAGTTTTTTTCAGAAGAGGGACTTATAGACTTAGTCCTTAAAAGAAGCTATTCCTAACATATCACTGTAATCTGGAGGCAAAAACCTGTGGGAATAGTTAGGTGGGATTCTGTTTCTGAAGCTCAAATGCAACCCAATGTATAAACAGAATACATTCATAATTACTGATAAAATATTTAAGGTCCCCACATTCCCTCAGCTCTCAAGCATTCTATTTCTAAAATCATGTAAAAAATGAATTAAAATGCTTTGCTTTTATTTTCCTTTTTGTAGCAGTCCTGAAATCAGAGCACAGTTTGTGCAGCACTCTAACATATCACTTTTTATTCAACTTTTATAGCTAGCCTGCAGCAAATAAACATCACAAAATTATTTTCTTGCTACTTTCTTTTAAAACTAGGCCTGCTAGAGTTGAGCCTAAGGGTGGCAGGCTGTTGTTAGGAATTAAGTTGTTAGCCTGGCTCAAGAGCCTTTACAGAAACACGGTGGGACGACTCTCCCGAGTAGAGTGCTGCTATGAGCTCTACAAATGGAGTAGGCAAAATAGAAAGGGCTGTGGAGTGTGTGGCTCTCTATTTTAGGGAGTGTTTTGATTGCATGGAGGTCAACAAGTGTGATGGACTGGTTGAATATTTATGGGTAAAGTTGAGGAAGGCCAACGAGGAGGATATCCTGGTGGGAGCTTGTTACAGACCACCCAGCCAGGATGAAGAGGTTGATGAATTGTTTCACAGACAACTGGCAGAAACTGCAAAATCGCAAGCCCTTGTTCTTGTGGGGGTCCTCAAATTACCANCAAACCAAAATGTTACAATTTGCTGAGTTGAAGAATAGCAAATAAGCAACTTTGATGAATCTGTGAAGCTCAAAAATAAAATAAAAATTGAGCAGATACAGAACTTAGAGAACAGATGTTGGATAAAAAAAAATATTAGAATTCCAATGGGTTTAGTCTGGATTTACAATTACCCTATATGATGCTTTTAGCATTGAATACCTTAACATACATTATAATAACAAAAAGCCTTTTATGTATGCTTACTGTGGTGCTTAAGAAATTCTTTGGATGGTTGGAATTAGTTAGGCCTCAACCCTAACATTTACCAGTAACCTATATGAGGTATACACTATAGTTTACTAAAGCATCTTCTATTGTGTCTTCTTCTTAAACTAACTCATAACTGAGCAGGCAGGAAATAAGAGTTATGTAAATGGGCTAATTAGACAGCTAAACATTATTACTTACGGGCAAGAAAAGGTTTGTCTTGTTAAAGTTTTGGAAGAAAGTAGAAGCAGCAGCAATATGTGAACCTTCCAATTCCAGTTGCTATAGCAACGTATTTTTAGCTATCATAACTTTAGCAATTGTAAAGAATATCAAGTGCTGGTCTCTCCCTGTTTTTCCAAATAGAAGACTGTAGGCTGCTGCAGCACAGGAAATTCTGAATAGTGGTTTGCACATATGAAAAATACTGCACGTCAATTTTGACAGCTTCACTTTATAGCAGGGAAAAAAAAAGGGCCAGAATCATTTGATCTTTTAGAGGGATTAAAGAAAAATTACAACTAAACCTTAAATCTTGATGGAATTCGCTCCATTCTGAATCTGTCAAGCCATCTGAGTTTAACTCCTTCCGTAGTCACAATTTTCCCAATTCTTCATGGTTTTAGGTTACATATGCTTTATTCCCTATTGTTCCTTTCCAACTTCAACAATCATTTCTTATGTCTACCTTTATTTTACAGCTAGAAGGCAATCCAAAGCAGAAAACAAACATCCTCATTAATTTTGTTTGAGATGAGGTATAAGTAGACAAGCTAGTCCTCATATAGAGGAAACTCTTCATCCCTTATGGAAAAACTTAGGCTAGACAAGTTGCTTTTCAAATTCATTTCAGCTTACTTCCTATTTCTAGCCCTCTTTATGAACCGGATTATGGCTGAAATCCCAATTCCAACACCTGCAAAGTAGGGCCAAGACAGTTGCGTACATCAGTGCATTACTTTCATATATAAAATGTGGTTTAAATTATTGCTTTTTCTTAAGAATATGATTTATTTGTTCTTAACTAGATGCACAGAAACCAGAAATCAAAGCTGTGATAGAGTAGAATTGAATCAGTTGTGCTGTTATTATTAAGCACTCTAGAATTGCATCATAATCACGTATAAGGTACAGTCTGTACCTTCCACAAATCCCAAGTTTTTCAGTTTGTATCCAGTTTTCATTCAGTTTGTAATTATCATAAGTAGAGAGCAATTCCACACTGCCTGAATCTTAACCACAGCTTAAAACAAAAGGTAAGGTGCTGCCTTACCCGTTGCTTTTTCCTTTAAACACAGCCAAACATCTCATCAAAACAATATCCTCTGAAACACAGCTTGGTTGACCACCCAAAGTTCCAAGGACACAGACAACTGAAGGGTACCTGGTACATGCACAGGCTGCTGTAAGAACACTTGCTCTAGAAGAAATAACAACTAAGAGGCATTACATGTACGTGCCAGATATTAATCCCTGTCTAGTTTCAACCAGAATAACCATTCATTCTGCTGCACAGAAGAGCAGGCAGCATTCCTTTGCATTTGAGCCAGGAAGCAGGAGTAGGAACTGTCTGTGATTCAGGTTCTGTGGGTGTTACAAAGGAGAGGCAGTACTGGGGCATTTGTTTTTTTCATATTCTGTCTGTAGGAAAACTGTTAATGAAATCTGGCAATACATGGCTAGCAGAAGCAGCAGTGAAATGAGAGTCAGAGGCATCTTACTTAACTTTATGGTGGCCCATAATCTTTCTATAGATGTCACAGAAAGCAAAGAGCATTTTAAGACTTCAATAAATTTACTATGGCCACAGAAAATTACAAGGCAGAAGTGTGGAAATACAGTTTCTTTTCAGTATCTGTTTTATTGTTGAAGATATGGAATGTTATTGAAGTATGAAGCATTATATAATTTAAATCAAATTGTATAAATGGTCACAGAGATTTATGTTCTGAAATAATCCAGATAACTCAGAGTTTTATGTTCTGAATTTAAATGAACAATTAGACACTCCAAGGGTGTCTATTAATAGAAGTCCAGGATAAACCAAAGGCAACAAAGGGTAACAATACTTTGGATGCCATCGATGTGCCCTCACAATTCCCAATTATTATTTAAAAAAACCAAAACAAAGCACCAAAAAGAAAAAAAAAGATAAAACCCCCAACTCTTAGCCTTTAGTAGCTAAGCCTTAGTAGCTGCCTTTTGCCTTTCTATGGCAAATGTAGGTCTGCAATTACTTCTTGCTACCACAAGACTATTTTCTAACAAGAATGTTCAACAGAATGAGAAATACATGCAAAGATCAAGTCAGCCAAACTTGTGGAACTTAGTGCACAATATAATGATTTACTGAACTCCAAATGAATTTGCTTTGGTCCTGAATGCACCTCGTGTGTTTAATTTCTGAAAGTAAACCACTCACCAAGTTTTACTTCCAGGAAACAATTTCTAAATGCTGAAGAACAACAGAGGTGTTTTGTTTCCTCCTGTGCAGAGCACTACTCTTATCTCCTTGACAATAGGCACCACTTCCTAGATGAATTCTTACATTTGGAAGCAAATTCTTCATCCCGTGAATAAAGTAGGTTCAGCAGGAAGATACTTGTACATAGCAGCAACTTAGTGAGGGAGGACACCACATCATCACTGATGTTTCAATAAGCCAAAAAATGATGCATGTGTACATAAGGATGAAGAGGGGAAATATTCAATATTTCATTTTCAGAGCAAGATCTTCACAGTGACATTTATGTGAAAAGAGAAAATCCCTTCCAAAGATACACGCTCAGTAGATTTTAGTAAGTGCATCTGAGAAAGTACTAATTCACATTTTTAAAGAGCAAAAATATTTCTCCACCCCAAATCTAGTAACTTTCTATTTGTCAAAGGATCTATCCAAATTATGTTATGGTTTGGTTTGCTTTTAAAAATAGGGCAACAAATTCCAGAGAGCAGGGACCTTATTTTCCTCAGCTAGTACGCGTCCACACCCCAGCATTCAAAATGGCACTAAAATGCCAGTAGCAAAGGTGCCTGGAGTTTTGTGAGAGAGGTGAAGTGGGCAGGTAACGGCTCATACCAATGCTACCTTCAGAAATGCATTTTCAAATCCTGAAGAAGTTGGGACCTATGTTCTGGCTTCATTTACCCCTTTTTCTTTTGTGCTTTTTAATTCTCATGTTTTGAAGCTGTGCCTATACAAGAAGTTTATAGCTTTACACTTGATATCAAGATACCAATCCTACAGAATCAAACGCGAAATGCTGCAATGATTCATACGTGGTGTTAGCTTGTGTGAAGACACGATAAAATTGCATCTAATAAACCTACCAAGGAGTTGTGAGACCTAATGCTCCTGGTCAGAAATATCAGCATTGTTTCCAGCTGGTGTTGATCTATTTATAGTGCATTTGAGAGAAAGGTAACCCACCACAAGCAAGCCCAAAAAGCATCTCTTCAAGGAAACAATGTCACGGCACAAAAGTTTCGGCTTTTGTGTCTCATCTTTTCAGCTCAGATGAATTTCAAAATCTCTTTAACACAGCTTAGAAAAACAGAAATAGCAGACAGGATTTTAAAGGCAAGACAGCAACATTTGCATAAAAAGAAGAAAAATCTATATGTGTCAAGGCTTTAAAACAAGACTGTGGAATAAGAGAAATTCCAGTTTCAAGAAATGATCTCCTTTTGTTTTCTGAAGATAAGAGAATAAAAATATGCAAATAAAAGTCCTATTTCTTCCAGAAAACAAACAAACAAACCCACCCACATCTGTAATCCTCAGCCAATTGCCAAACTCCTTTTTATCAGAGCAGCATGGATCAAAGCAGGTTGTTTTGTCTTGCTTTCACTGAATTTTGGTTAAGACTTTCTTTTTCCCTTAGTTGTCATGGAAACATGTCCAGAGCAAATGAAAGCATATAAAGCACTACTGACAAAAAGCAAGTTGTTCCTATTCAGGCTGCACCGATGAATGCTTGCAGAGATACTCAGGAAATTGCAGCAGCCAGATCTATACCATTTGGTACTATTTTAAAAGTATACTTTATGACACTAAAGCTTTCTACCATCAATTGTCCAGCTATAATCTACTGAAATGCTTCTTAGCATTCCCAGAATTCAACAAACCACTTAACATTTTAGCATGCGTCAACATTTACAGTGACTTGAAATGCAACTACTAGAGAGAAAGCAAAGAATAAGAATAAGAATAAAAAAAAAGAAATTAAAAGACAGTGGAAAACAAAAATAGAAAGAGAAGGAGGGACAAAGAGAAACACTGAAAGACTGGGAGAAAGAAAGAAGCACAAGATCATTGATTCTATTTATAATTTTACCATCTTTGTACATAAAACTTCTTCCTTTCCCTTCCAACTTTTTCAGACAAGGTCAAGGAACCTACTCACTTTCCTGTTATGAAAGACCTCAGACTCTCCTTTCCCTCTAACCTGTGAAAAATTGAAGGGATATATATGTGTGTATTTTTATGGCTATCAAGAAAGGCGAAGGTTGGAATACATGAAGTACTCCTGTTTAATTAGTTGGGGCACAATGCCCATGTTCATTCCCACGTATTAGATCACTTCATGATGCAATCTCTGTAAGCACAGATGATTTTCTCAGCAAAGCCCTTGAGCGTTTACTGTGATCCATCTGTCCACCCCCAGCACAGGTCTCTGACCTGCTCTGACATCTCCATAAACACCCCTTACCACCTTCCTGCTGGTGTACAAAGGGGTCACTCAGCACAGGGGCAGGCTGTGAAAGAGTGGTAAAGAGGACAAGCTGGAGAGTGAGCAATGGGTGGGCAGCAGAAGTGTAAGCACCAACACGCTTCGAAGGACAACCACCCAGTCTGGGACCAGTGCTTTGTCTCCTCCACTTCTGTAAGGCAAACACTACTACACCAATCCCAATGGAAGAATCCCAGTAAGGTTTGATTCACCCCATCTTTGGCAGCTTAGCTGTATTCAGTAGCATCCATTCGTGGGACCACCTTTCATGAAAAGCAGAAGGCTGTTCATTCTTTCTTCTGAGCAAAACTATGTTTTGTTTTATCTTGACGTCTCCTGTAGCCTTTCCCAATTCCCACGCCAACAGAGCTTCAAAGCCCCCACTGCTGTCTTGTTTGTTTGGGAAATTTGAGAATTTATCTTGTCTGACTCCTGGCCAAAGAGGTGCCACCCAGGATATCCTGCAAGATACGGCAACTTGGAGCGGGTGCATCCTCACCAAAGGTAAACATGGCACAAGGATGTGGGCTACACGGTGTGGGCTAGCAGGGGACTGAACTGTTGCCAGATATGAAGTATTCCAGCTGAGTGACATGGTAATGAGGGGAACAACTTCTTTAGGTCCTCACTTGAGCGTGATGCTCATGAGGTGGATATTTCAATAGGAGATATGGCCTGAAGAGCACTGCCAAGGAAATCCAACAAGAAAGCATAAGCAGATGGAAACAAGGCAACACTTGTCTGCGTCTCTTAGCATCAGTACAGTCAGCAGGACCATGCCCTATTCATGGAAGTCTCTTGTTCCAGTCCAGCAAACAGGAGTTTGAAGTGGGGCTTGATGCTTGCTATTTTCAATAGCTTGTTAGGCAGATGAACTTTCTATACTGCTAATGCAATATTTCCCTGGCCTGGAGGCCCTAATTAGTAAGCAACACATGATCACGCTCTACTCCACAAGAGCACTTGAACACTTGAGATCAGGTAAGAAAGCAACCTCAGCTGCAAATCTCAGATTCCAGAGCTAGGTTGCAAGTCATGTCCGAAGGATAATGATTAATTTTCTATTCTTTTATAAAATAAAGAGGAAATAAATAAATAAAAAGCCCAATCCTGCTGGTTAGTGAAGACTATAGATGGAAAGCTTTCTCCAGGTGGGTATAATCATGTAGAGAAAGGAGTGGATAATGAGGGAAGTGGTAAGAGTCATAATTACAGGATGCTAATAATTGGCATTTTAATGATTTGTATTTAATCGAGGAGCCAGTTTGAATTTTGAGTTGCAGAAGTACATCAGTGGTATTGAAACTTTTAATTATATACTCATGACACATCTTTCCACAATAGATTGTGCTCACAACAAATACCATCCAGAGCGTTTCAGAGTGCTAGGATGATACAGCTGGCAACACTTGCAGTTCAGCACTCGTGAGACAGTGTGACTAATTTCAAGTTTGCCTTACGCTCATAACAATGCTTTTAAGATTCACAAAGGATTCCTGAGCCATTTTGGTTTCTCGGAAGGACATAAGCAATGTAAACACTGGTTTTAGCTGTTAACTCAGAATTGCAAATAGGAATGTGGCCCCCCTTTTTTCCTGACCTCAGTTTAAAGCCTGGCAATGACAGACACTAGCTATAAATAGTCCTCAAGGGAAATAAAAACTTACCACTGCTACTGTCCTGTGGCCTGGCTGTTCTCTGAGTAAACATGTAGTATGCTACTAGAGCAGACATCTGCATTTCTGGTTTTCAGGCAGAACTCTTATGCCAGTAAATAGACAATATTATGTTCTATCTCTCAGATTTCTTGAAGAGCTAAAATTACATTGAAATTTTATTGTTCTTAATAATGTTTGCCATCTGTTCACATCATCCAGTAATTATTTTTAGTGTCATTTTTGCAATGAAAGCCAGGTGTAACCTGGATCCTATAAGAACGAATACGTTCTGCAGACAACGTTTCTGAAAGCAACACAGGAAGACTGGTTAGGTAAATCCTCCTAACAAAATCTGACTCAAATGTTAAGCCCATTCAGTTGCAGACTTGTTGATCATGAAAGCTCCTTTTTTCCTACCCCTGCAAAAGAACTCTTCATGCTCAAACTCTTTTCTTGATTCCAAAAGCTTGGGACGTTAGAGAGCCAGTCTTTAGCACCACCAGAGCTGTTAAGACCACGTGTGGTGACTATGAATGCATTATGCATTTTCTGTTCAGAGCATAAACCCACCCAAACCAGGGAAACACCAGAACTCTGAGAGTTCCAAATTCTTCATTCAAAACACCAACACAAATGCCTTGACAAATTTCAGTTCCCTAGCACCATAAACTGCATGTGTTTCAAGCTACTCCGTCACATTTCCTGAAAAATGTTTTAAATTCTTTTCTTTCTGTTTAATGGATATTCCTCTTAAGAAGGAAGGATAAAATGCAAATACAAAGCATGAAAATGGTATAAAGACAATTTCTGAATCTGTGTAATCTACTTCATATAAAATACTACGGTGACTTTAAAAAAAGGCACTTCTCCTATATTCTGCACAAGCCAGGGTGTGAATTTGCTCTTGACTTTTAAGATCTTTCAGATCACTTTTCAACCCATTCTGACATAGTTTTCAGCCCGATGGATGTAGATCAAGAATGTATAAACATACAGCAGAAATATCCTCCCAAATATGTATGATTAGGTTCAAAAATCTATATCCCAGGGTTATTAATAAGTATCTTTTGTAAGCTTTCTATTTTTAAAAGGTTAAAGTCTAGAATAGAGTAAATTACTTCAGTTTTCTCCAGTGAAGGACCAGCACAGCAAAGGCCAACTGATAACTGTCCAGAAGGATTTCAATGCTTGGCTACAGTCTTCTGGGCAGTACAACATAATGAAATCATCCTGCACCAGCACATGTTCTGTCCTCCTGAAGTCATGAAGAGGCTTTATTTCATCCACCCTGTTTCACCGTTAACCAGTCAAATAACAGCTAGAAATAAAGGGCTTTGTTTTGCTTTAATTTACATGTATGCAAACAATGACATATTTAATGTGAGTCAACATAGAGACTGGCCAAGCTAAATGAAACTGGAAGACAGAGCCTTCATACTGCTCTTGGAAAGGTCTTCCAACCAGCACTGATAAGACCCTCTTCAGGGAGTTTGTCTATGCTCATTAGTATGCATATTTGGTTGTACACGATACTTCTAAAGAAGAAAAAAATTAAAAGAGGAATTAACAGGATAAGAGAAATTGGCATGGTTCACAAGCCAACCTCAAGCCTTACATCTCCATAAAAATATTGTTCCTGGCTTCCTTGTGAGGAGTCATAAAGCTCGAAGTACCAGATTTTTAAAAGGCATTTAGCACCTATTGTAAGTAAGGACAAGTTGCCACAAAAATATTCTGCTGAAATGCACTAGTAGGTGATAGGCTTGGCTTCTCAAATCTTAAATTACTCAAGGCCAGATGGTCTAAGTTATCTCTTTGGAATGCAGCCACGCTGGTCCTCTATCCTTAGTATTTGTCTTTCAACATCCTCTGACATTGCAATGACTTACAAACACCAGTTTTAAAGCAAAGAACTACATTTATTTCTAAGAAATCCTGATTTTAGAGAAATGCATCAATATGACAAAACATCTTGATGTTTCCCCTTGTCATTGCATGCCTCACTCCACTATTCACAGCTCAAAAAAACAATTCAACCCGTTACTATCTAAATTATCTTCATTACTGAATGGGAAAAGTCCGTTAATCCTCCTTCTGTAAGTTCTCCAACGTCCTCCTCTACCCGTGCATTCAAGCATCGAGGATTTTGGTTTACTTTTTGGCCATGGGGCTATTGTTTACAGTTAGCACTTACAGCCAGCCTTGGGAAAATGAAGCATTTCAATTTGACTGAAATCAGAACGCTCAAAATAAAACCTCTGCTTTCATTTTGTCATTTATTTCCTCCTGGATTAACTGCCAGTGGTTAGTATCAAGTAGATAAACTGAGGATGTATGATGGAAATTCAAACCAGCATGACAAAACGGGGTACCTCTGGACTTTCAGCAGCTCTTAGGCATCTAAATACCCATGATTTCATCTTTAATGGCTTTACTGCTGTGGCTATTTGTGCCCTAAGTGTATGGAGGCATGCAAATGCTGCTAGGGTCCATACATTACACTCTGCTGCTGGATAGAGTATTTGCCGATGGGTGATTAGCATATCCAAGCCATCTTTGATCTAAAGAGATCAATACCAGCAGCTCTGAAGCAGAAGGAAAGCATTTTAGACAGCTGCCAGCATAGGCAACCAGGGGGATGAATGAGCTTTTGAAAAACAGGTGAAAATCCCTGCTGCTGTAATTTCAATAAAATTGAGAGAGCCACCACACCTTCTAGACAGGGCACTGATAAACTCAGTACAATCAACAGCAGGAATTGGACCTAGAAGGTCCAAAATGATCCTTCAGAACAAGTTCTGATACACTCTCACTCATCCCATTCCCCATCCGTGCAAGTTTTTAAGACCAGGCTGGATGGGGCTCTGAGCAGCCTGCTCTGGTGGGAGGTGTCCCTGCCATTGGCAGGGGGGTTGGAACCAGGTGATCTTTAAGATCCCTTCTCAACCCTGATGATTCTCTGATCTTAAGCAGTTGTAACCATCTAGCTATAAAAATTATGCTGGAACTTGAGGCTGTTCTGGTTTGTTCCTTACTTTCTACTAAGTGACTAAGAACAGGATTAACATTTTAAAGTTTTTATGGCAATCTATAAAGTACATAAGTAAAGGTAAATATCTGATGTTTCGTTACGATGCTAGAAACAGGAAGTTCTGTGCGTACAGAATTACATTTCAAAGTCAACTGTATGTTCCTCAGACTTTTTCTAAGTAATTTGTTGAGTTTACAATGCATACTATCATGTATGTGCTACAGATGTTTGGTTTGAAGTCAGAAAATCATAAGAGTTTAGACATTTATACTAAAAGCTCACGTGACTGGAGGAAGGAGGATAGTTTATTCACACAATTACTACTATTTTAAGCAGGATTTGCAGGCATAAGGAAGAGATATATAACCCCATGAAAAAGATTTATTGTGGTGAAAGCTCTGCCTAAAGAAGTCTAGACATTTGCAAATAGAGTTTAGCAAGAGATGTTCATTATTTGACCATTCATATAAATTTTTTATGCAGTGAAATGTCCCAGTACTTACCAAGCCTTAGTGCTGATCGGGTGTAGTGTTGTATGTGCTTTTAGCAAAATTACAGGGTTTTTACAGCTTACTGCTACGCATCATTGCTTTTTTACATGCATAGCAAAAATGAAGAAGAACTTTAAGAAAAATGAAGCTGGCAAACAGGATAGGATAGCACAGCTAAAGTGCCTTCTTGTACAACTCTTCCTGCGATGGCTCTGTTAAGTGTTGATTTTGACTCATGCTGGGAAATAGGAAACTGCAAGGAAGGAGGATTAAGACAAATGTACCTTGGGGTTTTTTTGATAAATGATTTTTTGAGTTGTTTTTTTTTCTTACTGTTTGCTCAGGGTGATCTTAAAACTTGCAAAAGTCTCTCAGAATATGAGCCTGTGATCCTTTTCCTTCTGCCCTTTATGTAACTAGTGCTTCAAGGTCAGTAGTCTAGACCTTAAGCCCTATATAATTATTTCTGCAACAGAAAAGTGGCAGAAAAGTCTTTTTTAACTTCTGTTAGAGAAGATACTGAATTTTCAACGTATGTGTAGATTTTTTTTGCTTATATATCTAGAACCACATCATTTTACACTCCATGTCCAGTTGCGTTAGTGCCATTTAAAAATAAACCAAACCAAAACTGTCTTTCTCGAAGCTACATTAAAATAGTGTTAAACTAGACAGGATATTTACAGGACATACCAGATTTGCTGTCAATTAAAAGAAAAATTCATTAGAGGAAGCCTGGAAATGACTAAGTCAAATCTATCACGTTCAGAAGCAGTTTCACTTAGCATAGGAGAAATCCCTCTCATGACACAAGTGAGAAAAGCAACATTTGCTGACTACACATATCCATGGACTTCATACTGACAGTCCTGCAGGGAATATTAAAGCCATAAATACATTTGCTCACCCAATAATATGCTAGAACTCAGCACACCTCTCTCCAAGACACAGACCCAAAACCAAGTGCAGGAGCAAACCTGTGACCAGGCCTAATGGACAGGCTCCATGTGACATGGAAAGAGCATCCAGTAATAGCCAGCTTTCCACTACATAAGAATTGCAGTATTTTAGCCTTGGGTTTTTTTCTGTTTCCTTTATTATCTTTTCAGAGCACCTACATTTCCCTCAACTACCAGGTCACAGTGACTATCTGCCCAATGTGTAAAATACTGCTGCTATCAACAAATGTGATGCTACTCCAAAAATGAAAAAGGACATTATTCAATAGAAGGCCTCCATGTACCTAGATAAGGTTTTGCAGCACAGTTGTTCCTCTTATGTTGTGCGTGGGTATTATTCAAGTGGGTTCTCAAAGCAGATGTTCAAATATTCTGTAATGCTCCCACAGAGACTGCAGGTTGAATTGCTGCCCTCTATTTAATCCCACTAAGGGAAAACTGCTTCATAGATAACAGTTAAAGATATTTGGGCCACCTCTTCTTCTCTTCCTGCAGCCAATGCTTAATTAAAAAAAGTATACGAAGTCATAAATTGTGTTGAAAAGATAGAGATTTGAGCAGACTGTTCACTGTCTCTGTCTACACAAGTACGGGGAATAATCAATTCAAAAGTAGAATATACTGGCTAGAAATAACCAAAAGATTGTGATTAAATGCAGAGTGCTACCCTGGATTGTGCAGCTCCTAGTGAGAAGCCATTGTGGGTTCAGGGGAAGAGTGCCAAGGTGAGTTATTAAACATTATTAAATAGAACCACATCAATATTAAATACATAAATACCAAAATGATACAAAGCTCAGGAAATCCTCTCAGCCAAGATACAGTTGGAGAGCAAGAGAATACCTTGAGGAATTACCATATCCCCTCAGACTGTTCTTACTCCTCTGCAGGTAGCAGAATATACACTTCAGATTCAGGGTATCATGCAACTAGTACAGTCACGTTTAATCTCTGCTACTCTGTCAAGTGTAGGTCAAGCAGCAAGTTGAAAATCAGCTATTCTTGGGACATAGACTGGACTTGATCCCAGAGGTCTTTTCGAGCCTCAACAATTCTGTGGTTCTGTATTTTAAACAGTAATTTTACCATGAAGAAGGTGTCAAGAGCTCAGAAGCTTCCTGGGACAGCTTTAACTAGTCAGACAGTGCAGTCTGCCCTTCGTTGAGCAGCAGGGCTGACAGGGGACAGTAACAGCCAGGCACACAGCAAGACACCTGCAGCAGTTTGGTGCTTAGAGCATTCACACAGCAACCAAGAGAACACCACTCAGACACCCCGACACTGACTTCAGCTGCATTCTGGTCCGGTGTGGTGTGGATAATGCAGCTGCCAGGCAGATGAGCTGGCACGATGATGCATCTGAAATACTCTGCTGCACTAGGAGAGATGAACATTAGCACAGCCCAGCAGTGCCTGGCTGCTGGCGTTTTGCTGGTTTGCATTCGAGCAGTCATGTGACAAAGGATAAACTGTTACAGAGGTACTCGCTCTGAGTTTTTCACATTCCAGCTCTATTTCCAGACTATGAGGCTGTTCAAAGACCTACTTATACCCCCAGCAGGAACAATTCTGATCTTGGGTTACTTCAGTAAAGATCTGAGCTTTTGTTTTGCACAAATAAAACCCAAACAGATCCTAAAAACTACCTTCCTTTTCAAGCTTTGGAGTTTCCACTGAAAAAAAATGCAATATTGATAGTTATTAATACAGTACAACAAGACTTGCTTTTATTGACTGTAGTACTGACAAAGAGGAGCTTGCCTCTGTTTCTGAGATGTCAAATATACACAACTCATCAGTGGAGGACAGAATCAACCTGCAAACACCTGCAGATAGCTATCCTCTATGTAAATTATTTCCTTTCTTGACTGCAGACACACGACAGCCAGCGAATAGATGCGGAGAGATCTGCACCAGTGACAGCTATGAAACACATTCCTTCAAAGAGCCAAATTTCTGTGTGTGCATTTAACAGGGTTTTAAAACTCACTGAAACAGTTGTTGAAAAAATATTCTGCTAGAAACCTGTAACATAAAACTCTTAACAGATAGGTTCTCACATTTGCTAACACTATGGTTTCATTATAGATTATAGCTCACTTTGGAAGATTTTTGTTCTAGGTTCTTTTGAGGTCTGTGGTACTGTCAAGAGCCAAGAGCTTTGACAGCTGTTGCCAGCTGTATGGGGTTTGTTTAAAACAATAAGGGAGTTGCCTAGAAACATCACATCACATATTGGGTGCCCTACAGTATCTCACATTCCTAACTACTCTGCACATCCTCGCAACTTAAAGAGACACTGTCAAGTTAAGAACCTTACATGAAAAGTGGACATACTTCTCTGCCCCCCCCCCAGATAT
>VWZY01005821.1:123872-135775 GCA_013399075.1 Chloroceryle aenea
AGGGTGATTGAAGTCACCCATGAGCACCAGGGCATGTGATCTTGGGCTACTTGTAGCTGCCTGTAGAAAGCCTCATCACCATGCTCTTCCTGGTTTGGTGGTCTCTAGTAGACACCCACAGCAGTTTCATTTTGTGTGACCATTAATTCCCACCCATAAGCTTTCAACAAGTTCTTCACCTCCCCACACCCCAGGAAGAGCTCAAAGCATTCTCATTGCTCATGCACATAAAGAGCGACTCCACCACCTCGCCTTGCTGGTCTATCTTTCCTACCTGTGCATGACAACATTCCAGTCGTGGGAGCTATCCCACCATGGCTCAGCAACTGCAATGAGATCATGGCCCTGTGATCTCCAGTTCCTCCCCATGCTGCCTGCACTGGTGTACCAGCATTTCAGAGAGGGGGTTGAGGGTGTAGTTTTTGCCCTTGGGGGGTGGAGGACCTTCTGGTTCTCCACCTCCTCCTCTCTCTCTCCACTTCAAGCACACCACAAAGCCTGTTCAGTCCTGACTGAAGAAAACAGACATTAAAATAATGCTTTTCATTGGAAAGTACTACAATTAGATATAATGATAGCTGCCTTAAAATAGAATTATGGACATTAATTGTCTTGGTTTTGATCCAGATACTAGCATACTATCACTAATTCCTCAAGACTTGTACGCTTACGTGTTTACTCCAGTAATTAATTACAACCACCAGTGCACATGATGACAATGGGATTACTCAAATTTGAAAGTTAATTCATCAAAATGTTGTTGTGTCTTCATTTAAGTTGATTTTAGATGAGTTACCAATTGATGAAAACCTATTACTCTATATGCCTGGAAAGGGGAGAGAGAGAGAGGAAAAAATGGGGCTAAGACAAAATATCAAAAATCAAAAATCAAAATCAAAAATATCCTTAATATCAATAGAGACAAGATTGTTTATACTTGACAAAGAAAATGGGAATCATGAGAAGACTGATGTCATGCCAAGAAATAAATTTCCAGCTAGGTTAAATTAATGGCTCTTCTTGAACAATGCAATCTGGCAGACGTTCTTGAAAAGTAAATGCAGGGTCAAGCAAAGAAACACTTAGAGAGCCATAGGGTGCAGGGTCTGTCTGCTAACGGTAGCTAGGACTTAACAGGATGATGTCTGCTAGTGTTGCTGTGCCCAAGCAATCTGCACGTTCAAAAGTTTGCTACCAGCTTTACAAGACACAATAAGTGACCATTAAGAGAGCAACTGTTAAAAAAGAGACAATTTAATCTAGTACAGAAAGGAGTAGATTTAATGATGAAAGGTGCATAGCTTAAGAGAGCAAGATGTTGTATTGGTGTTTAAGGATCTTAAGGAGAGATTCTCGTACTGTAAGACTGGGCACTAATAAAATACATGGACAGATGTACGTCTGTGGCAGCTTTAAAAAAGTCTGTTACATCAGAAAAGGCTTATGTAGAAAATCTGTTCTATCAAAGGCTGTACTTCAGCCAGTCAAAAATCTCTAACTCATCCACCGTGTCTCCCACTAACAGTCCTTCATTTTACCAACATCATCTTGCCCTAGTTTTAGGGGTAGGTGCTACCAGGTGGAGAATAAAAAAAAAGACAAAAACAACAAAAAGAGAACTGTCCTATTAAGCCTCCCAAGATTAATTTCAATTGTATTTTAGTTTTTCATTCAGAGAGGAGCACTGCTTAGTTCTTTTGCTTTTTAGACTGGCACAAGAATATCATTTACTTTACCAGCAGTGGTTAAAATAAGAGAGAGACATACTAATTAGTGTGGCATTCATTGGAAATCAAAGGATCAGTTCAAAAGTGGGCTCAATAAATGTAATTTTCTACTGTATATGAAACCAGCTTTTAATAACTTATTAGTGTGTGTGCAACTCCTGTGCTTGCAATTAGGCAGGAACACTGGAATAATTAAATATTATCAAGTGCTCAAAACCACAACAATTAACCCTTTTTTCTACTCCACCACAGACCATCAAACAGCAGGCAACACTGGGCAGAGTACAAAGCCTTCTTTCACATCAGGATCCATCTGGAAGACAAAAAGCCCAACGACTCAACTCAAATGTGGGTGTTCAGATCAATTCTTCTTAATTGCTTATTTCTGAAATCCAGCTGTCATTCCCTTGAAATATCTACAGATTTCCCTTCAGCAATTGCAAAAAACATTTAATGATTTCTGTACTTTTTAAGCTAATTCTGCAAATGAAGTGAATATAACAGTGTGGCTGGGTCCCAGGCCTTTTACAGCCTGCTTAAACAGCAGAGCCATACAGAAACTAGAAAAAAATGGTAAAACTCATTTTACTTCCCTTTGCTAAGTTGATGTGGAACATAAAGATTCCCAAGCACTGTTTTAAGAAGAAAGAACAGACTCTGTTTACCTTTTCACCTCCCAGTAAAGAGTTTGCTAAGGTCCCAGGGTGTATATACAAGTATCTGTAATATGATAGATGTGTCTGGGCTTTGGACTTGTCTATTGTAACGTTGTAAGGGACCATTGATTAGTTGTCTCAGACTGAGGAGTTGCTTATTTTGACACGCTGACCGCAAAGGAACATCTTTGGCACCATGGGCTGGCTACCACGGAAAATACTGAGAAAGGAGGAATGGAAAATGCTACGGAAGGAGAAACTTGGTTAACGACATCCACCTACCACCCCCCTATTCCTCAAACTGCACATGAGCCTGGTCCTGGGATCCTCTCCTTTGGAGGCCACCAAAAGACTGCTCAGTGATGGCACTCGGCATGTGCACCAGCCACAGGAGTGAGGCAATGTGGGGGCAAGGCAATGCAAAGCAGTTCTGAGATGCAATGGAATGTCTCCTGGAAGAGGAGGGGACATGGACAGTAAATGGCGTATAGGTGGACTCAGAGTTGGAAGTTTCTCCCACCGAGAGAGCCTGGCCAACAGGACACCACTGGAACGTGTGGGTGGTATGCTAATCTATCCCTCTTCTTCTTTCCAACTTTGCTTTCTTCTTCTCTTCCCTTCTCTTTTGCTAAGCTGTAAGAGCACTAATTAAGTGCCTTTGGCTGCCAAGTACCATCTGACCTCTTTTGTGCTTTAATTTCAACCCGGAGAAGTCCTTGGAATCCTTGTTCATATTGGGGACCACATCAGACCTTAACAAACGGATGTGAAAACTTTTAATTTTACACAAGCATTTGCAGCTCTGACATGGAGTCACTACAAAAAAAAATAGTGAACTCTAAGATATTTCTACAACGCACTGTTCTTCTGACCTACTCTGCTGCCTGGAGAGATACTTTGTTAGTTTACCACCAACGAGAGATGACAAAATGTAACCTTAGTCTTCTACTTCAGAACTTTGTTTTGAGCTCTCCACAGCCCACATCTTACTAGGTATTATTCCTAATAACAACATAAGTGTAGTGGTTTGTGCTGAGACTGGCCAGTGTTAACTTCAGTCACAACTACTGAAAGTCAACTCTACTGAAAGTCAGCTGAAGCAAACAGGTCAGACCAAATCTATCCCAAATAATATACTAAAAATAAATGACCATTTTTTCTAACTTGTATTAACTAGTATTTAAAAATAGCTACTGGAATACCTTGGTCATTTTGCCACCACAATGCTTCCAGTACTTGTACAACTGAAGTTTGTGACCATTTGTCAGACATAGCGGTACGATGGCAGTAACAGTGACATCCTAAGTGATGTTTAAGTTTCTTCAACCACAAGCCTTCTAATAAAGCACAAGCCCAGAACCTTTACTCTTCTAATTAGGATGTTAGAAAGCATGTATTCTCTGTAACCCCCTCTTAATTTCTGGAAGCCTTCTGGTTGGTGAAGCCAAACTGCTCTCAAATCCCCTGCTAGAACAAAGCACTTCCCATAAAGCATCAGGGACGGGACTGGGCCCAAAGGTACATCAATAACATAAGCAAATAAAATTTGTCAATTTGGAGATAGAAATATTTTGTAAAGACAAAGCTGATGTCATCCAGACACCTCCAGGTAGAAACAAGAATTCGACAAACAGGAAAAGCCAGAGTCAGCATCCCTTCTCCCTCCCTGGGTGTCAACTGCCCAGTTAGCCAGTGTTTCCATGATCAGTTATTCTGAGTAGAAAACCAGTGTGAAAAAGCAGAGAAAAGCATTACAGGATGCTAAATTCAATGTTGGTAACTGCATACCAGATACACATTATGTAAAACCATTGTAAACCCCCATATTAAATAATGGAACCTAAGGTGAACATTGCCCCCAAGGAAATTGAACATTAAGGCTACAAATGACTCTTCCCTGAAAGTTTCAGCTTACTGTCCAACAGCAAACAAAAAAAGAAAGCTGAAGGTGTGAGTTATGGCTAGGAATAGAGAATTAATATATGACTAACATTATATAATGAATGGTGTGCCCTAGCTTCAATACATTGCCCAAGTCTAGGTTATGTATCTTGAAAAAATGATATATAGCATAGGAAAAGGACAAGAACATCAACTAAGGAGATTTAGATCAAACCCCACATGTCTAAGGCCTACAAAATCATAAGTAACATGCAGAGAGTGGATTGGATAGGATTTTATCCTACCTCTCCAAATACAAGACTAAAATGCATCAAACAAAAGCAGCTGGTGCGAGATCAGAGCTGACAAACAACAGGTAGTTGAAGCAGAAGGTGCTTAGTCAAATTGAAGTCTTCCTAATTGGAAACAATTTTCTTTATTATACAGTAAATGTGTGAAGGAGCTGCTTTAGAGCAGTTCCTTTAGCACTGTGCCATGCACTTCTGCATCACATGGGGATAAAAGATACACATCTCCACTTTTATCTCCCCCTTTGCTGGCAAATGTCAGGACCGAGCTCTGGACTTGCACAGACTGGTTCTCTGTACCCTGGATACCACTCACAAGCACTTTTCTCTGTATCAATTCTATCACATCATCAGAGAACATTTCCATGGCACTTTGCCTATGAGCAGTTTGGCCCATTGAGCTTTGCTTACAGGAACATCCATATTTCAATGACTATGGATGTGATGAAAATCATATTCCATCTGCTTTCTCATCAAAACAAAGCCAAAACTAGAAGAGGGGGAGTGGGCAATGAGCAGACAGTTTGTTAACCACCTCTTGCTGCTATTCAGAGGATGTACAGGATGAAGGGAAGGTATTTCTGCTGAAACACTGTGATCAGTTTGCTAAGTTCTATATACTCTGAAAATCAAAACTCACTTCAAAATCCTGTAGAGCAGGAGAGATCGACTGATAAATATTATGGGAACATTGGTCTACTGAAAAAAAACACTTCCAGTGACAAAAATAAGAACATGATTCATTTTGTACTGTATTATTCTGCAACTTTGTTTATAGAGTTGTAAGTTTTCAGAGAAGGAAAGCGAGGGAAGCACACAGGATACTTACTCTTAGGGAGATGGGAAAATAATTCACTTCCCAATATCAGCCCAAAGGACTGAACACTGTAGAGACAAAAACTCCTCCACTGGAGAGAACAGTAGTGCAGCTTCCTCCATAAAAAAATAAATACAATAAAACCCTTCAGTGGGACATGGTCAGGGTATCCCTGCAGAAGCAGAAATTTAGACCTGCCCTTGAACAAGGGGCAAAGTTCAGCACATTTCAGACAGAATGAGCAGAGAGAGCCAGCACTCCATGCAGTGGTTGCACTGAACAGCTTCTGAAAGGCAATTTCCATGAAATGGAACCTGAGTAAGGAGGAAAACAATTAGCTTGTTTTTCTTCCCATTAAAGCATATCATCCAAACAAGCTTAAGGATTGTTTCTTATCCGGTGGATTTCTTCCCTTTGCTTTTCTGATAGGTTCTAAACATTTTGGGGGGGTTTTGGCTAAGTAATTGAGGGCTGTAAGAGTTTTCAGATAATGAACCACAGATCCTACAATGCACATTCACACTTGACATGCCTTGGTGTCAGAGCCAGCACACTGAGAAAAGATGGGAAAAAATGACATCGTGCTGTTGGATCTTTCCACTACACTTATTCCAACAGGGGACTTGCCAAATCCGCACCTAAGAGTGGTCAAAAAGTAGGAAAAGCAAGAGCCTCTTTCAGACGCCAAAACCAAACACAGATGCGTGTCTTCACAATTTTACCATCCTGTTACAAGAATGAAGCACAGCAGATAGAGAATGCTCCTTTCAGACTGAAAGTCCTGGGTAATTGCTGCTGAGTTGCTCCTTTTAAACACAGCTGTTTGGTTTGGAGAAGAGGAGGTTGAGGGGGGGACCCCATTGCCCTTATTGCTCCTGAAAGGAGCTTGTAGAGAGGTGGGGGTTGGCCTCTTCTCCTTAGTAACTACTGACAGAACCAGAGGAAATGGTCTGAAGTTGCAGCAGGGGAGGTTTGGATTGGATATTGGGAAGAAATTCTTTACAGAGAGAGTGGTGAGGCACTGGAGCAGCTGGCTCAGGGAGTCACCATCCCTGGAGGTGTTTAAGAAACAGAGCTCGTGCTTCAGGACATGGTCTAGTGGGGTTATGCATCTAGGGGCTTATTTTGTGTGGTTTGTCTCATGTTTGATCAGGGTGTTGAGGTGTCTGGGGTTTTTTTTATGTGTTTTTTTTTTGTTACAGGTATGGTTGGACTCTGTCCTTTCCAACCAAGAATATTCTGTGAATTTAGTTCCACAACATATTTGCCAGTATCATTAATTCTCTCAAACATTATCTTCCTCAAATTAAAATGCAAGCAAACTGCCAAGAATTTGGGTCCTCCTTTTTTTAGATAATACATCTAGACTGCAGCAAGTTTTCCATTTTCTTTCTTTTTTTTTTTCCCTTTTTCCTTCCTCCTACTGTATCATTTTAAGCAATTATCCAAAATCAGAGACAGCACCATCTGGAAGGCAGTTTGCCTAATTGGTACTCTGTCGCCTGGGGTGTTCATGTATCATGTATTTTGTGGTTAAGTGTTCACAATTGGATTTTATTTGCATAGTACCTAAGAGAATTGGTTTACATTTGTTTCATTTAAGTAAGTAAAGCCAGCCTGATGAATTATAAATTTCTTAACACAGTTTAGGCTTAGTGCCCCATGTTCTGCAAAGAAATGCACATCAAAAACATTCCTCCTCCTTCCTTTTCCCAGGTTTAAAGCTAATGGTAAAGTTATAAAATAGAAAAGAGAGGGAGAATGAAAAGATTGACTATAACTTTAAATATGTTTATTTAGATCAAGGAAGTTCCCACAATGCCATAAATCTATCTGTAGTTCTAATTATATCTAACAGAATGAAACTGATCCCTAGATTTCTATCTAGTATGTATTCATAAAACTAATAAACCTGCATTTATGGGCTCTTGTTATTGGCATTATTAGTTTGTCCAAGTATTTTAAGCCTCAGTATCTAGGGCACTGAGCTAAACTCATCCCAAGCAAGCTGGTACCACCTGAAGACAGTGCTTATTACAAAACAATTATCACATAACACAACATTACTAGAAGGTTAATTCTGGTTTTTAGAGTCAGGTGAAAATTATGGAGGTATGTTTTTACTAGTGTTTTCCAGTCCAACTTTTTATGAGGACAGCTTGATTCTGGTGGGGTTCCTCAGAAAAAAAGTCAAGCAAAATCCTGCCTTGCTTCTTTCACAGAAACACTCAGAATCAGAGAATTGTCATGGTTGGAAAAGACCTCTAAGATCACTGCATCCAAGCAACAACCACCAAAAAACCCCCAAACCAAACGAAACTAAACCCAATTTCAGCCTTTCTTCACAGGGCTCTTTCTCCAGACCCTTCACCAGCTTGGTTGCCCTTCTCTGAGCTCGCCCCCAGCTTGTTTGCTTGCTGTGCTCCTCAGCAGCTGCACTCCTACAGTGTGCAGCTCCATGCCAAAGGCTGCCACAGGGCCAGGCTTCCAGTATCCAGTGCTGCACAGGCAGCCTGCTAAACCACGCTGGGCTTTCAGTCCCTCTGATGTTCCAGCACCCTTAGCTTTCACTACCAGTACATGCCTCAACAGACATGCAGGCTTAATGCACAACTGTCACTCTGAACATCCTCAGACAAGGGGGTGAAGGGAAATGGGATCCAGTCACAGGGCAGTCCAGCAGTCAGAAAAGCACAAACCATAATGGCAAAGTGTGTAAAAAACATTGGCTGTTGTCTGTCCTACCTCATGATTCTGTCACGACTTCTGCCAAGCAAAGAGACTCGTATGGATGTTTCCTGCAGCTGGAGAGAGCCACACGGTCCTGCTGCTCTCCGAGATGGTCAGAACATAAATATGCCCCACAGACATCTCAGCAGTACCCTAGCCTTTAAGCCTTGGGTGTGGGGAGGGATACCAAAAAACACCCCCCAAAAATCCCACAACAAACCAAGGGAAAAAACAAAACAAAACCAAACCCAAATAAACAACCAGTACACTGAAAAAAAAAAAGCCAAAAAACTTCAAAATGGCCAGCAAAACAAATTCAAAGTTCATTTTCATGAGTCTGCTCTGTTACAGTCATCTTTTCTTTCCTGCTACATCTCTACAGGTTTCTCCTTTACATCCCTTATGTACAGATCATTCTTCCAAGAGCATCACAGTTACTGCATAGCTCCCACTCTCCAACTGAGAGCTGCTTTTCCTAGATACTCACCTAGAAAGTTTAAGATGTTGCCAACACATGACCAACAAATGTACATTGGTACTTTGCTGCTAAATGCTGAGAGGCACCCAGGATTGTCTAGGCAGCCTTAGCGTACTTGCACTAGGCTGTGGCAATGATGGAGAAAAGCTCCCTTATATGAAACTCCAGGATGCCTAAGCATATTAAAACAAATGTTCCATTTGGCTTCCTGAAAATCATGACAATAATAAGGTGTTCTCTCTGCTTTCCTGTTTCTTAGGCATCCAATCCCAACTATTCCGAGCAGAAAAGGTGTCCCTTAGAGTCTCTAGGGATCTGCTGCCAATGCCTTGCCAACGATTCTCCCTCATTCCTGCAAACACGCATGAATACATAAAAGAAAAGAATTAACACTTGAGTAACAATGTTGGTTTTTTTCCACGAGTAGCACTATAATTCTGTCTTCTCCATTTCACATTTACCTATTGATCTCACTCAATGTCTCTTGAAGACAACAATGTATGTGCTGATTACTCTACGAAGCATGTTTTACATCTTGGGTACTGAACTAATAAAACAAATAAACTTCTATACTTTATACTACTTTAAGCTTTTATTTTTCAGGTTACCTACTTATAATGTAGCAAAGCTTCAAATAAAAATTAATTACATCCTCCAATTTTTCAGCTTGTCTGTTCTATTCCCACTATTGATGTTGCCATAAAACGCAGCGATCCTCCATGTACTGCATCAGGGAGACTGACACAAAGAGGAACCTGGACCAAAGCTCTTGGAACAGTTGAGCCCCAGACTCTACACATAATGAGTAGCCTACTGTGAATATGTTGAAATGATTATTTGAAAAATTATTAAAGTGTGCTAAGAATAATACTTAACGGTCCATGTCCACTTTGACACACTACAAAAGGACACTGTGCTGTAATTTATTTACTGTATTTATTGCTAAAAGAACAAAAATAGGCTTAGAATGTTCTAGCAAATGCAGTCTAAAAAAATATTCAGAGTTTTCAAATCCAAAGAGGTAAAGTTAGGGAAAAGACACAATGAATAGAAAGCAATTTAGGAAGGTTACAGCTTCCATAATATGCATTTTCTATAGTTACTGTCCTTCAAAAGAATTTTTTTAATTAAAACATTTCAAATTATGCCATTACACTTAGGCTTATGTGCTCGTGGCTTTTTGGATTTTGTTTCTTCTTTGCAAAACTCTTCTACTTGAAAGTTCTGCCCATAAGGGAGGGGGTTTGGTCATAAAATTGGCCATGAATTTTCACAAAGTTGTCAAAGAGATGGTCTTGTGCTTTTAGAGAGGTTTTGTTTCATTTTGAAGTCCTCAATTTTCATTTAATAGGGGAAGGCTTACTGCAAATCACCCAGGAACATTTCCACTCAAAAGCCAGATTCCTATGCATGGGATAGAAATAAGAATATAATCATAAAATAGGGGGGGAAAAAAAGAAATTATGAAAGAAAACTAAAAAAAGATAATAAACTTCAGCAGGTTAAATTTATAATTGCAGTTAGGAAGGGGCTGGGGAGGGAGGGTCTGAGGAGCAACTAGACACAGGGATCAAAGTTAGCTCCAAATCCTTCTTCAAACACCTCAGAACTGAAGAGTCTGCTAGAGGGTCAATCATGCCAATTGATATTCATGGGATAAAGACAGTACTGAGAAAGTACAGGATTAGGGAAAGAAACAAAGGGAATTCTCTGGCTTCTTGGGAAGCCTTCTGTAGAAGGGAGAAGAGCCAAACCAGGTAGAGGCTGGCACACCTCCAGAGCCAGCTAGCGCTCACTGGGGAGCTTCAGCAGGACCCAGTGATGCCAGACCAAACCCACCTACATCTCACGTGCTGTAGCCGCACGGAAACCCACCTGCAGAAGCACATACACAAGCAGGGATGGAGGGGTTGCTTTCCTTCTAAGCTCATAACTGACCTGAATTTTTTGTAATCCTTTCTGTTCCAGACTTGCCATTTTTCCAATGCTCTCTTAAAAAGCATTTTGTTATTTTTGAATCCCCTCACCTGTTTTCTTCTAGCTGCCCTCAGCACATCCTATGTGCCAGCCAAGGGTAAATACTTCACCAAGTGCTAATTGCTCTATTTCTTCTTAAATTAGTAGAATGTAGTCCTCCTAAAACTACAGTAATGACATATGCATCACGAGCACTCAGCGTGGACAGTCGTAGTTACTAGAGTATATATTGAAAAAGAATGTACATAAATAGCACAGAATGTAGGCAGCATTGGTGCAAAACCAATTCCTGTTTTCAGAAAACCTTTTGGTGTTCAGTAGGTTTCTAAGTATTAAGGGTTTTAAGAATTGATTATTATGAAATATAATCCAGACAACAAATATTTTTTCACTGGGAGGAAACAAGAACAAATTTCTCGCTCCTTCAGCGGTTATAACAAATCACTCTGACTTGGCAGAGGAAGGAAGTAACAAATCTGAGGACGTAAGTGGCCTTTCAAGTGATTTTAGCATCTGCACAGTGGGTACTTTGAGATTTCCCAGCAAAGAGATGCTCAAGGACGGAGTTCTCTCCAACACATAATGACAAAGTTAAGGTCCCCCAGTAGAACAAAGCATCCTGGCATTGCAGAATTACAAATGGGGAAAAAAACATAAGCAGGGCTGGCCAACACAGTTGTTGATCAGTGTACTCCACCCTGCCTTCTCACTAAATTCCACTTCTAACGTTTCCTGGGTATGGGACCCTTCCGTGGGCTCGTGTGTGTGGCAGCTCTGTGTCCGGGCTTATCAGGAGCACAGCCACAGCCTGGCTGTTGGCTCAGCCTGTGCCATGGGAGCCTTGCCTCTGTCGAGCTACAAGGCTCTGCATACTCAGAAAATTATACATCAGGCCATGAAGCTCTCATTAATGGTCCAGTTATCTAAACTTCTAGGACAAAAAAAGATAAACAATTGTATTTCTGTTTTTACTGACAGACAGTGGTCACAGTTTATGGAAAAGGCTGTATCTCAGTCATTAAATTTTGTTATACAATATAAAAAACTTGAAGGCTCCTTCATTATCTATAGTAAAACTATAAAATTGCTACACTGAACTAGGCACACGTGCTCAGGAAATGCTATACTGGAAGAAATACACTCCATTTCTGGTTGCTGTAGAATTTGCATTTCACTGGGGGCAGGTCGATGGAAGTATAAGGAGGAAGATAAGGAGTCTAAGGAGGAGATAATGGTCATGATCTGAAACACAGGAAGTTCCACCTCAACATGAGGGAAAAACTTCTTCACTAGTAAAGTGACAGAACCTGGCCCAGGCTGCCCATAGAG
>VWZY01005821.1:135981-147964 GCA_013399075.1 Chloroceryle aenea
CAGAGCCTGGCCCAGGCTGCCCAGAGAGGCTGTGGAGTCTCCTGCTCTGGAGACTTTCCAGCCCCCCCCTGGCTCTGTTCCTGTGTGGGCTGCCCTGGGTGTTCCTGCTCTGGCAGAGGGGGTTGGACTCGATCTCCAGAGGTCCCTTCCAACCCCTACCATTCTGTGATAAGAAGAAAGGACTTAAAACATCCATGAAACACACAGAATACATATAAGGTTATAGCTTAGTTGTTTGTTTTTTTTCCTTCCAAATCAGCTCTGGATCTGTAGTGCATTTGAAGTAAAAACTTAACTAATATCCCTTACCATTTTGCACATGCACTGCTCAGTTGAAAATGTTGCCTTCACTGAGAGTTGCTTTGCAATCAGCTGGAGTACATAGGAGTCTATGAGAGTAGGAAAAATATACTTACAAATGTATTGTCTTGAGCTTCACTGAAGGAGTACAAGACAAATTTGATTTTCCAATTACCTCTAGGGAAAGCAGAGACATTTTCTGTTACCCTTTAAGCTCTTAGAGAACAGAGAAGTCAATAATCAGCAGTATATGCCATCCAGTACCTAATTACCACTGCAGTATTTAGAAGCACTATGGTACTCTCTTTTCTAAATTTTCCAAGGACAGCAGATTTTATAGGCTTTTACATTTTGGGGGTTGTCACTAAGAAGAAAAGAAGAGGACTTCCTGAAATTAATTTTTTTTTTTTATATTATTATTTCAAGAAACACAGATCCAGACCACTGAATATTTTCTTGCTGATAAGAATTGGATGAGACCTCCTGAACCATCTGCCTTCCTGTTTTCTACAGAAATTTCCAATTCTCTTTAGAACTTGGTAGACAAAGTGACCCCGAAAATTCTTTTTTTCCCCACAAAATTCTTTTTTTCACACAAAAAGACAAGGGGTAATGGGTACAAGTTACTCCTGGGGAGATTGACTAGACACAAGAGGCAAGTTTTTCACAGCAAGAAAAGCCATTGGAATAATCCCCCCAGGGAAGTGGTGAATTCCCCACTAGCAGACTCTTTGAAGATTCAGCCAGCCAGAGTACTGGGCCAGCTTATCTAGACTAGGGAAGCAGAAGCTAAAACTGAAAACGCATGAGCAAAACCAGAATCATGTATAAGTTTGGTCTCTCTTGACTGCTTGCAGTATTTTAAAGTATAACTAAGGCTAGAGAGAAGCACTGCTCATGTTTCCTAGTACCCTTGACAGTTATTTGAGAGTTGGTTATGATATGCTGAATATCTTCCTTTGATTTCAACTTACAGATCAAAGATGTTTCCTTTCTTAGACTTGAGACATTATGTTGGCAGTAATTCGTATAAGAAGTATCTGGGAGAAGGTAAATCACAGTACTTAGAGTGAGAGAAGCGGAGAAAGACCCGTTAGGAAATGCTTCAGGATAGCTGTGAATGTTCTGATCTATTGGTACAGGGATGTGTTAGATTTGTATTGCAATATTCCGTTCTGAAAGCATCAACTTTGCTGTGCCATTAGGAAGCTTTAGCTTATTTCACTAGGCTGCCAAGTGACAAAGTTGTACAGCAGGACTCACTAATTACATACATATAATATCTGCAACAATTTAATAAAAAATAAATCTTCCTAAGTGTTCAGGAGGTACCTGTAAAGGTTAAAAAATAAGAACCTTTAATTTTCAGATAGCACCTTGTAATGGAAATGCTGATTTATTAGTCTTTTGAACACTAAAGGACCTGGGGGTGCTGGTGGNCTAACTGATCAAACTGACAGTCTTCAGGCTTCCATGATGATGTTTATTCTTTTGGCTTGCACTCAGTGACACATTTGAAGCATGGAAAAAAATGTTTAAATTGAAGCAGAATTTCTTAAGGGAACAAAACACAGCATCTTTCTTGCATTAGCAAGAAGGATCATATTTGATAAAAGACAATGACCTGGAGTACTTTGACTTCTCAACAATAATCACTACTATTAAGCATAGTTTTAAGAAACCAAATACATGATTGCCACTTGCTTACTTAGCACAGAGAAACTTTATCAAGTTATTCTAGCAGGTGATGAAACTACTGCAGCCCCTGAGACCTGGCATCAAAATAGGAAACAACTGCTCAGAAGCATCTGCTGCACAAAGGCTGGCTACTCAGTTACAGCAGGAAATCCAGAGGTTCTAACTTTTCCCATTTCCTTCCTTTTCTTATTACATAGCTCTATAATATAAGGAGGAATGTGCCTAAGGAAAAAAAAAGTTAATGAAATATTTTGTTTCTATTAAGTTCAAGATCTGATTACGAAATTCTTTTTCCAACCTTGGGTGGAACCACAGTCAGACTCAGTGTGAAAAGGAGCCCCTTGTAGCCTCAGGGACTAGCCACGGTCAAAATATTAACTGGAAGGAGCAGTAACTCTTTCTGAGATCACTTAATGCCATTTGCACTGATGTTTAATGAGAAGTGTGTTTTAACCCAGTTCAATCTGAATATTAATTAGGAGTTGAATTTACATTGATCATACTTTGAATATTTTTTTTCTGCTTCTCCTTCGTAATAATCACATCGTAAACTCTGGTTAGATGCCTAACAAAGGGAATGATGCAGCTGGCAAAGGGAAACCTGCCCATTTTCATCTCTGGGAAGCACGTGTTAGAATACAGAAGGGGAGATCAAATGAGTAATCTGTAGGCAGTGCACATCAGCAGCAAGATCACTGTGCCACAGCCAGTATATCCTGCACCAGCAAATAGCAAACACATCCTGATGCTGATTAAAGAAACATGCCATCAGACTCAGAATTCTTGACTCTAGCTGCTGGCTGTTCCACAGACTCAATCTTCCAGATGCATGCAGCAGCTTTTCCACCTGCCTAAGCTTGTCTACATCCCAGAATGGCTGATTCACACGAGAACAGCAAGCAAAAGAGTGCCATTCATTGACAACTGCATCATAGAGCATTTAGTTCATGCTCTAAGTCACACTACAAACCAAAAATTGTGCAAAGAATAAAAGTATGAGAAAATAAACAGTGTAAAATTATTTTTCTACTCACATGATCAAAAAGTTTAATGATCTAAGATGACAAATTTCAAAGAGTCCTTTCCTTATCCTGCAATGCTTACAGGGATTTATCATTAATAGTTGTTAAAACCAGCAATAGCAATATCAAATGAATAGCATTATGGGACACAGAAACAGAATGCAACCAAAGGCACCTGGAAATTATGTTTCAAGATTGCAGATTACCTGACTGTTTTACAAGTTGATGGAGCAGATAAGATGATATTTAAGATACCTTGTCCAGAAAACACTTGAAAAGATTGCTCTCCTGGTAATAACTATATCACAGGTTTCAATAACTAGCCACTTCACAACATCCTTCATGGGATACACTTGGGGTTTTTTCCTGACTAACAATGAATTTTACTGTATCGTATGTACTCGTTTGAAGTAGCACACGTTTGATATATCCACTTAAAAACGATTTTTTATCTTATTCTCACCTTCTTGGCTTCATAGGTTTTAAATGACCTTCTGTTTGAAGAGCTCTGGTAAAAATATTCATCAGGTTTTGGTGAAATTAGTTGCATTTGCTCTGAAAGTGCTGTAAAAAGCACTACTGTAAAGCATCCAAAACCAGTTCTGAGTCATTATACATAGTCTCAACAATAAAAATATCAGCTGTGAAATTCTGCTGAGTTCAGAAAGTCAGATCTGCTTCTCACCAGCTGAGAACAAGAANCTCACCAGCTGAGAACAAGAAGTGCAACTGCAGTTGTTAGCCAAGTGCTTAAGGTAAGTGTGGGAGGAGAGTCTCACTCCATGAGCTATATTCTCTGGAGGTTCAGAACGAGACTCATTGTCCTAAAATAATAAATATAATGATATCATCTTACATAGCACAAAATCAGTCCATCAGATTGCCTTCTCTTCTGGAACAGTACTGAAAAGGAAGGCAGTATGATAAGAAACTACAGTATTTTCCCCTCAGTGCTAACATTCTCTTTTCTAAAGCCCACGAGAAAGACTAATGGTAAAAATCTTTTCTCTCTGCCCCACTGACCTCACATTTGGGGACCACGAGGGAACCTGTTCTACCTCTGATTCTCCAGGCCTGCTCCTCCTTTCCTGAGAAAACCTAGAGCAGCTGCTTTGCTGCCTTTGTATTCTTAGATTGCTGTGAATTAGGGAGAGCTACATTTACATCACTACAGGGATATTTCACATTTTTACATGGCAGGACTTGACCAAAATACAGCTGTCATTCCTCTACCCCAACTCCTCTCTACTACAGCACTTAACATTTACTTTTAAAATGATGAACATTACTAATTAGCAAATATTTAACTAATGTTCACATTTGCCTAGCAAGATGTTGGTTCTTAAAGATATGATCCGATTTAAATGTAGAGCAACAAGTCTGCTCTTTCCATACCACGTTTTCAATACCATATTTAGACAACAAGTTTGTTGTTACATTTTTCTTTCTAGACATTTTTCATGCACTCAATAGCACCTGATTTTTCATAGCAAGCATATCTATCCATGGCATTGGTATTACCCACTTCAATATAATGACATGGTTTGAAATTAAAAGATGCTACCACCTGATTAAGGCAAAAAACTGCTGTAAGAAAACATATCTTACATAGAAATACAGCAATGTCTGGGCTGGAAGGGACCTCCAGAGGCCATCTGGTTCAACCCCCTGCTGAGAGTGGGGACATCCTCAGCTAGAGCAGGGTGCTCAGAGCTCTGTCAGCCCCACCTTGAATGTCTCCAGGGATGGGGCCTCAACCACCTCCCTGGGCACCCTGTTCCCGTGTCCACCACTCTGGTGGGAAAGAACTTCCTCCTGATTTCTGATCTCAATCCACTCCTTTCTAATTTAAACCATTGCCCCTCGTCCTTTCACTCCAGGCCTTTGTAACCTCTCCAGGCTTTTTCTTGCTCCCTTCAGGCACTGGAAGGTGGCTGTTGGGTCTCCCTGGAGCCTTCTCTTCTCAGGGCTGAACAATCCCAGCTCCCTCGGCCTGTCCTCGTAGGAGAGCTGCTCCAGCCCCCTGTGTCTTTTGCACTATGAAGACACCAAATACCCAACCCCTTGTTAGGCATCAAACACAATAGTAAAAAAAATTAATCATTTTCAGGAAAGAAATTTAAGAAAAATGAACTTGTCCAAGGTAGGTAGGGACATTGAACAGGGTCCCTTTCCCTGCTTGCTGTTCTTACATGGCTATGTTGGACATGCTGGGTATGTCAGAGACCTGCATGAATCCATTACAAAAATGCACACTATGAACAATCACATCCTTACAGGATAGTGACTTCCCAGAGGCAGACTATCAAAGAATCCTGTATGCAACAGCTCACAGATTTATTTATCAACCGTGGCATTCAGAGATCAAGATAAGGGGTGAGAAAAGAGCAATGCAAATTATCCATAAGCACGCTCGGCACAAGAACAGTTACAGAGAACAAGAAAGGGATGGGAAAGATTAGATTTTGTCAGCAAAATCACTCAGACTGTTCCCCTCGTTTGGAAATCCAGCACTATGTGTAGGGTGTCTATCAATAAGCATCATGTCTATCAATCTACTCTATGTAGGGTGTCTATCAAGCAATAAGATCATGCTTCCTTCACATTCCCCTGCTACTGTGGATGAAGCACATGTACAGAAGAGAGCTGTAGGAAGAGACTGCTTCAGTTTCCATACTTACTCCAGCTATGTTCCTGGTTAATGCAAGGTGAAAAAGATAGACCACTGTGATAACTGTTAGGGTAGAAGAGAAAAGAATGAAAATAAAGCCACCTGACAATAATTTTTCCCCCTTTTTTTTCCCAGATATATACATTCTGATCGGTGCAGAACTAAACTGCCTTCATTTTTCCCTTTTCATTTAGAGTAAAAATAGATTTAAACTAAATCCTAAACAAGACCAAAGATGATGATAAATCCATTTCACTTAGAAGTGGTCTTTTTCTTTAGATGAAGACAATTTTCATGTCATATTCTCTATCATGATGCTAGGAAATAAAACCTCCTCGTGCACAGTGGGTTTATACTGCACAGTAAATGCAATACTCCCATATGTTCTGCTCATATAAATGCAGATGTAGATTAAATTCTTTTGACCCCAGGTATCTGTTGCCACTGTGCTCATGGGCATTTAGTAGGTATACATGAATTAATGAACACAAAATCCTTCAGTTGTCTCTCAAAGCTTTCAGCCAGGATGAAGAGGACTCCAGCATTTCTACTGAAGCATTTCAAACCCCACTGCCATTGCCAGGGAGTTCTCTCTGTAGTAACACTTAACCACCTGGATTCAGGCGCGGATAAATAATCAGCAGCTCGTTCTTTTGGAGAGAGTTAGTGGGAGTCCAATTTCAGCAAAGACTACAGGGCAACCCAGTAAAACCAGGCACTGAACTGGGATAGCCATTTTCCTCCTTATTTTCCTTAAAACAAAATAGGCCAAATGTAGCTGCTTGACAACTTTTGGAAGTGGGAACTTTTTTCACCAGCCACAGAGACCACCTGAATCAAAGTACAAAATGCTACTGCAGGTTAAGTAGGTGAAATTAAACAGGCTAACTCACAATTATTTCATAACACAGCATGCCTTGAAAGCAACATTCAGATACCTTGGGCTGTCAAATGCTTTGTTTCCTACATATCACAGAAGCACTTGCACAACAGAAGTTAGGTTGGCCACACCACTGTTACTGGTTTGAAGGGAAATGAAGAAATGGATCTTAAGGGAGCCGAACTTGGCACTCTTATTTTTTCTTTGAAGCCTACTTGGCAGCATACAGCTATCAAAGGAGACAAAGTTACTCACACCGAGCCATAGTTCCTTCTAAGAAAAACAAGTATGAAAGAAAAAAGACCAAACAAACCACCTGAGACTGCTCCCTTTTTTGAGGTTCTTGCTATGAGATGTTATCTAAGAATCAAGTGTGGAATAGCAACAGAACCTTCCTACATACATCCTTCTTGTGCAATCTATATTCTTCTCATTAAAATTGCCTGCTTCACACTTCTGAAAACTTTCAAATGCTATTTGAAAAATAAAAAAAAGCCTACCATACCTAAGCATCTTTTAGCAGCAGCAAAATCTTTCAGACCTAACCTAATGCTTAAAACACATTTTGTTTCAGAGTGAATTTTATTTTAAGAACACTTTGAGATGTGGTTTGATGGGAATGAATTCCATTTAAGCATGAATTTGACCAGTTTCAATCAGAAATTTCAGTACTTAGTGTTCTATGGCACAAATATAAATCTTAATTGTGTTTGTTGTTCATAAATTCCAGGATTAACTATTCTTAACTGAGTTTAGGGACTGCTATTTCAGCTGCCAGTATCATAATACAGATGCATCTTCTTGTGTTCTGGAATCCTTGGTATTCTGTAATTTCCGGGAGACAAATTACTGGGAAAACATCTATATTGAGAAGCACCCTTGTGGTGCCCTGAAATACAGTGGTGTATTTATCAACTGGCCTGCAAATCAAGACAAACATCCCCTTATGACCAGTTACTGGATTGTCACTGTGGTTGTCTGTGTGTCCTGTGTCTGTCCATCTGTGTTGTGTTGTCCCCCTCCCACCCCAACCTCTCCCCAGTTCTCTTTATCAAGTGTTATCTATTTAGGGTAAAAGAAGAACATTAAAAGCTATTGTACAAAAGTAGAACTTGCTTAGAAAAGTAAAAAGCTGACACCTGGTATGCAGGTTACCAATGTAACTACGATGTGCTTTGACAAACACCTTTTTCTCAGGCTGCTTATTTTCTCTGAGCATCAGGGAAGTAAAACTAAACGATCTGTGACATTTCAGTATTGCAAATGTTATGGGAAATTAAAAAAGATTGAGAGTTTAAATCAATGCAATGGAGAGTTAGCACTTTTTATATTTCTACTTAACATATTTCACTTTGTTCCTCTCTGTCCTCCTTCAGTCACTTATTTGGGATTATTTTCTTATTTATACAATTCTCTTTATTTTGGCACCATGGTAGGATGGTAAGGCAATGCATTGGGTGTTTCAAAGGCAGCTACGTGCTCCAAGAAATGATTCACAAATAGAAGGAATAAAAAACCTTCTTGCTGGATTAAGCCAAGTGCAGAACCCACATCTCAAACTTTAAGTGTCAATAAACGTAAACCCATTTAAATGTTAAACATTTAAATGTTAAACACTTACAAGTGTTTGGGGGTGGGGGGCGTGGAGTGTTAAATTTCCATCTTTTCCTCAGTAGCCCCCCTCTTCCAGAAAGGCCAATCAATTAACACATGCCCACCCAGAAACTACAAAAAACACTTCATTCTTTTCCAAGCTCTCTGTATTCTAAGGCAAAATGATTGCCAATTTCCATTTTAGCCAAGCTGTGTAACATTTTGTTCACTCTCAGCAGTGTGGAATTGGGAGTAAAACTTAAAATTCCCAACAGAAATTTTATGAGAAGCAAAAGCTTTCAAGTTGAGATTTTTTTTGTTTTTTTTCTGCTTCAGAATCTTCTTTCTACACAAGACTTGAAAATAAAATAAATGGAATAGGAGCAGAACTGATACAGCCCCAAAGCCAGCCTGTGAACTCCAAGGGCTGAGGATCCATGGCCTGTCAAACTATTAATAAGTTAGACGTAGCTGATTTCATTATTGTCACCTCTCTCTCCATGCAAGGTAGCTTAAAATTCAATAAAGAAACATTTGTAAGGCTGCATTTATTCTGCTACATACTGTTAGGTAGCAGTATCTGGGAATACTGGTACTGTATTTTGTGACATGGGAATGAGAAGCAGCAGTGATTGTGGTCCTTGAACTAAGGGAAAACTATCTGGTTTGAAGACCAACTTTCTAGAACAAAACATTCCAGCAAAATAATATCTAGCTATTTCTGAATGTGTTTGAAGCTGCTTTCTATTTAGTACTTGATATTTATTACATTGGAGTAAATTGTTATATTAAAATGTAATCTTACATTGCATTAAAACCACATCTGATAAGTCCTTGGTTTATAGACATAATTCTGAAGATGCATAAGTGAAAATATAATAGAACACGGTAAGTACTCTAGGTTACTCTCATAGCCAAAGTGATAATCAGCTCTCTTGAAATAAGCATAAGCAGCACTAAAGGACAATTGGATGAGGTCTCTCACCCACAGCCATATAATCAAGAGGTCTATTCATAAATATGTTCAATATTTCACAGGCACTACAGGAAAAACACCAACCAACCACAACACCCACCCCACATCAGGAGTGCCAAGTGCATACATGACAACAGTAGACATTCCTTTCCCACCATGCCATTGAGAACCTGCTCCTCACCTAGCAGACAAAGGGAAGTTGCCCAAAGGTAATTTCAGTAGTGTTTTTTGATCTGCATTTTGAAGTGCCTACATTAAAGCTTCTATATTAAATCATAAATGCTTTTAAAAAGACATAATTAACAACCAGGCATTGATAGCTTTTCTCACTGTTTAGACCACTATATTAACAGAAAGCTTACAGAGGCTGTAGCCTTCAAAAGCCATCCTGATCCGATCCAAACAACTAGGAACACGTGAGCTCCCATCTGATGTGAAGCTGTATTCTATGGTAAGCCCTCTAGAGCCTGCATGACAAATAGAATCAAACTTGTCACATAAGGGAGGGTCTGCTAAAAAGACAAAACCAAGCCAGGAAAAAAAACAAACAAACAAAAAAAGCAGGCTATTCTGCATCATTTTGCCATACAATACAGAGTCACACTGCTTACTTCAGTAGGCAAGACAGACTGATATGAACAAATTACATTATCAAACAAATTATTATTGGCAAATTCTAGTACTGGATCAGTAGTTCTAGCTCAAAGCTATGCTAGACCACCCACAGTCCTGCACGAGCCAAGCCAGCAGCTGGCCATGTCACAAGGCTGGATCACACCTAGGAGGAGGAGAAAGGAGGAGGTGCCAGACAGTAAATTAATGGAAGCGACGTAATGCTACCGAGGGGCAACAGCAGGGAACTGTTTTACTTAACTCCACTTTGGGAAAGATCAATCAGTGTCCAACAGACACTTTATGGGCCAGATTTTCCATTTGATTTTCACAGGACTCACCCCTTCCTCTTCTTCCTCTTCTTCCCATAAAGAAGTTTGAAATCCAGCAGTCAAAACAAAGTAGCTGGGCAGTCACAGCCAGTCCAAAGCAGCAGTAAAATATCTTGGAATTTCAAGGTCTTACATGTGTGTATAAGCACTCGAGACTTCACATGGACCAAAGATTCCTGAAATCTTTTCACCCATTTAAAAAAAAAAAATCTATCTTTGCATCAATAGTGGTACAACACTTCTGAGCTTACCTAGCACAGAAAGTCCAAATCAAAACATGCTGGAAAATGATCATATGCTAATAACCTGGCCAGAAAGTATGAGTTGTAAATCCTAGACTTCTTCAGCATCTGTAGATAAAACAACTTCTCCCCCAATCCCAAAGAATGAGCCAGCTATGAAACTATGGGGGATTGCCTGTTTCAGTCCCTGAACCCGGTGTCAAACTCCAGAGACCTGAGGGGCAGGATAAAGGGATCCTCAGAGCACTGCCGGGTGGTCAGGAGGGAGAAGAAAAGTTCACATTCCACATTCTCAGGCAGGTTTGCATATATTACATAGCACAGGAGCTAGAAATAGATGTAAATATAGATGAAACCGAAATAATCCACAGGACATTAACTCAAACCATGGGACTACTCCTTTTTTGTCAAGTGGGGATCAGAACCACAGCACGGTTGGTGAAGCTGGAGGACCATGAGCTACAGAAGCCAGAAAGAGTAATTCCAGGGACCAGGGATGGAAGGGGCACCAACTGCCTCTGCAGCAGGTGAGCAAGGTGGATTTAGCACCTTAAGCCAGGCTCTTCATTTTCTTCTGGCTTTAACTTTTAATATGATCTCTCCACGACAAAGAAAGACTTGGAAGAAACTTGAAACATATTTTTGTTAATGCAGAACACAAATATTGCTGTAGCACTGTCACTGCCTAAAAGGAGTTATTTTTATTGCTTTACTCAGCCAAAACCATTGGGGGGGTTTATTATTTAAAATANCTTTCAATATGATCTCTCCACGACAAAGAAAGAATCACAGAATCACAGAATCCTAGGGGTTGGAAGGGACCTCGAAAGATCATCTAGTCCAACCCCCCGTGCTAGAGCAGGGCCACCTAGAGTACATCACATAGGAACATGTCCAGGCGGGTTTTGAATGTCTCCAGTGAAGGAGACTCCACGACCCCCCTGGGCAGCCTGTTCCAGGGCTCTGTCACCCTTACAGTAAAAAAAGACTTGGAAGAAACTTGAAACATATTTTTGTTAATGCAGAACACAAATATTGCTGTAGCACTGTCACTGCCTAAAAGGAGTTATTTTTATTGCTTTACTGAGCCAAAACAATTGGGGGGGTTTATTATTTAATATATAAAAAGATTATTTTATATACTGGAAGTTTGCTTTCTGGAAAACAGTGGCTGTGTTTAATGTGTAAAGCCTTAACTCTTGTTAAATTAACTCCTTAACTAAATCAACTGCATATAGAGCTCAAAATTGGTTATTTTGATGAAAATGTTGATAAACACACCACCAGCTTCTTATTAGGTCTTGCCAAACTAAGAAAGATCTTAACAGTTTTAATTCTGACCACGCTACTGATGAGTCACATTTCTTTGTATAATATTTCAAGAGGTGATTGTATGAAATGCCTTTTTTTCCCCTCCCTCTCCCTTAAACCTTGGTGATCATGTTTATGAGTAACCATTTAAAAGGTGCTGGCTTGTTTTTATTTTCATGGGTAGATTTTAGGTACCCACAAACACAGATTACTTCCCCAAAAGCCCATATGAAAATACAAACAAACAGAAGAGGATGATTTCTTCCAGTTTCCCTTCACCTCTAGCATCTCAGCAATTAAAAATATTATTAAAATTATTAATTTATTAAATGTAAATATAGATTAT
>VWZY01005821.1:148044-172320 GCA_013399075.1 Chloroceryle aenea
GGTGACAGAGCCTGGAATGAGCTGTCCAGGGGGGTTGTGGAGTCTCTCTGGAGATTTCAAAACGTGCCTGCTCACGTTCCTGTGTGACCTGGTGTAGGTGACCCTGCTCTGGCAGGGGTGGGACTGGATGATCTTTCGAGGTACCTTCCAGCCCCTGACATTCTGTGATTCTGTGAAATAGAAGTTTTAAGGAAATAGACAAAGCAAAACTATTCGGGTGCCATGAAAGTATGATCATAAGCTAATCTAGAATGCATTTAATTATTACAGTTTGATTTCTGATGGAGTTCCTTTCTAATCTGAAAACTAGAAAAAAAATCATCTGATCTTGTCATCGTAATTGTCATTCTGTTTCTCAACGCAGATTAGATGGTGAATATTTCCAAAGCTGTTTCATTTACAGCATTTCTATACATCACATGTTGAGTTATCTTCAATTCCTGTATTCTCACACAATGTTTTTTGCTATGCAACAACTACTTTCAGTGATTACTGCTGAAAGTGTTTTGTTTCTTCCCCACACAGGACGGACACATCCTCCTCAACAGAGTTTACGTTACAAATTTGTATCCAAACTTTAAATCTTAACATATGTTCAATCCAATCAGTGAGAAATCAATATCCTTTGTTTCCTCCCTGTACCCACACAGGAGAGTTATGACTTTGAAGAAGTGCTAGAGAGAGGAATTAGCACATCTGCAGTAAACACCTGGAATATTCCTAGTTTTGGAGCAAAGTGAGCCAATCCCAACTAGGGACTTGGGAATGAAGGAAAAATGAGGTGTTATCTGCAGAGGGTTTAACTGACTGAAGTACCAGTACCTTGTTCTTAAATATTGGTAAAAGAACTTGTAACAATCAGCACTCAAACCAGCGATTTGGGATTTAAAAGTCAGAAATTTATGTATGAGGCAAAATGCAAGCAAAGTGTTCTGGGCTTGTGAGAGCAGCCCAAGATATTACACACACAGCTTTCAAGGAGTATGTGGCCCTGCAGGATTAAATGCTGATTAAATTCACTTGATTCTGAAGAAAAATAAATTAACACTTGAACTGAAGTGTGCATAAACAAACTCAGAACAGTAGGAGTCTTAACCTGGGATCATTTCACTTTCTATCTACCTTTTACTTTGGTTTCCTTAGATATCAGTCCACCAACTGATAGTTCCACCCCTGCATTTATATGAATTTTGCATCTCTTGATTATAGTAAAATTTGAAGAACATCAACAGAAAACCTCAACCTAATCTGTAACCCTATAACTTGCATTTTCATGCTTTCTCTCTTCTATTTCCACTCATATGCCAGCACATGTGGTCAGATTTGCCATGAAGAAGTGGTAGATAAAGATTTTCCAAGCAAATCACTAAAACCATGACTCATGCTAGTGCAGCAGTTGCACACAGTATATTTAGAAGTTTGAGAGGGTTACAGCTTAAAACTTTACAAGTTAAATTTTAATCTAAAGCTACTAAAAGGATCAAGCTTCTCCTGCAAGAATTTACATCTAAAGCAGCATCCTTCCCCTAAGTAGCTACACAACATTAACAAGACTAAGGGATTAACTGTGACATGTGCCAATAGAACAAGATACTCATTTGCATGGTGAAATAAAGTAAAGCAGAGTACTGACTAAGCCTAGACTGAAAACACTGACTCTAGAAAATCTTACTAAAATCTAAAAGTTCATACACTTAAGAGTACAGATTCTGCATATAAGGACATAAAAGGATAGCAAAGAATCCAGAGAACGAAGCAAAAGTCTTAGTTCAAAATAGAAATAAAACTAGATTAGTTGACCTCTGTAGCATTCAAAAAGCTTGAATGATTTCTACATGCAGATAAAAGATGATGCTGTTAACTATAAAACACAACAAAATAATAAATAAAACCCCACAGATAAACAAACAGAAACAAAACAGAACAACAAATCAAAAAAAAAACCACACAAAGAAAAAAGCCCTAAACAGCCATGAAAAAACATACAGCCAAGACAAACAAAAAACCAAACCCAGCCACCACCAAAATAAATAAATAAGAGCAGGGAGATTCCGAATTTCTATAGAAAATAAAAGCTGAAGGTTAAGGGTGCATCAGCAAAATTCATTTCACAGGGATGAAGAACACCTTGAGCAAGCTGCTGCTTCTGCTAGTGCTTTTGTTTTCCTCTGCTGCTTTGCTCAAGACTAAAGTAAAGCTGTGTTTACAAGAGATGGGAGTGCAATGCAGTCCTGCCTTTGAATCCACCTGGTACCACCCTACCAACAGCAGGGAAGAGGAAAGGATTAAACCAGTTATGGTACTGGGAATGACACCAGTGTGACCAATTGCTTCTGATAACAACAAAAAAGGCAAACCCCAAATATAGAAAGTAATATAGAAAACCATATCTAGTAATATTAGAGTGAAAAGCTCAGTATTTATAATAATTTAATGGGAGGGGAAGAGAAAATTAGCATTTATTTAACATTTTCTTTAACTTGTTCATTGCTACCTTATTATTCCATGATAGTGGTGTTTTTACTCAGTGCATTTTGGTCAAGTTTGTGATAAAAATAAGTCACTGACAAGTCTGGCTGTTTGCATCTTGTATTTTATGGATTCTACAGTTTGTTCTATTAATACTCTGTGAATACTGTCCTGAAGGGAGCCATCAAAATTGTAACTCTCATACCCAAGGATATTCCTTAGGGAGAAATAAGAATAGATATAAAATACTGACCCAGTTAAAATATACTTCAAGTGTTGAGCATTACTCCAAAGGAAGGTTATCTTCTGAGTAGAAATTCAGAATTAAATACAGCAAATACTTGAGCAATGAAGTCATTAAACTACTAAGAACAGCTGCTCAATTGTTTTCAGCAAAGTGAGACAGAAACACAATGAAATGACATGATCCAGAAAGAAATACTTTACTGTGTGTGCAACACTGCACTTAGAGTTGATTAAAAAAATAAAAGAAATTAAAATAAAAAACTTACGATGCTAAAGACAAAACAGCTTTGAAGAACAAGTTGTTACAGCACATTTGCAATGTTTTGAAGTCTTAAAAATAAACCAAAGAAAACAAAACATTACAAAACAAATGCAATAAACAAAACCAGGGCAACTCAAAGAGCACACACAGAAAAATGCCTAAATTAGCCTATTCCAGGTGAAGTTTGTGATGACATTAACTCAGGCTTATTGAAGAGAATGGATGCAAAGTTACCCTATTCCAGCTGTTGGAAGATGTTCAATCTACTTAAAAAGAAGTATCAGAAAATGACTGATTCCTGCAAATGCATTTGCAAGCACTCAGCGAGTCCATATTGATCTGAGTCCATCTGAGTCTGCATAACAAGTGTGATTTGGTGGGTTGCCTGAAGCACTGTAATTAAAAACAATCCTCCTTTATTCATATATAGCTTTCACTTCTGTAAAATATAGTTTAATATTTGTAGATCAGTAGTGTTAAGAAAGGAAACGTGGCCAACAGCACAGAAATCCCTTTATTCTAAGTCGTTGATTGTTCTGGTCTGAAGATGCATGTTGAGTCTGAACTGGAATATTTTGGTTCTGAAAAGCAACTATACAAATACTCGAGTAATTTCAAGTTGTGATCCATGAGGGTTTGTAATTAGGTCCCACTTGACAATAGAAATATAAAAGATAATCAACCATTTCATCCTCTTGTGCAAGAAAATACTGACTTTGCAAAGTGTATTTTAAGGGAAACACTAAAGATGATATGAAATCATGAGGCTACTGGGTACGACCTGGATGCAACCTTGGCATCTTCTACTCTGCAAGTCAAATGAATACTCAAAAAGATGTAATTCCACAACTGCAGTAAGTTTCTCATAAAATGGGAACCAAGAGGTCATTCTCTTCTCACTACCTCTACACCATGTATTAGAAACTGTCCCAATGTTCAGTTGAGGTCAGGTTAGAAAAACACTTGGCATAAGGGAATGCACTGAAGAGAGGATTCCCTCACCCACATTATCCTCAGTGTACAGTAAGAGATTACTTTTTCTGGAAGCTGTTGTTAAGAGGGACAGGAAAAAAAAGCAGGATTACTGCTTTATCACAAAAACTACAGCAACTTTTAGCACAAGCCAAAAGCCATGACATCTTTCTTAATTCAAGGAGTTAAACTTCAGGAACAATCTTAAACTCCCTGGGTTTTATTGCAAGAGGTTTATGCTGATGTCCCATAAAACCTACCAAACAAGACAGGAAGACAAAACAAAAAAGACAGGAAATGAAAGAACAGGGGGGGGAAAAATCAACAGGAAAAAACAAAAAAAAAGACAGGAAAGAAAAAAGAAAAACCAAACCAGGGTTACAGATGGGACTGGAATTGATTTCAGAACCTGCAGTAATTTACCAAATGTACTCAGCAGAATCATAAGGAGAAATACTCCTGAAATGGTATCAACTTTCACCTTAAGGGAGCATGTTACACCTTGAAAATGGTGCCTTATTTAAAAGGCTCTGACAAGTTCCACCGAGGATTCCAGATCCTGCAGGCTGTAATGCTTTTTTCAGACAGCACATTCCAGAACAATGCTGGTCAGAACCATTTCCTCAAGCGCTGCACTCACCCAGCTCTTGCTTTGACACTGCCCATGGCAGGACACGCGACTAAAACCATGCAAGAAACACCTGGGCAAAAACGTGCCAATTTTCACACTCCCCTCACCACCACTGCTGTACAATGAAATAGAAGAAAGGGTTACAGCCACTATCTCTAGGCCTCCTTCTGACCCTGCATTACCTCCAGAGCTGCTGCTGGCTTCTCACCAGCTTCTCAAAAGGTTTATCTGTCAAACAAATGCCTCCTGGAATAATAAGCTGCTGGGAGGCCTTTTTTCTTCCAAGGTATTCCTGCTGAATACATTAGCTCTGATACCTAAAAAGCTGTGGGCAGTACAGCCTGAGAGTATAGTATGATAAGAAAATTAAGTTGTTTTTTTAAAGGATGCCCCAAACTTCTGACTACTTGGTCCACCACATGAGCCTAGTGCAGCAAGGCTGTTTCAAAGAGAATACTTTAAAAACACCACCACCAACACCCAAAGAACAAACAAAAATATCCAAAAGATCCCTCTAACAGAATTGAGGGAAAGTATCATCATTACTTGATCCTCTGACAATATTCTTATGCCAACTGAAAAACACTTGGTAGTTTCATTGCAGAGATGGAATGACATTAGGCAATCTTGCCAAAGCAAAGAGATAATCCCACGTCATCACATGCAATTGAAACCACATGGTTCCCATAGGAACGGAGCAGGCAAACAAATCACTTGGTGATGGGCACAGCAACGGAGCATGAACCACGTAACCCAGCGCCCAAGAGATGGTACCTTGGTTGTATGGGTAAGGTTTCCAAAACTTCTCAATAGACTGAAGCTATCATGAGAACAGCCTGACTGATAACTTAGGAGTTGAATTTTTTGTTTCAGAATCAAAACCTCATTATGTGCATGATGCACAAATAAACAACTGCAGATGTAGTAAAACACATTTACTAAAGAATTCCTTTTACTCCCCCCCACACCAGACCCCCTTCATTCAGACCACTGGGGCAAAGACATTTATTGTGGCAAATCAGTTCACAGGACAGTATCCTGCACAGGATCTGTTCTTCTGTACAGGTGGTATCTGGTCATCTTGTGTACCCACTCCAGGGGTACAGGACAAGTCTGTTCAGATATTGCAGTTCCTGCAAGCATCATAATTACTCATCTAGTACAGATTTTTGATATTTGTAGGTTGCCACAACATGCTGAAATCCCAGGGATCAGTTCCAAGCTCATTCTGTGCAAAAAATATTTGGAGGGGGCTAAATATTTGGAGGAGCACAGGAAAACTTGGCTGTCATTTGGATTTCAAATTTCCAATCAATTAGTCTCTTAATGTTATTAAATTATTTAAGTTGAGATTTCTTTAGACCACCATACAGAAGTGCTGGAAAGCAGCACTGCTCTAAGAAACCATAACACACAAAGATTAAAAACGAATATGAAAAAAAGAGGGTATGTTTTGACTATTCTATTCATTACTTTATCTGTACTTCTAAAATACCAGTAAAGGCTGAAAAATGCAAGCGAGTCTGCAGTTCATAAATTTTAGGGATTCTTGCCTGATGACTTATCTCCGCCTGAAAGAAGGGAAGCAGTATCTTTGTGAAAATGGGTTATCCACCTACACAGCTCTGGCAGAAAGACTGAGCAGTAGAGCAAGCCCTTCTCAGGAAATGTGGGCATTAGTATGCTGTTCAGATAATCAGATTCCACTGTATTTATGACTTTACCCTTATTAGCCCATCAGAAGTTTATTCAGCTCCTCTTTTCTTCTTCTGGCACGGTTTCCTGATCACTTCTGCTGAGAGGATAACAAAAATTGCTAACGACAACACCGGCCACTCCAGTCTGAGCTGAGCTGGAGCTGCTAGCTAGAACTGGTGGAGAGATTCAAGAGTGTGTCTGAAAGTAGCAGTTTGATTTTTAAATGCTGCTATCTGCAGGACTTGGGAAAAGCTTAGCAACGAGATGAAAAGCACAGTTCTACAGCAAAGAAAGATGGGACAGGCATAGAAGGTCATTTTAATTCTTCTGAACTCAAGCCCTAAATTTAGAAGCTTAGTTATACAACAAAGAAGAAACATCTATACAGGCATCCTAAATGGTCCCAGAGGAATATCCCAAGCAGCCCAGTTGTAACAACTGGGATGTCTGCGTCCAGTCACTTGTCAGTCTGCTAGAAAGCCCAACTTCATTCTTACCAACTCCCTAGAAAACTGCTCTGGGTTCCAGCCAGCCTGCAGTCAGTGGCAGAGAGCTTTACATCCTGCTGGAAAGAATTGTCTTTCTCAGAACAGACCTGAGCCAGACTAGAACCACCAATAGCATATGAGACCAGAATTGAAACTGCTCCTCAAAAACCCGACTCAAAGAGCACCTAAAAGTCCTAGAAAACTGAGGGGTAAACAGGGCCACAGCTGCAGTACTGACTGCACAGCCAAAGAACAGAAAACATCTGGGACTCCAACCAGCAGAAAATTTCAACATCTGTTTCCATGAATGATATTAAACATACTCCTAAAGGCCCTGAAAACCACCAGGTAAGACAACCAGCACTCTAAGGTACACAGACAAAACCCCCAACTCGAGGTTTAACTCCTTGCCCGAGCTCATTACAGAAAGAAGAACAACAATGTCAAATCTATCACAATTTTCAGCCCTTCCCTTTGGTATTGAATGATACTTGTTACATCATTCTACAACCTTTTTATTAATTAATGATGTGGAAATGTGAAATTCACCTCACCATTCCAAAAGCTGCACACAAATGGGCGAGTTTTACATTGAAGGTGTAATCACAACATAAACCTTCCTGTCCAAAGCAGTTTTAACTTAGATTCTCTTCAACTTCTTTATCAAAAAACCTATCAAATTCTACCACACAATGAAATTATTTTTTTCAAAAGCTGAGAAAGCAGAGGTTAGAGATCATTTTAATGACAGTTATAGTTTGAGTTTTGATATTAAAGAGAATACAGAGGATAGAATTCCCATTATTTAATTTATGTCTAAGGATAAGACCTTTTAAATTAGCTAAGTATTGGGTATGTTTAACCAGTGCTTAAATTGACTGGGCAGAGGAAGGAGAAAGTTTCTGTGCATGAACAGAATAATTTATTTTATCCAATAAGTTATGTCAAAACTTTATTTGGGAAAAAAAAAGTAAACTATGATAGACCTAGGGAAAACTGAGTGATTTCATCCAGCAAGAAATACTTTATTCTAGGAATATTTACTAATAAGAAAGATTTAGAATTCAAGGGGAATCATCATTTATAGCCCTGAGATAGAAATCAATCAACGTTGTTAGTGGGTTTTACCAATATATTCCAGAGGCTAAGTGTACTTACCTGAAGGGAATTTTCTCCCTGCCAGAACCAGTGCACATACTGAAAGCATCTCCTACAATAAAAGTTCCAAGTAACACATACAAACATGAAATACTTTGGATGCAATGGGATTGTAGGTACCAGTCATCCCTAGTTAAATCATCCATTTTGAACGTGGAATTAAACCAAATTTGTCCTCAGTTTTGCACATGATCTCCAAGTTTCCCTGCCTCCAGTCTAGCCCTAAATGTTGGTTTAGGACACTGAAATGCTTCACTATTCAAGAATGTTTCTTTTTCCATCTTTGTGCCAGCGAAAGCTAATTTGATCCAATTTGACTAATACTGCTAGCAATTAGAAGCTGCGTTTTTAGGTGCATAAACATCTTGCCAAAAGAGATGTCATCCAGCTCCATGTAGAATGCTGGCTTCAAAATGTGAACCCTCTTCAATACTACACAGGGCATGAGTGTGGCCCAGCAGACAGTCCCCACCACTCTCACTCCCAATTCTGACTTCACCTGCTCTTCAGCCAGGATAATTTCTTCTCATTTCTGGTAAATGTCATCCACAGATAAAATTGAGACCACCTGTATTTTGTTTCTCTTAAATGAACTACAGACAGGTCATTACACCTGTCAGGAGAGAGAGCACAAAAACAAACAAAACCAAACCAGGATGGAAATGATGTCCCTTTTTCAAATCCAGCTCCAAGAGACATTCCACAGTATTTAGGCTGAGAGGTGAAAGGTGGCTAGCATGAGTACTTCTAGGTTTTAGAATGAGTACTTCTAGGTTTCCCTCTGTTTCCATAAATTTGCCACCAACGTTTACTTCAGAATATTCCTGTTTAATGACATAATAAACTGTCTTTGTTCATCTAGAAGATATATGTATGGATTTCTTTGTGCTAATAGAACCTCACGTCACTACTGTGTATTTAGTGATAAGAAGGTCTCATTCCAGCCATAAAGCCATGTGGAATGCATTACTCAAAGACCTATTAAGCATAGAACATCCAGCGTTTATTTACCACATCCAGAGAACAAAGTCCTTAAAAGGTTATTTAGACTATAGCACGGAGCCTAAAATATACCCAGCATCCCACTGATTTGACAGCCTGCCATAAGTGCCTCATAGAGTCTTAATTAGAACACAATACACACACACACACACTCCCTCTCTTCTGGGAAATCACTTCCAGTTACAAACAGCCCCAAGCAGAACAGCACTGCTTTTGACAGCTGGTATGCATATATTGTCATAATCCTGCTGGCTACCTCCAGCCAGTGAAAGGTATGTGTCTGCCTGCACCTCTGACGAGTCCTGTCAGATGGAATAAAACCCAGTCATAGCCCCATCCACCTGGGTGACACATTGCTGACTCCAGCTTTTCCTCAGGGGCAGGAAGACTACTTGCTATTTTTCTTTCCCAATGCAACCCGTAAATCTATTCAAATCAGAAACAGGGTTTGGGGGGAGAAAATGCTTTTCAGGTTTTGCTCTCTATTGAAAATATAAGAGCTCCACCTTGAGGTGGGACCCAGTGAATGTTAGAGAAGGTGCAGGCAGATTTAGGATGGGTTGCAGCACGGGGTCAGCCACGATGGTTGAAAACATAGATGGTCTCTTTCTTATCTTGCATAGGAGAGGTGTGTTTCAACGTGCCCATGTGGCTGGACAGATTTACTGCCAAAAATTTCAATGTATGCGAAATGGACAACAATTTGTAAAGAGTAGCTCCCAAGGACAATACAAGTCAAGCAAAAGTATTTCCACAGAAGCAGGAAGCATCCAAGTTTTGCTCCAAGTAGTGCACACAATCAAGGTTCAGAGCATTCATTTCTTCACTGTTGTATTCTTTCTAAACGATCAGTAAAAAGATTCATACATTTCAATGTTGCATTTGAACTGATATTCAAATGTTCGGGGTTTTGTTCAAGTACTCATGAAATGATCTATTGGTAAATGGGTTATTTAAAAACCTGAAGTGCAAATTATCAACCTGCATGTTCTTCAGGCTGCTGCAGGAGTCTGATTGTTAAAGGACAATGTAAAAGCATTTAGAACCTAATAAATCCAAAGAAAACCTGTCACATCTAAACGGGTGGTGATTAAGGTGCCAAGATAGATTTGTTATGGCACTTGTAATTGAGTTGGTTGAAGACTCCCAAGAAGTAGAAACAGGACCTGTGGCAGGAAAGCAGAATGAACTAGACTTGTAGAAGGAAACTATGACAGAAAAATGGAGAAAGTCCATCAGTGATGCAGTTCACAGCTAAGTGAAGAGAGGACATGAGTAGACAACTGGAGTGAAGAGTGGAACTGACCAACATGGAAAACCAGAAAAAAAAATACTGGGGTCTGATGGAACTTTGAAAACAAGTTAAGAAAGTTATTTTGCAGGTTAGAAACAAAGGAGATGAAAAGAGGCTGAGATTCTGCCTTATTTAAATGAATTAATGCCATGGAAACAATCTCACCCTGTGGATACACACGTGACTATTGTCTTCAAGTGTATAGAAACTCTTGTCATGACCTTGCCAGCACTGTTAAGAGCTCTTGAGAAGAGAGAAGCTCATTGATAAGAAACGAAGTAAATATCGTAAAATAATTGACAAAATTTATAAATTAGTTGCCTCTAATACCTGTTGAAGCCAACGAGGATCTTCATTAAAAAGCCAGTTATCATGCTGTGAAAGTGCAGTGCAAAAAAGCAGCATTTAGTTTGATTTTAAAATTCATCTGGCATCTATAATTTGCAATGCAATCCCTTTTCTGGTTTACTAAAATAACTCTGAGTGAAACATAATTTTAATTCTATACAGCTGAACAGCCTCATAGAAATTTATGAGTGCAACAGATGTTTCTATTGGCTCACTAATGCACTTCTCCTTACATTCCCCTCAGCTGATGAGGTACCCTTCTATGTTACAAGGAATTCCTTTACCATCACAGCTGGTTAAAAGCATCATCTGCACTCACAAATGCCTGGATTGTATTTGGTCACACTATACATAACTTGAGAATGCTTACGAGAAGCTGGAGATGAAGTTTTACATTATACTGGATGACATTTGCAGGCAGCCAGTGGTTATGTCCCTAAATAGTGCTTATGCTGTCAAAATAAGTCAGAGGAGGATTTTAGCAGCACTTGGTTTTGTGCTGGACAGTTGAACCACTTTTTTTCTTATCAGTGTAGCTTGCTTATTCTAGAGGGCACGCCACTGTAGTGCTCGTGAGCAAGAGGAAAAAAGTCTACCCTCTTAAAAATCAACTTTTGTATTAGTTTGTTTTTTCAAGAACAGTTACCTTGATAAATCCTGTTAATAACAGTGTAGTAATTCACATATAGGCCTATAATGTGATTTCTATTGCCACGGGGCAGCAAAGCCCCTAACCCATACACTGTGCAAAGAGCATCCACAACCTCCTTCTGCAAAAAGGCTTTAGGAACTCTGAGCCTGAGAAGGCTCAATGCTGTTAGCCAAAACATACTCAGATCTATTTCAGCTTAGTTCCATACCCACAGTACTCACTTCTCTGCACTACTTCACATCTTCTAACTGAAACAGAGCAAAGGATCCATTTCTACTCCTTGACTGCATGAGCCCAAGTATTTGCTTTCACATTCAACTTATTTTCCCTCAAAAATAATTTACTTTGGCAACCATTGTAGCCAGTAAAATTGCTTCTGTATCAATAACATAAGGAAAAAAGGTATTTATAGAACCAGCTGCACTGATACAATAGAGAAAATTTAAAGGACATTCAGATTTTTTTTTATATTGATCTGTTATTGATCAAGAAACAGAAGTGAAATCTCTAAACTAATCTGCAGCCTCAAAGCTGCAACAACTCATCTGAGAGAATCTGATATGTATGATTTTACCCTTACTCCTGCAAATAGGTGGTTGAAGCAGTTGTTTATGTGGGCCACTGGTACTATCATTTTAGGTCCCAAAAATCTGCCACGAGAAATGTAGCTATGCTAAGAAGTTTGCTGCAGAACATACTGTTCTCTGACAAGGAATACAGATCACTCATGTCACCAAATATTACCAGGGTTTGAAACATTACTATGTTGTTTGCCTTTCTATAAATAGTACACCTGCTCTGCAGCTCCTGCAGACAGAAAGCCAAATTATAAGCATGAGAATTAAAAAAAAATAAACAGTTCTTCCTTTCAAATGTAACAGTGAATCTTTTTGAAGATGCTACCTGGACTCACAGCTCTGTGTTTCGGAGTATTAATGCACTACAGTTGTTAAAATTCCCAGCAAGTACCTGCCTTTCCTTCTATAAACTAAAATAGCTTCAAAAAAAGCATCCTATGGATGATTTGATGATTCACCTTCGCAGTAAGAGTCTGCTTTGAAGGAAACAACTGAAACTTCCAGTTCCTAGGAGCCCTATTACAGCTCTGGGAGGTTCTACATACCCAGTTTTCTTGGTTGTTTTTAGTTTAACAATTAAGTGGACTGAAATTAGAATCTTAAATGCTAGTACATTCATTGTTTCATGCTGAAGAGCAAGTTTTCCACTGTTGAAATAAGCAGGAGTAATGGTTTGTCTGTTTAAAAGGAGTCCATTTTCCATTCTGCTCCACTAATGGGAGACTTGATTAATCCAAAGCATGGTATGTAGAAGCAAAGGGCATAAATATGTATCAATAAGGCTATTTTTTTCCCCCCTATGTTTTAGAAATTACTAGCAGCCATTGCTCAGTGTTTGGTTTGCTTTTGTTTAATAGCAGACTTCAATTTGGAAATCATTATGGGAAGAGAGAAATTTATTGCAATAATTACACATTAAAAAATATTAAAAAGAGTAAGTTTTTCTAGAAGTCTTGTAGAGGTTAATTTGTTACCAGCTGATGCACTCCATGTTAACTTGTAAGTCAACCTAGAATTTTACAGCTGTGCTCCAGTCACTGCTGGTCACTCATTTGAGCTCCATGATTTAGTGTCAGGTCATGAAGGGAGAAGAAAACAACTGTTACATCTCTTTAGAATTACACGTGTCAGTGGAAGAAATGTGTTTTCAGACAAGGAATTACAGTAGTTGTGTTAATTCTAGGAGTCTGCTCTACTTAGGGAAGTTCTATTGGCAAGTAAGTGTCTGCCAAGGCTATCAAAACAAAGTAGAGCCAACACTGACCTTTACAGTAGTGACTAGGTGTTGAGTCTGCCTCTCAGATGGTAGCCTTGGCTAAGGTGGATGCTTAAAGCAAATCTACTTGTTCCTCAATCCCTTGTTGGGGGGGCAAAACAATCTACTTCCGAGCTACTAACAGCCTACCCCATACAACAATGTCATACTTTGCATTTTATTTCAGCAGCTAAGAGAAAGCAGACTGCACTACTGCTACAAAGCAGTTCCACCATCAGCTTTGAACAACTTGTTTCCAGCACCAATCCTCCTTTTCAGAAATCAAGTATTCAGAAAAAAACCAAACCTGCTTAAAATAACTAACTACAAGATTTGCTGGAAATCTTTCAGTGTCATCATTGTCAGTACACAGAATAATTCCCCTGAAATGTGGATTTGATTCTTAGGTGGAACAGTTCTGACCATGGCTTGTCCATCTCCTGACTAATATGGCTGATGGGTTTACCTGGTAGTGCCAGCTTGCTTGTACTGTTATTTTGGGGATGTTGGTATTATTGTAAACTTTACACAGAGGTGAAATCTTTAAAGCTTATTCAGATTGTCCCAAATTTAAGTTTTTCTTCACATAAAACTAATGAAATTCATAAATTGTGGCCTAAGTGATGCAACAGAGTCTCCTCCTGGGATTTCATGAGAACCTTCCCAGGCATCCTGAAAGCCTGTAACATCTGAACACCTCTTTGATCATTGTCTTGTCTTTTACATCCACAAGAATTCTGCAACAGAATTCGAATGGGAGATGAGTTATCAAACATCTCACAGATTTCACTAAGGAATGGCAAAAACAAACAAGCAAAACCAACAAACAACAAAAAACACACACACAAAAACCAACCCACAACCAAAACCCAGAAGTTCTACTTGCAGCTTTTGTCCCATTAGATCCACATTTAAGTGTGGAGTTAGTTAAGTTTTTGAAGGGTCTTGAAACAGTAAATTAAGTTTAAAAAATTAAAATCAAATCAGAGAATACATTCTCCTGCAAAGAACTATCATCATATAAAGAAGACCTTGCTCTAATGTTCTGTATTTAAAAGCATTAATAAAATATTAATAACACAGCACTGCAGGAAGAATAATTATTGTGTAACACTGAATAAGATTTTCATAATTATCATGGACCTTAAGATTTTAGTCAAAGCCTCTGTAAGAGGAAAACAAGGCTGGAGAAGAATGTGTGTACCCTTACTGAATTATTAAGCCCCAGCAAATTACTGTGGATATCCAGGCAACCACTCACCTGCTGCTATCACCCTAAAAAAGAACTGTTGCCTTGGCAACTCGGGATCTCACATTACACATTATTCGCAAGACAAAAACATGGACTTAGGAAAGAGCTGTGGAGGCCACATGGGTTTGACTTTTCATTGGCAGCATCCTCGGGGACATCACAGCAGACTTGGAAATGAACCCTAGTTCTCAATTAGCAGAAGACAAATGCATTTTCTTTAAATTCATTTTCTTTTACAAAGAAATTACATCTAGATACAATCTCCATCTTAAGTAACATGGAGGCCATAAAATTTGTAAGGAATATTTTCTATTTTTACCTTAATATTAAATGTAATTAATATTGGATGCTTTGTTTCACACAATCACTGGTGCCAAAAATCAATTCTAAAGTCACTATATACAAGTGATAGCACGAAATTCAGTTTTAATTTAATTAAAATAAGAAAATAGCTGACAAATGGAGCCATCCTGATGTGTCTCAAGCACAGAAAATGCAGGAAATAATCCCAAATCCAGCCTTAGGATTGCTGCTACATTAATACAGTCAGTGAGGATAGTCATCTCTGGTACTGACAAGACCTAAGAAAACTGAAATGCAAGCCTGCAGAACTTAGAAGTAAACAGTGATTCATGAAGTTAACTAAAATTCAAGTATTGCAGGCTGAAAGAACACCAGTAAGAGGACATGGAATGATGCACAGCAGTTAAACAGAAAAATGAAGTCCATTGCTACCACAGCATACAGCAAGGAGAGCAAGATATTACTAGAGCAATTACACATTCCTCAACACTTCCCACAATTTCCAAACTAATTTTAGCAGTGAATGAAGCATATAGCACCTGAATATAGTAACTTAAAACCAACTGGCTAACTGGAAGTAATATTTTTTTCTAAGTATTTCATTTTTTGTTTTAACCCTTTAGCTCTGGCTTTGAAAGTCTCATCTAAATATCTCAAGTCAGTGCTGTTGGAGTGACTTTCAGAATTCAAAATGCTGCTGCTTCTTAAACAAAAAATGTTATCGCATTCAGATATCCCTATTTTCCTTTCCCATGCCTGATCTCCCAAACTAACCACATTCCTTACAAGCTTCTGTCACGAGGCCCCCCCAAAGCAAACAGCAGCCACTATCCAAAGTGGGGTTTATTGCAACCAAAGTTGCCCAGCACTCCCACTGATGTCTGTTGGGAATTAACTACTACAGAGCTAATTCCTAAACCCTAAAGACAGAGGAACCCAAATGATCACACACTCACTCAAAGGGAAACCTCCCACACCCAGAGTGCCCACGATGCCAGTCACCCAAAGGGGGGCGAGGCTCCCTCAACCCATGGAAGTATCCTTGGATGGCATGGCCAAGGAGAGGGTCCAACTGCCAGACCTGTTGCTCTGCAGCTGAATACCTAAGGCACCAAACGGCTCTGGCCAAGGCACCAAACTGCTCCAGCACACTCTGTTTGCTTTGTTTTCTCTGCTGGGGGTGGCTGCAGCTGCCACAGCTTCAGATAAACTCTGTTACTGGTCAGTTCTAGGGGAAAATGAAATCTGTGGCCCTTGGTTGGGTAGTTCCTCTGGTAGCTCTTTCTGTGCTGTTTAAATAGCACTGGCCTATTAAGAAAGCAGCCCAGCCTTGTTGGCAGCAGTGATTGAAAATCATCAACAGGGAAAAAAAAAGCTCATTTTCCTTATAAAAGAGAATAGTTGTTTCTGGATAAACCTATGAATTAAAACAGTCTTGAACTTAATCAGTTTTACTGCATTCTCCAATTTCCCCAAGTCAAGATGGTTATTTCTCTCTTGATGAGATTACTCAAAAAATCTTTTCTGCCTAAGCATTAATCATTTTTTTCTGCTAATCAACACTTAGTCCCAATTCTGTTTGGGGCACTAGACATTTGCACAATAGCCAGTTATGGTATCACTAAGGTGTAAGTTTTTAGTGAATAATAAAGCAGCCAATCTGAGATTCTGTGGTCATCATAACAACAATAATCATTTCAACCCACTAGCTCTTTTCCTTCAAACCAAGTCTTGTGCACCATTAGGTTTGTTTGATCAATGGCAGCAATCTGAAGTGTTGCTTGGTTTCTGCTACTTCTTCCACTTAAGGATCCAGTCTGTTTACCAAAAAGACTGACTAGTTACATGGGATTTATCCAAATCTGACCAGACTGCCTCCTAAATTGTGCTGGAGTAGTCACTTTGTGTTCTAAATGAAAACACTAGCAGTGTAGTTATGGTTTAGTAATTACTTCCTCCAACACTAAACCTAAAACTAAGCTATCTGTATAAAATCCCTTCATTATTCCATGGAAAAGATGCTTGAGCTATTACACCAGATTCTGTCGACCATCACCACAGCTCCCCAGCTTGGAAACATTGACCAATGGTAGAAAAAAAGATGGTGAGTGGTATTAAAACCTGCCATTTTGAAAATAATCTTTCAAAATAGATTGCAGGATGCCAGTTATGCCTGAGAGTTCCAACAGCTTTCAGTACCTGATTCATCCTGACACCAACATTTTCATTGCACGGGAACTGAAAACAGACAGGTTGTCTGTCCTGTTCTTCATTTTGGCACATTGAGGAATTTTTTGCTGATCAGAATATTGAACCCATTGTTTGAATTGCTTTACTTCAGGGAAAAAAAGCATCCCTAATGAATGACTCCTCCTATGTTTCAGCTGTGTGCCTGTAACACCAGAATCTCAATCTGTTCCCTCGCATCGGAGTCTGGCTGAAGCAAAAATACATCATTAATTATTCTCTGTCTATTTGTCACAACATATGGGTTTTCAGGCCACAAAAGAAACAAGAGGTTCTCAGAAGCTCAAAACACAGTGCTTTCCCTCCACTTACTGGCTCCTTAAATCTTTCTACGTTGCCCTCAAGCATGACATAGGAAGGGAGGCACGGTGTCGATGAGACGTGGACAAGGCAAACCATTCTGTACCTAGGCAGTGCTTGGAAGAATATTCTGTGAAATACCCTGAATCCAGACAATCTACCATCAATGAGTCACAAAGCTTTTCAAGATCCAAGTGCCAATTATCACACTGCTTCTGCAACATCTTGAGGATTTCCACTGTCTCTTTTTCACTGTTCATGTGCTTATGTGGCAGCCTTTAAGCCGTAGATCTGGAACTGTAAGCTGGATACACCACATAATGCATAAGGAGGTTCCTCCATGAGAGGAGGGGCAACTACAAACAGGTTCTGAAACAAAATTCTTACTGTGACACCTGACTGAGTGTCTTTAACACCATTCAGGCAAACCATTAAGACCAGTGTTCTTACATATTACTGCACAATAAAAGACTATACTCAACTATTCAAATAAACCTGCCAATCAAACACAACCACCTCAGCTTACTGAGCTTGTTGTCATAGCTTACAGCTGTGGGGGGATTTTTATTTTTTCTTTTTTTTTTTCTCCCCTTAAAAAGAAACTCCTTACCTTGGGCTTGGTTTAAACCCCTGTGCCTCTCAGTCCAACTTTCCATTGACTATTTTCATCCTGAAGCCTTTTTTCACATTACAACATTAAGTAAAGTCTGCACAAAGCATGCAATTGCCATCTCTGCAAAGAAGAGCTAGAGGTGTATTCAGGACGTGCAAAAGTGGAAAGCCCATCCCAGGTCCATGGACACTGCACTGGACAACTTCTATCCAACAAACCAGCTAAACTCAGGAAAATGAAATGTTTCTCTCACTTCAGCTGGATCTGCAGGTCAATTCATCACTCAGTGAAGCTCAAGAACTGAAAATATCACCAATGTACAAAACCCCTGGNCGGACAACAAAACTTCTACCCAGCAAACCAGCTAAACTCAGGAAAATGAAATGTTTCCTCACTTCAACTGGATTTGCAGGTCAATTCATCACTCAATGAAGCTCAAGAACTGAAAATATCACCAATGTACAAAACCCCTGGCAGCAGAGAAATGGAATCTCGATAAATTGACTTCAAAGCAGAAGTTGTTTCACAAAGAAATGCACCAGCTTGGAGAAGTGCCTGCCTTTGACCCTGCCAGCCTATTTTTTTTGTAATTGATTCTTCTTGAAAAGAATGCTCAGAACTAAAAAGCAGATTTGCAACCTTTTCTACAATACGGCTCTGATTGTTTAAGTGCCATAGGTAGAATCCATCTGCAGCCCCAGTATTTCACTGTAAGTGGAGGATATTTATTCATCTAGCACATTTTTTCTGACATTTATATTAACTCAAAGGACAACACTGCCTTTGGAAATTCTATTTCAGATTGAGCTAATTAAACTTTTGAAGGCATGGTAATCTCATCATGAATCAGCAGCATTGGTTATGACTTTGAAGAGGCAATGCATCATAGAAATTGATTTTTATTTTCAGCCTCAGTGAAAAGGAATCAAGTTGCATAAGAAAAATAAATTAACTTTAAGTGAACGAGACCCCTAGAGGTATAATCTCTAAATGCCCCACTCCCACAGCACATGTACATACACACACTTCAAGACAGCTTGTCTTTGTAAGAAACATAGCAATGTCTGGGCACCCTGTTCCCGTGTCCACCACTCTGGTGGGAAAGAACTTCCTTCTGATTTCTGATCTCAATCCACTCCTTTCTAATTTAAACCATTGCCCCTCATCCTCTCACTCCAGGCCTTTGTAACCAGGCCCTCTCCAGGCTTTTTGTCAGCTCCCTTCAGGTACTGGAAGGTGGCTGTTGGGTCTCCCCAGAGCCTTCTCTTCTCCAGGCTGAACAACCCCAGTTCCCTCAGCCTGTCCTTNAACTTCCTGATGGTGCAAGTGACAGTCCCACTGTCTATGTCACTGATAAAAATGTTCAACAAGACAGGCCCCAGTATGGACCCCTGAGGGACACCACTTGTCACTGCTCTCCATCTGGACCTGGAGCCATTGAGCACTACCCTCTGGATGTGGCCATCCAGCCAATTCCTTATCCACTGAGTGGCCCACCCATCAAATCCCCGTCTCTCCAGGTTGGTGAGTAGGAGACTAAAGCTATTCTAAAGTTAAGTTTACTACTTCTATCAAACCTCAGGCTAACAGAGTATTTGAAGAACTAGAACAATACATTACAGTGTATACATTATAAAGTCATCATAAATAATTTACTCTGGAATAATCATCAGCCCTGGAGATTCCCTGGTGGAAGGAACTGCAGAATTTAAACCTAATTACTTGCAATTGATAAAGCTTCTTATTCAGAGGTTGTTAATCTAAATCCAGGTCATGTGAAGCAGCAAACAGGAACTAAATACCTCTTTCTATCTGAAAAGAACTGGTATTCTCAGACAGGAAACACAGAGATGCAACAAACCTGCTTGTTCAGTAAACAAGAAAATCAATCCCCCTAACTGCCTCCAAGAGTCCCCAGTACATAAAGCAAAGCAAGTTCTTATCTGCTGTACAACAATTGATGGGAACTTTCTAAAGGACTCCACACACCAAAGAAAGAATTGAAAGTAACTGATCTAATATTAAACCTGTCTACTGGATATGCATAAGAGTTTGGGGCAGGCTAGAACATCGGTCACTGCAGCAGCCCCAAATCTCCCAGGGATGTGGGAGGGAATGTGAATGGGGAAGAGTTGTGGGAAGATGGTAAAAAAACCAAACCCACACCAAAAAAAAAACCAAACAAAAAATACTAAACCAACAAATCAAAAAAAAAAAGCCCCCCCCAAAAAACCAAACACACCAAAAAAACCCAACCAATCCAACCATTTAAAGGACTCCTGCTCTGAAGAACTGACTTTCTATAAAACATCTGCCCATTCTAAAAAGACTTTGTCTTGAAGCACAAGTTGAAGAATAGGCTTCTTCAGAATTCCCAAATCCCTTTACATCATTTTGATCACTTTTTTTTTGCTCTAACGATTATTTGTTTGATCACAGGGCAGTGGAACTGTTTGAACAAAAGGACAGAAGGCGCCTCTAAAGAAGTTAGCCAAAGCCTCCAGCTCTGGCATTCACCTACCTAAAAACGTTGGGGATAATCCCCCACTCTCAGACAGACAGTGGATTTTCCACTACTATACCTTAACAAAATGAATTTAGATTCCTGAATGAAAGGTGTCTGAGCACATGCCTGTGCTGTGTCCAAGATCAAGCTTCTTGAATGATGCCTCTAGAAACTGTTCGAGGAGCCTTTTCTGAGGATCTCCAGTGGGCTTGAGCACAGAACAGGTGCCGAGTTATTTAACTGGGATACAGTGGAGGCACCTTCTTGGATTTAACAGCAGGCAAGCTGCACACCATGTCAGGGAGTAATGGGTGGGCACTCTACCTCATTGCTCAGATCCAAGTCTTTCTAAGGCCCTGGATCTAAGAAAGCATGCTGTTTCACTGTGTATTATCTTGATGCACCAGATGAAGCTTTCCATGGCATGCATCCACAACACATTAAATTGTGTGTTCTACCCACTCCACACGAAAAGGTCACTCTCTTTGGGATCAAATACAAATGTCTGCTGGGACCCAAATCCTTGTATTTCAAGAACTCAAAGCTCAAAGAATTAAAAACTAAAATTCTCATCTTACAGCTCAACCTGAGGTATGAATTTGTCTTTTGCTAAAAGGTATTATTAGAAGCAGGTGATGTATTTTCATTCAAAGATGGACATTTTGCGTAAAAAGAATCTGAAAGCTATCAGCAGGGACAACTTACTGAAAAATAAATGGGCATTCTGAAAGCCATTGCTATATAAACAACAAGAGAAGCTTAAAAACGTACCACAGCTTGAGGAGACCAATTTGTATCACAGCCTATTTACTAGGATGTAAACCAAGGCTCAATTATTTCTAATAATTCACAATTAAATAACAAGTATGACCTTTTCTGAAACAAGTAATTCATTTAAGCCTACAAAAGGATGACAAATCACTACGCTTTCCCCACACAGGGTCTTCATTCAGCAATTAGCAAGCCTCTTTCCTTCGAATCACACTGAAGCAGAAGCTGAGAAACCAATTCTCTGAAAGATCTCCATCCTCACGCCTTACTGCCTAAATTAATCTCTCTCCACAATAACCCTTCACCCTCCTTTTGGAAATGAATATTCAGCGAAGGACAACTACTAAAAAAATTAATTTATTGGGCTTAAAGCTTGATTACTGCAGGACACATATTCTAAATGAAGCATCAGTGTCTCCTCCCTGACACCCCATCAGGCCTGTATAAAATTTAATTTAATACCAACTCAGTGCCAGAGTCTCTGCACCCTGCATAGTTAATACATTCTAGACAATCTGCCCATGAAGAAACAAGTGCTGAAAGTAGGTTGCTTTCTTTATCCTTTCCTTTTTGTCTCCTTTCTGACTTTACTGAATATAGGGATAGCAGTACTGAGGTATACAATGCACCAATCCAGAGGGATACAATAGAGCCAGACCTACACAACACTGGAGTCTGGAACCTCCTGGTGCCTGTCATACTGACAGTAACAATGAGTGACTGCAGATATTTCACAATAGATAATTTGAGAGCTAGTCAAGATTCAGTTATGATTTCACTAAATAGCAAGGGGTTGGTTGGTTGTTTTTTTTATCACCTTTCTCTTTGCTTTCTCATTTCTTCCAGAGTCACCCTTTTAAGAAAAGCTATCCGAGTAAAAACTGCTTTTACTACTAGCACTAGGTCTTAACAATAAAGCCAGGATATTTGCACTTGCAGATAATCAGAGTCTCCTCCTTTTGACAATACAATGTCCTAATAACACATTTAGCTCTTGGAAATGTAAAGTAAGTGACACAACTTGCTGCTCAGAAGAGTACAGTGCAAAATTATCCTATACTCTCATGGACATTTCTCAACACTTAGCTTTTGAATGTCAGTGTGGCTTTCATCAGTTTATTAAGGGGCTTAATTAAAACTTAGCTTGATTCATCTTCAGCACAACAAAAATATGCAGTCAAGTGTTTTATTCTAGTAAACTGCATATGTTGATAAATGTTTATTTTTGAAGATATATTTCAGTTTTTGCTAACTTACCAGAATTCACTGTTTCATTTCAAGATTATCAAACTACAAACCAGGTTTATCTTGAATAACAGTGATCTATTTTAATGAAGTAGCAGGAGATTTAGTTTAATAACATAAATAAATGCCCATTTGTTTACACGACAAGTTACTGAAATAAAAACCATTCTTCTTCATTGTTTATACCTTAATCACTCAGAGTGAACATGAAAAGCTTCCACAATAGAAACTCAGAAACCAATACACAGACATGACAAACTCCTCCCATGAATGTGCAACACATCATCTGATCAGTTAAAAGACAACATACTGAAGTTCTTACAATGCATATAAAGATAAAAAAACAACCAATAAATGAAAATCACTAAAAGTAGACCAAAAAACCCCAAGCCCCCAAAAGACCAACCAAAAAAAACCCTCAGCAAAACAAACCAAAACAAAATGCCAATAAAATACCTCAAAAACAGTCAAACAAAAACAAAACAAAAAAACACCTAAAACCTTCCCCTCAACTCCCTCAAAAAACCCCAAAACAAAACCAAACCACCCCAAACCAACTAAACAAAAACAACAAATAGAAACCCAACACACTAGACCAAGAAAAAATAACTCATCTAAATGGGAGACTGAGGGCAAGTAAAGGTCAAATTTGTGACTTAAGCAATCATATCTTCCTAAAGTCTTCTTCCAGTTTCTTCCACCCTTCTTGGAGGTAGCAATGAAGCTCTATGTTCTTGCCAAAACTGGTTTCCCTCTAATTTTTCAGATTGCCTTTGCTTTTGTTTTAATGTAACTTGAAAACAGCCCGTTGGACCCTACTGCCCTCTCTGCCTACACCCTATGCATACATTTGAGTTGGAAGTTTTCACTGGACCAAAATAGGAAGTGACTGGAGACAGAAGTACGGACAAGCCATTTGTTCTGCTGCAAACACTACTCCTCTCAGCTTCCTACTGCTGTTCTCACAGTGGACAGACACCCCTGAGGGAAACTTTTTCTTTGGGAAAAGAAAAAAAATCCTCTCTAAGCTTCTAGTGCAAGTAAAATAAGTATTTTTTTCTATCAAATCAAGATAAGTTCTCTTTAAAAAAGGTTAAAAAACCCCAAACACATCATCTTGTTACAAGCAGAGCCTTTAGCAGTACAAGCTTTCACAGAAAACTAATAGAAGTGAAAAACTGTGGAGAGCCAGCATTTAAATCAGGTTGCTGTGTGCAGTGATTGTGATTGCTGCCTACTGGAAGTATGACTTTCTCATTTAACATATTTAACCAGCCCTGTTCCACTTAAATGGACAGAAAGAAGGATGCATGTTAGTTTGGTGCAATATAATCTCAGTATCCACATCACATATGAAACCTTGCAGAGGAGGAAGGTAGAAAAGAGTTATTTAATATTCCCACAGTGAGGAAGAAAAGGCAATGGATCCTTGGTCTTCCCCATCCCAGAGGCTGGGAAGGCTTCAGTTAGTATGCTGGAGCCACTTCTTCTGAGCAGCTCAAACACCTTCTGGGCAGAAAAGTGTTCCTCCCTTTGCCCTTAATTTTCTACCAACCAGCCTCAATCATGAGCTTGAGTGAGACCACATCAGGGGTACAGAGTACAGTTCTGGTCTCCCCAGATCAAGAGGGACAGGGAAATACTGGAGAGAGTCCAATGGAGAGCTACAAAGAACATGAAGGGAGGGGAACATCTCTCTGCTGAGGAAAGGCTGAGAGCCCTGGGGCTGTTTAGACTGTAAAAGAGGAGACTGAGAAGGGATCTCATGAATGTTTACAAATCTCTGCAGGGTGGGGGTCAAGTTGAAGGGGCCAGGCTCTTGTCAGTGCTGCCCTGGGATAGGATGAGGGGCAATGGTCACAAACTGGAACACAGAATTTCCACCTCAACATGAGGAAAAACTTCACTGTGAGGGTGGCAGAGCCTGGCCGAGGCTGCCCAGAGAGGTTGTGGAGTCTCCTGCTCTGGAGACTTTCAAAACCCCCC
>VWZY01005821.1:175892-214354 GCA_013399075.1 Chloroceryle aenea
GAGCAGAGTATTTTCCTATTGTTACATTGTCTTACATTTGGTGTCATCTTGTGGCCAGCCATCTGCTTTATACAGCATATAAAGCATATATATTAAAAGTATATTATAAAGTATATATAGTATTTAATATATATACTATATATGCTATATTTGGTGGTCAAATACATATAAATATTAAAAAATAGCACCATTCAGGACAACAGGGTAAACATTAAAAAGTAAGAAAGAAAATTACATACAAATGATATTTTCTCTTAGTAAGGTTAACATTTCTAAATAATTTCAGGGGCTTTTTTTATTATTATTATTTCTGGGGCTTTTTTATTATTCTTTATTTTCATTCCTTTACTTTCTGGAATGTGATTCTCTACGCTTATTTTTTTCTTACACATACAAACTGAATCTAAGTCAGCAGTGTAGCTCATTATAAATTAAGCTAAAATTTCTAAATGTTTTATTATTAATAAATTCCCAATTGTCAGCTGTAATTAGCTTACTTTCTAAAACAAAAATAATAATTAAAAACCTGTCTTTTTCAGCCCTGAAGCCACATGCCATTTTAAACATTTTCTAACCTTCATCAAGTCATTGCTTTATCAACCTCTTCATGCAGACTCAGTACAAATGACAGTAGCATTGTAACAAATATCACGTTTAATCTTTCTGTGTTTGAGAGTTTATCAGCCTGTAAAACATTTGCTATCAGTAGACATTTCCACCTTCTCCTGGCAGGCTTTTGTGTTTTCATTAAAAGTTCTTTCAGCAGCTCAGGAAGAATAAAATAACTCAGTGGTAATGGCAGACATCAAGGCACTGCTGAAAAATCACAGCAAATAATCTTCAAGACCATAACCTTGTTCGTGGNCGCGATAAAGACTCCCCTGAGGATGCAGAGAGATGCCAGAGCTACAGCACATATAGGGCCAGCAGAGTAAGGGAAGGCTGCCAAAGGAAACCTCCCCTGACAGCCTCCTTCTGTGGGTGATGCCTGCTGGTCTCTGCTTAAGGCTCAGCTGAGGACACTGGCTGTGAGATAGGTGAGGACTACAATCTATAAATAACACAGTGTCCCCCAGATTCTGCTCCCATTTTCCAATGAGTTATAAACTTACTGATGCTTCTGAGAAAACCTGCTCTTGCTTTCATAATGGGGTTCTACAAACTACTTTACTAATCTAAATTCTGTCAGAATTCTCAGGATTTTCCTGTTGTTCCCTTGAATATTCAGCAACACCTCAGTTTTGCTAGACAGCCCTTCCACGGACAAATGAATAAGCCCACTCACAATTACATACTCAAGGGATGAGTAACCCTGGACCATCTCCACCTACATGCCTGCATTGGGCTCAACACCTGCAGATTTTTTTTTTTCCAAGACAATCTTACTTGGGCATGACTTAAGATCAGAAGGGAAACCCCCTCTGATCAATCTGAACTTGCCAATCGCTATATATATATAAAGTTCCAAAACATCCTGGTTCTCTTTTATGAGACTTAAAGTCCTATTTTTGTCTCTCTTACATCTCCATAGACCAGGAATAATTACCAGAGAATATGGAACCCAAATCGGGCTGGAAATAAGAGACTATGACATCCACATCAAGCTAAAGCACAGCAAATAAATGAGCTGAGGAAAGCAATACCCTGCCAGCTGGTATTCTACCAAACCTGTGCAGAGGGTAACAACCTCCTACATGTTCATTCTTGTATCTCGTAAAATTAATTAGATTTCAAAAAAGGACTCATAATTAGACTTCTAATCAACATAAATTTCCTCTACATGGATCCTGATGGATCAGAGCAGCTCTGTGAAGCCAGTGAATTCTTTTTACTTGCCTTAACATCTGGGTTGTCAACATGTGAAAAATCTTAGGAAGTTCACATTTCTCCTTTTTCTAACAGAGCTTCTGTTAATTATTAAAAATACCTCTGACATCTTCAAATGCTGCTTCTGGTGGAGCAGAGTATTTTCCTATTGTTACATTGTCTTACATTTGGTGTCATCTTGTGGCCAGCCATCTGCTTTATACAGCATATAAAGCATATATATTAAAAGTATATTATAAAGTATATATAGTATTTAATATATATACTATATATGCTATATTTGGTGGTCAAATACATATAAATATTAAAAAATAGCACCATTCAGGACAACAGGGTAAACATTAAAAAGTAAGAAAGAAAATTACATACAAATGATATTTTCTCTTAGTAAGGTTAACATTTCTAAATAATTTCAGGGGCTTTTTTTATTATTATTATTTCTGGGGCTTTTTTATTATTATTTATTTTCATTCCTTTACTTTCTGGAATGTGATTCTCTAAGCTTATTTTTTTCTTACACATACAAACTGAATCTAAGTCAGCAGTGTAGCTCATTATAAATTAAGCTAAAATTTCTAAATGTTTTATTATTAATAAATTCCCAATTGTCAGCTGTAATTAGCTTACTTTCTAAAACAAAAATAATAATTAAAAACCTGTCTTTTTCAGCCCTGAAGCCACATGCCATTTTAAACATTTTCTAACCTTCATCAAGTCATTGCTTTATCAACCTCTTCATGCAGACTCAGTACAAATGACAGTAGCATTGTAACAAATATCACGTTTAATCTTTCTGTGTTTGAGAGTTTATCAGCCTGTAAAACATTTGCTATCAGTAGACATTTCCACCTTCTCCTGGCAGGCTTTTGTGTTTTCATTAAAAGTTCTTTCAGCAGCTCAGGAAGAATAAAATAACTCAGTGGTAATGGCAGACATCAAGGCACTGCTGAAAAATCACAGCAAATAATCTTCAAGACCATAACCTTGTTCGTGGTGTGATCTATTGCATATTGTCCTTTACTCTCTGATAAAAAAATAAAATCACACTAAGATTTAACTGACTCATGACCCAGAGTAAGGCCACATTCTCACAATAAATAGCGTGTGGACAGGGAGAAACACACAACAAAACACCACCACCTCCAAAGACTGACGTGAAAGGCAAAGTCTCATTAAAAGAACAGCACCCTCTGACTCTCAGTGACAAAGGTGTTTAAAAAAAGTACTTTTAAAGAAATTGCACTCTTTCAGGTGAATGACAGGTTCAACTTTGCAGAGTTTCCATTCCTCAATGGAAAAAAAATATGAATCTGTATTCTAAATTTAGCTGAACTTTCTTACTAAACAAAATAAAATATTCATTATTATGATGCCTGCTTATATTTCTGCAGCCTGTCAGAGTTTCTATTCCAAGCCCTTATTCACAGGAGTTGAATTTTCTCTTTTAGCAAAAGAGGTCTGATTTTGCACAGAAGGCTTTGATTTGGGAAATTTAAACCATGTATGAATTAAATTGCTCCAATATAAGATATGTAAGTTCACAGCATGTTGCATGTATTTTAAAGTAATTTATTTTTAGGTTGGCCAACTCAAACCATTCTTCTTGACATTTCTAATTTTTTTTTTTCATTTATCCCTATTCCCATGACTCTGCCCACTGAAGTTTGCCAGTTTTCTGCCTTTGAAAAAGCTTTGTAATGGGCTCTGTGCATTTCTTTCTGCTACAGGGAGGCAAAGTTATCATTAAGGAAGCAGTGATCCTGCAGACCTTGGGGACTGCTTGTCTCCTCCAGAGATCAAGACTCATGGGATAGATGTTCAGCTACACCAGTGAAACAACTTGTATACCCTTGCTTTATGGTTGGCAAGGTAACAGATCTGGATCCATCTCAACAGATCTCTTGAACAGCAGCAAAACCAAATTGGGTAATAGCCCTGCTTCCTTTTTGTAGGATCACAGCATGCTTTGGGTTGGAAGGGACCTTTAAAAGTCATCTAGTCCAACCCCTCTTCACTAAGCAGAGACATCTTCGACCAGACCAGGCTGCTTTGAGCCTCATCCAGCCTGACTTTGATTCTTTCCAAGAATGGGGCATCTACCAGCTCTCTGGGAAATCTGCTCCAGTTTGCAACCACCCACACTGTAAAAAATGTCTTTCTTCTATCTAAACTAAATCAGCCATCTTCTAGTTTAAAACCATCACCCCTTGTCCTTTTGCAACAGTCCCCACTAAAAAGACTACCCCCATCTTCTTATAGGTCCCCTTTAAGTACTGAAAGGTCACAATAAGGCCTTCATGTAGCCTCTTCTGCAGAATCAACAACCCCAACTTCCTCAGCCTTTCTTCACAGCAGAGGTGCTCCAGCCCTCTGATGATTTTTGTGACACCCCTCTGGACTCACTCCAACAGGTCTTGTGCTGAGGACTCCAGAGCTGGACACAGTATTCCAGGTAAGAACTCATCAGAGCAGAGGGGCAGAATCACCTCCTTCAATCTGCTGGCCATGCTTCTTTTGATGCTGCCCAGGATACAATTGGCCTCTGGGCTGCAAGAGCACAGTGCCAGCTCCCGTCCAGCTTTTCATCCACCACTATGACCAAGTCCTTCTCTGCCAGGCTGCTCTCAATCACAAAATTCCCCAGCCTGTTTGATACCAGGGATTGCCTCACACCAGATTCAGGACCTTGTACTTGGCCTTGTTGAACCTCGTGAGGTTCACACAGGCCCATGTCTCAAGCTTGTCTGGGTCCCTCTGGATGGCACCCTGTCCCTCTGGCATCTCAACTGCCACTGCAGACTTGCTGAGGGTGTACTTGGTCCCACTCTGTCATCAGTGAGGGGATTAAACAGCACTGGTGCCAGTACAGACCCGTGAGAGACTTGTCACTGCTCTCCATCTGGACATTGAGGCATTGACCACTATCCTCTGGGTGGCCATCCAGCCAAATCCTTAACCACCAAAGAGTCCACCCCTCAAATCCATATCTCCCCAGTTTAGAGGNATCACAAAATTCCCCAGCCTGTTTGATACCAGGGATTGCCTCACACCAGATTCAGGACCTTGTACTTGGCCTTGTTGAACCTCGTGAGGTTCACACAGGCCCATGTCTCAAGCTTGTCTGGGTCCCTCTGGATGGCACCCTGTCCCTCTGGCATCTCAACTGCCACTGCAGACTTGCTGAGGGTGTACTTGGTCCCACTCTGTCATCAGTGAGGGGATTAAACAGCACTGGTGCCAGTACAGACCCGTGAGAGACTTGTCACTGCTCTCCATCTGGACATTGAGGCATTGACCACTATCCTCTGGGTGGCCATCCAGCCAAATCCTTAACCACCAAAGAGTCCACCCCTCAAATCCATATCTCCCCAGTTTAGAGGAAAGGATATTGTGGGGCCCTAAGTCAAATGCCTTACAGAAGTCCAGACAGACAGCATTCATTGCTCTTCCCTAGCCCACTGATGCAGAAGATTCATAATGAGGCACGAGGAGAAAAGACAGCAGCAGCATATTGGAGGGAGAAGACCTAAAGAAGTGTCAGGGATAATGTCAGTTAAGAATTTTGGGGTTCCCTAGTTGTTTTCAAGAGATAGTGGTTTCTTCTTACATAAGGAGATGGTGTAAGGGTTTTTTAGTCCTCAAGACTGACTGTAAGCACAGTCCTGCTATGGTTGATTTCTGTTCCCTAACCCCATGAAGAAATATTTTTTCTTTCATTCCTGGTCCCTTTTGCTAATAGCCGACTAGCTGCTGTTGAGACAATGTATTTGTAACTTTGGAAATGAGTCATGACTTGGCAAGAAACAGGATTTTACAGAAATAAACTAAAAAAAAAAATCATTTCTGCATTGATTTAATGAACTAGAACATTCATCTCTTAGGGCTGCTCAAATGCACATTATTAATGAACACTAGACAGAATCCTCCAAAGTAAATGATAACTTTAATCCTAAAGAAGTTACGGAATTTCAGATACTAACTTGCATTATTACATCCGCGTGATGGAGAATTATGCAAGCCTTTTTTTTTCCTTATCCAAATACATTTATTCATACAGAGAAATATCCTACAGGCTCTTGATTTTTTCCAACCTCTATCTCCATTTTAGCTAATTTTTTTCTAAACCAAAGTACTTCCAAACACCATCTACATTGCCTTTGCAATGTAGCTACCTTTGTTTCTGCTCACTAGCATCACCTTCAGGCTCATTTTTTTTGTTCCTGTAGTGGCCATAGACTATATTGATTGCATTACTTTGTTTTACTTCACAATAAGCAACAGAATAACTCACTAACCCAGGACATGCCTGCAGGACTCTGCTAACTGCTCTGCCCAAAAGAGGGGGGCAGATAATTCTTCACCAAAGTTTACATGTTGCTTATTAAGCATACAACACAGGATTTGTATAAAATAAAACTGTTTCCTAAACTGGTAGGATTTTTATTGGGGTAAAAAAACTTGGCTCATTAGCTCCCTGTTAATGAATGAAGATGGACTCCAGGAACTATTTGTTTATCACAGTTCAGGTATCACTATTCTGCACTAGATTACACACCCCTAGAATAATGCACCCAACATACAGACTTGTGTGATAGACTGAAAAAGAAACCAAGATAATTCTCCTAGATTTAGATTTCAGTAGCTACAACTGATCTTCTATATTTAAATCCTCTGTCACACCTTTACTCAGATGTTATTTAGCTTATCATTTATAGAATGTTTAATTAAAATGGTAAATAAATATCTCCAAGACCTTGTTCCTAATAATATCTCCACATGCCTGCAAGAGATTGCCTCAACATCTCCCACAGACCATTCCTTATTTCCTCATTTCTGTCCATAGCTAACAGAATCCATTGGTAAATTTGTCTTAAAATGTGGTTTCATTAATTCCTTCCTCAGATATATATGTAAAGATAATTAGATCTACCTATGGGTCATGTACACCTGACAGCCAGGGTTTAAAGGACATATGTATTCAACATTTCAGTTTCTGTCCTGCTTGAGACATGAGGTTTAAATATTCTGTCTGGAAGAAAACATCATTCCCTGAAGCTTGCATCTAGTCATGTCACCTTGCACTGTGCTATAAAAGGAAGGAATGTGACATTAAAAACAAAGACTGTGCAGGCATTGAGCTATTAAGTCACTCTAATATTTCTTCCAATAAAAGCTCGCTGAAAGCTGGTTAAACTGAGATACTCTCCTTGGAGACTCTAAATATACATAAGCATTACAAGAGAAATAATGATGCTGTTCTTGCAGTGCTTGCTCTAGGGATTTCATACGTGCAGCCCTCATGGAGCACTAATATAATCTGAGTCAATGAAACCACCTCTGAATAATTAATATGCAATAACCCACTAGAGTGCATTTTTTTTTTCCAGCTGAATTATGAGTACATCATTTCCTTCACTCACAACCCCCTCTGTTAGTGTGTGGTTCATCATTTATGTTACCACTTTGACTTTAGTTACATCACACTGCAAAAGGTGGTTCAAGTACTACTGCTTTCCTTAAATATCCCTTCTTTTTACTGCAGTGCCAAGGAAAAGGTAGTCAGGGGCTCAGAGACATTTCAGAGTGACAAGTCACTGAGAGAAATTTCAGATTTAACTACAAAACCAACCAAACAAATCAGCATTCACATCCCGAAGTAAAAAGCAGCGATAGCAAATTTTCCCCTTTTGCCTTGTGCCTAGGACCTTACGCCAGGAACAGATATTAAATTCAAAGACATGGAGAAAACTACGCCTCTGAGATAAGGATACAAGGTCAACACTACCCTCCAGACCTTCAAAATGCTTGCATTTATGTTTCCAACATACAGCACAGTTCTCCTGAAACTACTCCCTAGTTTTCACCATCCAGCTGGATCAAGCCCTGAGCAGCCTCATCTGCCTCTGCTTTAAACAGCAGGTTGCACAAGAAGCATCCAGAAACCCCTTCCAGACTAAGTCTATGATGCTATTAATCAATATTCAGTGGATCACTCATACACATTTTCCACTACAGGTAACAGCTACAAAACTCCCTACAAATGAATATGCATCAGCAGGAATAAAAATCAGGTATCACTATGCCACAAGGAGTGACACAGACCAAACAGATCCCAGTACATTATTAGATTTCTTGAAGTCTACTACAAAGAACAAGAGAAGAAAAATTATTATCAAAGGGAGAATTCTTTAAACTCCAGTCTCTATGTACCCATTTATTTTTAGCAGGTCACCAGAAAAAAATTAAAAAGATGCTTAAATTTTGAAACTCACGTTTTACTTTCTACCATTTAATTAGATGATTCTTTTCCTTTTTAAACAAAAAATAAAGATGGATAGCTGTATAAAAAAACCCTAGCTTTGTCATCTGACTGCAACTAGAAGACACTGAATGCCTAATGTTTCTATTCTATGATTCTCTAAACATATCAGAGCAACATGTATATACCTAGAGAAAGGTAAACAAAAACCAAACACCAACAGAGGAAGAGCTTGTCATTACCAGCAGACACCCGTGTTCCCTCCTGAACCACAACATGCAGAGGAATCCAGAGTTTATAAAGACAATTTAGAAGGCAACAATAAAAATTCTTTATAGCACATGGCCATGAAAAGCTGTTGAAATGAGGCAGCACTCATTTACCTGCAAACTGTGTGTTCAGAATGACATTAGCATTTACAGTGATGAAGGCTGCATAATTTAACCACCACTATGCAAAATGCTCCAATGTGACATCATAATGAAGTAAGTTTAAACCAAATAAATCAAATCACAGAAGCCTTGACAGGACCACACATGGAAACACTGTACTTCCTCAGCAAAGCCTGTGGAATTAGCAATAATTGTTGCCCTTTCAAAGCCTTTTTACAACTCCTTATCGTGTAGAATTAAAGTTCTGAACTAAAAATTGAGCCCTCCTTTGTCACTAAATTAATTCAGAGGATAATTAGGTGAGGCACTGTATCTTTACTAGTTAACAGCATCCCAACACGTGTTGCTCAGGGCATTACCATTTTGTTTTAATAAAAGCTCTTGTGACTGAACTAGCTGCAGATATTCTCACTGGTGCATATATGGCTGGTGGAGCTATCAGCTCATTATCCTTAAATCATTCCCTTAGGCATGGAACCCATCAGACTTATTTCTGTTCAAAATTACAAGTGATATAAGGCAAGGTTTTAGAAATCTGTGAGAGGGGAAGGGGGATTTGCCTTTAATCTGTGACTATAGCAAGGAGTGTGAGTATGAACTATGGAACACTTTGAAGGAAGGCTGGTTTATAGATACCTACAGATACCTATCTGGGGTTTACTGGCTACAGTTCAACACTGCAGCAAAGGAGAAGGAGGTGGGGTGAGGTGTTAAACATCCAAAAATTTCTCCTCCCTTGTACTCTGGACAACAAAATTACATTTGTTGTTTATTTACCACAAATTACACTACTTTCAATCCTTACATGTACAAAATGGGCTTTCATATTGAGTGGAAATGTCACAGAATTCACCAAAACACATCTCACGTGAAGTCTGATAATGCTTAAACACTGTAATGAAATAGTCACCCGTGCTTACAGAGATGAAGAGAAATGCATTGCTTTTGACAGAAACAGCACTGATTACTGGAAGCATTATATGGTGCTCACCCCACTGAAGTATTCAGGCCCTTAAGCTAAGTGTATGTTCACAGTCTAATGGAAAGAGCTGAGATTATTCATAGGCAGAAAATTAATCACGTTTTCACAGTGCAGAGCTTTCAAGTTCTTCCAAAACAAAAATAAAATTATATGCTGGGCACCTAACCAAACTTGGAATTTGGGAGTGCAAAGATGACAGCACATCACTAGGAACAGACACTAAGAGATTGGTCAGGAGACTTAAGAGCCACATACTTATGACAGCAATTTAAAATGCAAAGCTGGTATTTGGCAATGATTTCACAGACTTCATCTAAGCTTTGTGCTGCCACATTGTATGATCTTTGCACCTGAAATGGGCACGTGCATCTCCATGAGGTTTTCCTGCAAGGTGGAAGAGATGAAAGCATTACAGGAAGGCTTTAGGCCAGCATGTGCTTGAAGAATCTAGGGGTAGCTGAAGCTGCTGTCACCTCTGCTCTCATTTTTAAGGTAGGATACAAATAGAGATGTACTATGTAAACCAGTTGTTATATTAATCCACATTAATATTTACCAGATGCAAGTAAACACTCTGAGGCACATGTTGTGGCCAAGTCTAATCTCTCAAGAGACTGCCTGAGAAGTTAAATCTTAAGTATCTTAAGGGGGCTACAAGAAAGCTGGGGAGGGACATTTTAGGCTGTCAGGCAGTGATAGGACTGGAGGGGATGGGTTATAAATAGAGAGCAGTCGATTCCGATCAGACATGAGGAAGAATTTCTTCACCATGAGGGTGATAAGAGGCTGCCCAGAGAGGTGGTAGAAGCCCCATCCCTGGAGGTTTTTAAGACCAGGCTGGATGGGGCTCTGAGCAGCCTGCTCTGGTGGGAGGTGCCCCTGCCATTGGCAGGGGGGTTGGAACTGGATGATCTTTAAGGTCCCTTCCAACCCTGACAATTCTCTGATTCTAAATAATTCTGTTCATAAAACAAGTAAGCTGTGTGAACCTGTTCATAGTAGCTGCAGAACAGAACACCTAAGCAAGTCTCAACCACTCATAGTGCAAACAAACTGAATACCATTCCACCTTTAACTTTTACCCTTAAAATACCACCTAAATTTTCCAACAGCTATTGAAGTCAAAGTAACATAATTTAGCATCTTTGTGAAGCATTACCATATTTAAGAATAATGGAGAGCCTAGTGTTTTCTGAATGCTTATTCCACCTTTTTCAGCAGCCTACCAGGCTTCTCTTTGCAGTGAGCTAAAAAACCCAAGATGATACAACAAAATCCTCACTACCCTCCAATATTTAGCCCTCTGCTAATTTCCATACCAGTTCCATAAACCAGCATCAACTCACAGACTTTAGCATTTCCCACAGTCCAGTAAGTCAGGCTTGGCAGAGGGCCAGCGGAATGGTTGGTATCTGCACTGAAACAGGTCCTGTCCAAATAGGAGAGAGAACCAATGTTCCTGAGCCTCTGCAAAGCTGAAACCATGGAAATGAGGACATCAGTGCATTAGCAGCCTGACACTTGTCATGTTACAAAATGAACCAAAGGGAGCAATTCTTTCCTCTTCAATTCAATACACATTTTATTTTATTTCCTATTTACGTTGCTGTTGTTCTATCCAAATACCTTTGAACTGTTCTAGTTCAGTGCGGAATTATTTTGCACTTAATAAACTTCACTGGATAATAAAATAGAATTCTTAACTTCCATCAAAAAGAGAAAATGATGCATGAACAAATTAAGCAGCTCTGGAAAATAACAGTATAGGAATGCAAAGAAGCACCTCTACTTACCTGAACTTTCCCCTTCAGTATAATCACAGGGCTTCCTTATTCAAACTGTGCTCATTTTCATAATGCTTTCAGGTCATCCCCTAATTCACTCAGTTTTCAAGGGAATGAAAGGATTTTCCTAATAAGGAAAACATAGTTTTGACTAAATATCTTGCAGGCAAGGTTAGTAATGCCCTAAGGTTGGTTTCATGGAATTGAATATCCCAAGTGGTCTTTCAAAAGATACATACTGTAGATATACAACTTCTTGGGAAGTTGTATGTCTATAGTCTTCAATAAACAACAGAAGTGCTATCTGCTGTGAGAGGAGGTGAGAATTCTGGATTTATGGTGTGATAGTACATCTAGTTTTACAATTAACTGAGGAACTTTGTGCCCACTGCACACATGGAATATTTTCCTAGAGTAAAGATTGATAGACTATTGACATAGGAATATCTTGAGCAACCATTAAAAGGGAGAAAAAAGTGATCTAAGAAGAAAAGATCTGATAAAAATCTGATTGTCCAGAAAAATGAAGAGACAGGACTCACATTTCCCTTACACACTATGGCTCCAGTAATGAATACACATTCTGCATCTTCCTGACTTGTACAANATGTGGTTCCAGTAATGAATACACATACAGTTAGATAAAGTATTACTCATGGATGTCTGCATCTTCCTGACTTGTACAAAGATCCCAATGATTAAATATTTTGAGGAAAGGAAACTTTTCACTTGAAGGAATAAATAATAAAACAGACAGAGTGGGATGTAATCATGCTGTACCCTTGAAACAAAGACTCTTTACAAAGAGTTTCCCAAAATCTCAGAGACTGGGCTCCACAAAGCAAAAGCAAGCAAAAAAAACCCCAAACCACCAAAGCAACCAACCAACCACTGGAAAAAAAAGACCCAACCACTCTAAGAGGCACAAACATTTCTGCATGGACATGTAGGTAAAAGAGTTGAAAGGAACCTAAATACAGAGACTTTAACCAGTGCCATAATGTCACAACTTCACGGCAGATTTGGGTGATTCTGTAATAAATACAGACATGCCACTGAAGTGATCTGTTAAACCTATCCAATTGGCAGATTATGTAAAAGACTTCAGATGTCTGAACTATATTCCAAATGCTGTTACAAATGCAAATATCCCCTGCAGTCACATCCACTGTCAAGGATACTGAAGGAAATTAGGGTCCATGGATGATTTTTAGAATAGTAATCAGTAGGGTAACTTTAGTCTGTGGAAGATGTTGCCCAGCATATTAATCAACCATTCCTATTCTCCAACATTTATCACAAGAAGAAGGCTGCATACACCCGAAGCAATCTAGTAAGGTATGAAACAGCATCATAAATTGAATCGCCTTTCTCTTTAACCCCGTTGCCCAAGAAATGGTAATATATTCTGCATTTCAGCATCAATTTCTTCCATCTTTCTAATCAAAAGAGATCTTTTGCAGTTATTTAGAAAGAGGAGCCTGGCAATCGGCGACAGACACAGTTTTCATAGAACTGCAGAAGCATCCAAGACTGCAGAAAGATAGCCCCAGCAGTGGTTATTCATCAGAATGCTGCTCTCTTCTCCTTCAGATCGTCTCTTTCCCATATGCTTCTAAACTAGACATTAGGAACTTTGCAGGCAGCTTCTGGGGCATTTCTTGCTCTTCAGTTGTTACCTTCCATTCTTCAGGTTTGGCCTAGGAACCTCTCTTTATGGTTTAAAAACCATTCACCCAGATTGCTAGTTTTTCATCCCACCACTGGTCCCTCCCTATTACTCTGCATAGAGCTGTTAACAGCAGTAGCTCCAAAACAGTCCCCTACCCCTTCCTCCCAATTTCATTGACAGGTGCTAAGACAGTGGTGCTCGATGGCATCAAGTGCTTTAAAGCCTCAGATCTCTCTCCAGGGGCTCAATTCTGCAACACTACTGTTCTTCCTTTATCCACCCTCCCCAGTCTAGCCCAGATCAAAATCTGAGGGCTTAACCTCACACTCCTCACAACTTGTCTCCCTCTCCTACCTCAGGTTTCCTTTTTTCTTTCCCAAAAGCAAGTATGTCCACCAGTATCTATTGCTCTTCCTGCCTCCCCTCTCCCCATCCTGATTTTATTAACCTTTTTCCTCCAAACACATTTATAGACTTAAGATACCCCCTGCAATGCTGGAAAAAGCTGCCACCACTGATGCCAGCTTTGCTCTCTTGCCTGGAACCAGAGACACAACTGCAACTTTTCTAAAGGTCACTGTTACAAGAAATCCACACAGCATCATGATTGTCTCTGGCTTATGTGGAAAAGTACAAAAGTATTGGTTATAACTCTCTGAATGGAAAGTATAAAGATAGTGTTACAGAAACAACTGTTTCTATATCACAAAAAAGCTGTAGGCAGAAGTAAGACCAAGTGAGTGTATAGAAGAGACCACCAAAAAATAGTCATATAAAAGAAGTTTAGGTTTTTATATATTTTTATCCATTTTTTTCCCCCAGGATTTAAAAAATCCTGGCCATAGATTTTTTTTTCCTTTCAAACCAGTCAAATTGTTTCAGCACAGCAATTATAAACCAGTAATTTCTAAAAATTTAATTAGGCTGCATGTTGCATCAGCACGAAGCTCTGGGCCACGGGAAGGCAAGTTTAGGTGTCTGAAGACTTAGGAGGGATTAGGTACAAGTTAGGTCTCTGGAATGTAATCTCTGTGCTCCATCATCAGAATTTATTGCCTTGTTTGAAGAGGAGTGTGCTGTAAACTGAAATGCAAGGCTAAGTTAATCCAACAAGTTCCTGGTCGGAGAGCAAACACGCTGCACCACGAGGACAGGTGGGGGCATAAGCATTTGGCCAAGAGTGCATTGCCACAAGGATGAATTCTGAGGAATTACCCCTGTGCCCTGACAGAGCTACTGGTGAGCCTTGTTCCCCTGGTTAAAGGGGCACGGTGGCTTCACCACAATAAGTCAACCCTCTGCAACAGCACATGCAGAGCCCTGACCAACCTGTTCCTTTTCACTTCTGTGCTTCCAAGGGAGTTCCTAAACTCAGGCACACATCACACAGCTTCCATCTCCAACAGCACCAGCACAAGGCTTTAGCACTGCCTTCTATGTTACCCTCCTTGCGAGCACTCAAGCACCAGCAAGGACCATAACCTGACATGAAAGCAACAGAGAAGAGGTTGACAAAAACCTAAGATCTCAAAAAAGGAAACCAATTCTAAGCTTGGACTGGAACACCGGGCAATACCGGCAAAAGCAGAACAACATAATAGGGAAAACCATTACTTAACTGCTAAATCCAATCATAATTATCAGCTTGTACACAAGCCAAGGCCTGAGCTACAGCCAAGGTGTACTGGCCCAGTTCTGTGTACAGTTCCAGACAAGGAGCCCCAGTGCAGACACCACAGGGTGCCTCAGAAGAGGCACCCCTACAGGAGCTCTCCTACAGATTTTCTGGAGCTCTGAAAGTTATTTGAATAAATATTGCCATGCCATTGTAACAGCATCACCTTTACCACAAAACAGGCTAATCTTAAAAAGCAGCATTAAATTAGCTTAGAAAATACTTACTGACCTACTGACCATATATGCCACTGTCAGATCTGCCAATCCAACTTAACAAAACTGAGCCAGCACATACCCAGGAGAAGAGGAGAGAGAAGACAACCTACAGCCAAGCCTGTAAGCTGGACTCTGTGTTCATGGAGGAGAGAAGATGGGAGCACCAACACCTGCAACATCACACCCGTGTTCATAGTTTTACACCAGGGAGGTGTTTTCTCTTTCCAACAATTTCTGTTCTAGATCCCCCTTTGGTCTGCAGCATTTGGCTGGCACATTTTGGGTTTGGTTTTGTTTTGTTTGTTTGTTTTTGTTTGTTTTTGGTTTTTGGTTGGTTGGTTTTGTTTTTTGTTTTTTGTTTTTTATCAGGAGCTTTTACAAATTAATGTTAGTAACCCTGTCTGNATTGATGTTAGCAACCCTGTCTGTAAACACCATTTAATTGCACAGGGGGTGTCTGGTTTAAATTTACACTGAATTCCAGCAGCTTACTCCTGTCCACGAGCAGCCCTTTTCTAATCTGACCTCGAGGTAAAATTGCAAGGCTGGGAAAGGAAGACAGTAACAAAAAACCTGTTCACATTTTACATCTATGAAGTATTAGTTTACATTTAGATGTTACAATATTGAGCATAAAAAACTTGCACAAGAATTCCATTTAAGAGCTATGCTTCTGCAATAGAGTCTGAAAAGCTACTACAAAGATTTCTATTTTTTTCTTTTTTTTATCTGCTAACTGCTTAAGAAAGAAAATTTTTTTTATACTCCTGAGCTGCTCAGATGTGGAAAAAATATATTTACAGTTACATGAAGATCTTCTCACCCTACAGTGTCTTTGTGAGACTGCATATAGGAACTATTTGTCATATTTAGAGCCTTCAATTTTTAGGTAAAAGATGTCAATTTGTGTAGAATTTATGAAAGGAGAAGCTGCACTTCTGAAGTGTGCCTGTGAAACGTAGGGCATAGGGGAAGGGAGATAAGTTTGTAAACTTCTGATTTTTACCTGTCATCAGAATTAAGAGGGTGGAGTGTATGAGTACAGATTTGATTTTATTCAAACAAAGAGAAAAATGGGGTGGTTGTCTTACAAGGGAGAGGGAAAACCGCTTTACAAGTGTAAAAAACCAGCCTGTGGAAAAGCAGGTCCTTGCACTGCTGAGCTGTGCTGCCAGGCAGCAGGAGGTTCTCAGGCAGCAGCTGCTTCCCCCCTCCCCAAAACCAACAGGGTGCCTAAACCGTGGGCAGATCCAGCACCCTGCACAGGCACTGCAGGGCACACACACACTTCCCCAGGCTGTGCAGAACGTGGTCACCACAGCAAAGCTAGTGAGGGCAGTAAAGGCTTTTGGAGAGCCCCAGAAGCCTGGAGCTTTGAGCACTTACTGATGGCACTGTTTAAATTCATTTAAAATACCGCTGTACGTACCTTCAACTAGTCCCATAGTACTTGAGTTACCTGAAAGGAAAATACTAAACCAATCTATCCCAAAGCTTGAAAGGTTAGGTGCAATAAATGAAATGGAGCAGAGATGATGAATAGCAAAGAATATACAAGACACCAGCAATATATATAGTTATAATAAATAGCTTTATTAACCTCTTTTATCATAGCCTCTTCCCTAGATCACATTCAGGGGAAAGCAAATCAAAGAACTCTCAATCAGTAATTTAACTACATGATTAATGACTTATTGAAAACAAATATCAAAGCTGATGAAAGAAAATCTCATTATTTGGAAAAGCTGCCTTATTCTACTTGATCACTCCATTTAATAAGAAGGTTAATTAAACAATGGATCATATAAAACCCATTTATATTGCAATTTTTATGTGAAAAGCAATCTTGTGTAATAATTTGCTGCTGAGTAAACAGCTAGTAATGAAACAGCTACACAGTAATTTCAGTTAAAAATCAACAGCAGCTTGCTTTGCAACATCAAGGCTAACAAAAATACCGTTTGCATATCAAACTAACTTTACAGTAAACTACACAAGTATTAAAACCACTGGCCAGGATCACAATACTCGATAACAACCTCACTAGTCGTAAGAGATATGCCAGGAGAATCACCTAACACAGAGCCCAATCCATTTTATCACCACGGCAGACCTCAAGAATACCCAAGGCAACAAACAACATCAGTTTTCCCTTGAGCAGTGGATTTCAGCACATGCTGGTAGGAAGGCTTTTGCCAACACAGCCAATAATTCAGAGGAAAAGGAACTCACATCCTTGGTGATGTTACCGGCATGGAAATTACAGTTAAGTGCAAACTAGGCTGGGGAGTCAATCAGAGCAAGTTAGAGGTTAAGTTCCTTGGAAGAACAGGGTTCTGAAGTTTAATTATTTCCAGGGAGAACTCTGCTGATAGGTCAACAGCATGAGTTTGGCAGCTGATGGCACTCATGGAAAGAAATCACATCCGAGGCTGAAGTAGCTATGAACCACTGAACAACACGGTAGGAAAAAATCATCATTCTAGAAGTCAAGGCATATTTTTAGTATCACCATTTAGAACCTTTAAGTGCTACTTGCATGACTGATAATTAAAGCAGCCTAATCATGCACCTCAGTCGTAAAAGCTGCTGAAACACACTACAAAAATACAGTGTTGTACTGGACAATACAGCAGTGTTTGAAGAAATACCAACAGTAATAGTAATCTAAAAGTTCAACTGCATTGCAGTGACAGAATAACTACAGCTACCTCAGCATTGTATTGGGCTGGATGAGGTATCTGGATTATAAAGTATCCACTGTTCCATGCTTTTCTCACACAAACTGCTGTTGGGCCTCATCTTACTGTACTTAATTCTCACTGCCTCCAAAGCCTGTCATCCTTTACAGTGTTTCAAAGATGCCTATCTGTCTGGAATCAGGAAGTTTTCTCCATACAAAGAAATGTGTTATAGTGCATAAAAGCCATAGATCTTGGGTTTTCTTTCGTCATAAAAGCTAGCAGACTTCTTCATAAGGTTCCAAGGCTTGTTTTTAAGAACATAAACAAATTACTCAGATGATTTCAGAGATATTCCTGACTCCACAATTCAGGACTCAAAGATTTTTAGACTGGACTTTTTAATCCAAGCAGTAAATTGGACTCTCCAGCTCTGGTAAGCAAAAGAATTAAACTTGAAATCAACATGTCACCAATAACCTACTACAAAGCATCAACACATTTTTCAAGAGTCTCACTGTTTTGAACATGTACACATCCCACAGCAATCCAGCTGATCTACAGGCTCACATTTAGAAATGCAAAGAACTTCGAGCCCACTGGTATGAAAGGCTGAAGGTATATCCCAAGGTACAGCACAAGGGAGTACCCTTTGGGACAGGTGGCATGCTGTTCCCTTGCAGTTCACCAGGTTACCTGCTAACTAAAAATGAGGAGAAAGACAGGAAAATAGTAACTGGAATCAGCAGTTTTGACTGAAGATGGGCTTCAGACCCATCCTTCAGATGTTTTAACTTCTGACAAAACTTACAGCCATTAGGAAGCAAGAATCAGTTAGTGTTACAACCTCAGAGATCTTCTATGGAACACACAAGACCACACGGGCACCTTCAGGTAGCCCACACAAACTTTCCCTTTCTGCAAGGAAGGTGAAGACTTGAGACAGGGGGAAAGGAACTCTGAACATCCTCTGAAAGTACTCGTTCCACTGCCTTGCTCCCCAAGTAAGTGATGAGACTCATATCACACCTACAGATCAAGTTTAAAAATTAAGAAATCGTGATATGTCAGTCCACATCCAGTTTTTACTTTCTCACCAGTGTATTTTTCCATATATGAATAAATTATCAAGTCCTCTCAAAGTACTAATGAAAAAACCCTCACTTCCTCCACCTCCATAACCACAGGAGGCAGATACATAATTCTGAATTCCAGCTGAGCAGAACTGCCAATCTGCAGCTGCACAGTCCTTGCTTGCATTCACAAGGTACTATCTGTGCATTCAGATCAGAAATCTGATTGCCATTTAATACACTGATTAGTTGGTGATCAAATAAAATGCAAATCACATTCAAGTATGCAAACCAGCTCTTTGCCCAAAGAGCAAAGGCTCAGTTAAATCTGGCCACTTGAAATGTGTCCTTCATGTTCTACAGTCTGGATGGCTTTGCCTTTGGTTTTCATCATCTCAGGGAATCAGCTTTTAAGAAAGTTATTACATTGATCTTGGACAAATACTGCACTACTTTTGATGGAACCTAAGAAGAAGCATTACGAGAAAAATGAGACATTTTAGCTGGTTTAGGTTAAACAATGAGTGGACGTAGCACTTGAGGCCATGGTCTAATGGATAGAGAGATGTCAGGATGAAAGTTGGACTTGAGGATCCTAGAGGTCCTTTCCAACCCTAATGATTCTGTGAGTCTTACATTTGTTGGTTTGCATGTAACAGCCTGGAAAGGGTCAGTATTAGTCTTGAACTACATCCTATTTACAGAGACGGAAAACTGGAGCAGAGAGAAATCCAGCAAATAAGCAAAGCCAGGAAAGATATTAATACTGGAGTGAACAATACAGGATCACATGTACTTTTTACTTCTAGACTTCTTGTAAAGGCAAAATGGTAGATTAATAAAGTAATTGGTTCCCTCTACAGTCATTCTATGAACAGCAGGCAAAACTCCTGCTGAAACCACACGATGGTTTAGTGATGTGAGAGTGTGTTTGTGGGAGTTTTTTTGGACTAAAACCAGGCTGAGTCTATTCTCTGCATTATTGTAACCAAGGTGACAATCTTTTTCCCAAGTATTTCTAATAACATTTGATTTATGCTCCTTTTTGAGAGCATATGAAATGAAAGCCACAAAAGCTGGCTGTGTATCAACAGAATTCACGCACAGCAACCTCCTGACAGGACTTGGGGACAGCTAGAGCAGAAAGAGTCCAAAGTCAGAGTTTTATACATCCTTGAAACTTCCTGCTCCTTCAAACCAAGCAAAACTTCATTCTACCATGAAGTGGATCACAGGGTAAAAACAATACTTGATGCACAGAAGCACAGCATTTGATCCATTTCCCCTCCCTTTTCCTCCTTTGGTACCAGGCAATATAATACTACACAGTCACAAATGGAATCAGTGGAGAGTGAACACAATGTGAAATGCATGTTTACAAAGCATGCTAATTAGACATTGCTGATTAATAACAATTTTTATGTACAAGAGGTAAGCTGTTTTCAGCCTTGTTGTTGTTTAAGTTCCTTAAGGGTGGCACAGCCATGGAGCTCAAGATGATCCATCAATTCCATTTTTATTTTTAAATAAGTGCAGACTTGTACAGCTCCCTCCTTTTAGTCTAACATTTTTAGCATGGAGGAGGCAGAGTTTTAAGCAGATGACATATTTCTAACCTACAAAACATTTTTGTTTTTGTTTTTTTTTGTTGTTGTTAACTTTATCACAGGGAGAAAGCAAACTCTTCCTCTGGATGAATGATGCCTTCCCTGGTGCACTGGGTCTGGCTGGGATGGAGTTAATACTGTACAGCCCATATGATGCTGTGGTTTGGACTTGTGACTAAACGGGTGTTTTTAACACACCAGTGCTCTGGCTCGTGCAGCATCACGCTTCCCTTTTCCCCAGGAGTAAGCCAGAGGTGTGCCAGCAGTTGGGAAGGGACACAGTTGGGACAGTGGACCCAAACTGACCCCAGGGGCATTACCTCTGATACAACACTGGGCTCAGCAACAAAAGTGCAGGAAAAGGAGGAGGAAGGGGGTTGCAGTTATGGCTTTCATCTCCCCAAGGAGCCATTACTACGTGCTGAGGCCCTGCCTGCCAGGAAGTGGTTGGACACCCACCTGCCAATCATAAATAGTGAATAAATCCCTCCTTCTGCTCTGCCTGCACACACAGCTTCACCTCTTCATCTCCACCTAGGAGTTCTCAGGTTTTGCTCTCCCAGGTCTCTCCCTCATCCCTCTGTGGAGGGAGTAAGCTGGTGGCTGGGTGGGTGCTTAGCTGCTGGCTGAGGTCAACCCATTGCTTGTGGGCACACTCACATACGCTATTTTCACAGTTACACTCCCTGTGTTTCTTTGGGCCTTTAGAAATTTTGAGTAAAGAAGAGATTGTGACATTTCTATTCCTCTTTAGCCAATATACTCATCATAGTTTAAAGGGTATGGATGAAGATACAATTTAGAATCTGAAAAATGTAGATAAAATATCTCAAGAAACCCCATAATATTCATACCACCTACTCTCAGCTACTTCAGGCAACACTGGAATTACACCTCAGGGTTTAATCCACAATATGGAGAAAGTTTTAGAAGAACTCTACCAATGACTGAACAGCTATTAATACCTTATTACCTCAACAGGCCCACCAACAACAGAACATCCTGTTTGACAGAAGAGAACATCACAAATTTTAATGCAAAACTTAATAATAATAAAAAACTCCAGTTGGTCTGTTGTACTACCAGAAAAATAGGTCAGCTTCAACAGTACAAATATATGGCCCTAGTTTGGGGGAAAAACCCTTTAGTTTCTTATACAGCTACATGCTTTGAGTTCTGGGGAGTCATTGCTAGTGAGAACAAGCATGTTACCCAATTCATAGCAAGGGTCTGACAACAGAGAAGAACAGACCTTCTGTAATTCCAACGAAGGGCAAGACTTACCATTTGTGTGCTACACAAAAAACACATTTTGAGTGTGCCAGAACACATCACATTTTAAAAGGAGATACAAAAACCAGAACTCATACCATATATGTGAATGTCCACGCACACATAACCTGAATGCTGTAAAAATATACAATAAAAAAATGCTTCCAAAATAGAAGTGTCCTGTTTTCAATTAATCTGGAAACTGCATATATATTTGTCAGCTCAGAAGTAGTATCGTGAGGGCAAGTAAACCCTTCCACCACTTTATGGTGGAAGCTGAAAAAGTTTCCAGAGAGATCCATCACAGAGATCCAACACAGAGATCCATTGTATATTAAGAATATATCCATCATTAGAAAGCCATTTTCTTTCTCATGGCTACCATGTTGGCTGGAACAACCCTGAACATTCTTTCATTCTAGTGTACTCTGATAAATAAGGGCTACGTTTAAGGGAGTTAGGAATGAGCTCCCACAATCAGTACCTCAGGTCGCCTGGAAATATCCCCTCAAGGCAAACCTCTTGCAGAATAGTATCTTTGTGTAAAGTTTTCCACTGCTTCTGGCAGACTATGAAATTGCAATCAGATTCATACAGATTGAAAAGCTCTCGGGAAATCATCGAGCTTATGCAATGCATGATTAGCTGAGGTTCTCTGCTGGAGTTCTGAGTGTCTTCAAAGATGACATGCCCTCTCTGGGTAAGCAGTTCTAACATCTGACCAACCTTGATGTAAAATAGTTTTTGTACTATTTGATAGGATTTACCTCACTGCAACTTTCTTCTAATGCCTCTTGTTCTGTGCACCTACCAGAAGAGTTTGTCTTAGTCGTCTCTGCAACTGCTCATCAGAAAGTTTAGGATAGTAATACAATCTTCCCTTGGCCTTCTCTTCAGGCTAAAGAAATCCAGCTCTCTCAGCCTCTCCTTGTATATTTTAAGTTCTACCACCCCAACAACCCTTCCCTGGGCTTACTCCAGGTTATCAATCTATTTCTTGTACTTGGGAGCCCAAAACTGAGTACAGTATTTCAAATGCAGTCTCACAAGTGCCAAAGAGAAGGAAATAATCACTTCCCTCAACTTGCTCTCCATGTCCTTACAGCCTAGTATGTAGCTGGCCTTCTTTCCTGAGAGGATACACCACTTCCACACGTTCAGCTTGTCTACAGGGACACCCAGATCATTTCCTGAAAATTTCAGGTCTCCAGACTACACTGCAGTAGCCTGATTCCTGTGGATTAACTTCTCTTCATTGCATATGTTTTTTAAGAGCATCTGGACCACAACAGTATCTCTGACTTGAGCACTTCACACTGTCCTAACTCTACACAACAAACCCGGCTAGTTCTTTTTATTGCTCTACTCTAGCATAAAATGCAAACACAAAAGGCCAACTGAACCTTTTAATTAGCCAAGGAATTCCCTGGATTTTCAACTGAGGCCAAGACAGTGCTGGCAGAAACAAAGTACATCGCCTTGCAACTCCTGGATTCTCTGTTCATGCTGGTAGGAAGCTAGGGGAAGATTGCTGTGGGTCAACTCTCAAATGCTGTAAGGTTACACCAACCTAAGAAACCTCATACCAGCCATAAACTAAGGTTTCTGGGGATTGTTTTGAACATAGAATAATTTACTTCCTCTTACATTTTTTCTGGTCCTTTGATATGTGATGTACAGAAAGTAATATTTCCTACTCTTCAGTTGGCTCAGAAAAGTCATTTCTTTCATGCTATTAAGTTTCTGACCACAAAATTAAGTCATCTTATTCTGTGGAGTAAAGGTTTGGAAGTAGCAGACACCAAATCTGTTTCATTTGCTTTTCACTGCTTGCCTCAATATAAGTATCACCTTCTGTAAGCAGAATTCCTTTACAGCCTGTGTGTTGCTGTACACCTGTAAGTAATGGGAGTGAAACACTACTGTTTTAGTAGGATGTGCTTCCTGCTCTCAGCAAAGCCAGAAATCTGTCTGTCAATGCCCCAAGGAGAGTTTCCCAAGATCCCAATCTCTATTCGTTCCAGCCATTAGCTTTAAATCTGATATTTAGTGTCAAAACACAACTTTGTGTGACCATAATTGAGCTTCCATGGATATTTACTAAAAGGATCCTACGACAGCACTAGGGAATAATCACAAGAACAAGCTATGGTATGGACACATCAACTACTGAAAGACAGCAGAATGGTTGCGTGGTGCCAGCTCCTACTTCTTAACTCCTCTTCTGCTAATGAATTTAAAATGGAAAAACACATCACTTCCTTAATTGCCATGTTAGACATAAATGTGTAAGTTAACATAAGTTCTGCATTAACTACAGTATGTTACAGAATCACAAATGGCATGGCAGAGAATCCCTGCACTGAATACTCTGAAATGTATTACAGACTGGTGATGTCTACAGAAGAATTTGAGATGACAGAATTCCAGGACAAAATTGAACAGTATGCACATAGAGAATCCTAGAATATCCTGAGCCAGAAGGGCCCCACAAGGATCAGAGAGTCCAGCTCTTGATTCCACACAGGGTAACCTAAAAGTTAAACCATAATAGTATTGAAGAGCATTGTCCAAACACTTGCCACCGGGCTTGGGGCCATGACCACTGCCCTGATGATCTTGTTCCAGTCCTTAACAGCCCTCTCAGTGAAGAGCTTCTTCCCAATAACCTGAGCTTCCCCTGACAGCAGCTTTAAGCTGTTTCCTTATCTATCATTTTTACAGACAGACACACACACTACATCCATTTGATAGATTATAAAGCACCTTAATGCCAGTTGTTTCTACTTCAGTTTTAGCTAACAGGCTTCTACAGATAATCACACTTCAAGGAAGTTAAATACTAATAAACTCTACAGCTTTCTTCTTACTTTCACCTTCTGTTAACTTGCTTATCTATTTCAGAACACTGTAAATATATATATATTGCTATTCCAATGGCAAGAGAAGTTAATGAGATTACAGCAGTGGTTAAGGCACTCATTTCTATGAGATTGAGTTAATAAAAAGAATCCATTTTAAGAACTGCAGCAGTAAAAAGATAATGCAAACCATTTATTTGTGCAGATGCTGCAGTACTACCAGCCTGATTCACACTATCTCTCTTACAGAGGAAGGTACAGAATTAGGAACTCTATTCACAGCCTCTTCAGAACAACAGCAGAACAAGACTGAGTGAAACAGGGGAGCATGCAAAGGGGTAACATGGCAGCATCTGAAACGTGACAGTCCCGACTGCTGACACAGGAGTCTTCAGAGTCTTAACCCACACAGAACTCTGTGGGTCAACAAGGGGCACAGGGAATACCAAAAGGAAAAGTCACAGCTGATAGTTCTTGAGACATGGCATGTTAAGAAGTGACAGTGTTAAGGAAATCTCTACAGTAATCATACTGAGCTGTGAGTGTTCTCCAGCACAACTGGAAACAGTGCCTTCTGTCAGCTTGTAGTCTGTACATACCTGTAAGTGCATCAGTCTCTCTGAAATCTACTCCAACCACACAGAAAGGAAACTGAAGATGAAATCTTGAGTCATCACTCCATACTTAAGATGTTCCTTCTTGAAATAGGTACAATATAGACCTAGGATAGAAAAGGATAATTGAACTTTAGTTCAATTTGAAATTTAGATATTGAGCTTGAAAATATAAGAAACTGTCACAAACATCACTTACTGCTCACTAAAATGGGGTAAAATCAACTTTTGTAGGACTCAGGGAGGGAGAGGGGAAACAGCACAAGATCAGAAACAAAAATAAAAGGCCTTGGGGATTTACTTTCACTGTTGGTTTGGTTTGTTGATTTTATTTTTTTTCAGGTCGATCAAACAAGGCTTTTGAAATGGCAAATTTTTGCTCCTTAGAGGTATTGAAAAGAAATGAGGCCAGAGTTGCTGATTGTTAGTGAAAGCATTTTTTAATCATTTCTGTAAATGCCTATTGCTAAAGTACAAGTCACATCAGCCAGAAAGGGTTAACAGCTCGACTCTGTCTTGCTTAAACAGCTCAAGTACAACAAATCATCCACAAAACAAGCGCTTCCATCTTCTAATTATTCCTAGCCCGAAAATGTATTCTAGTTTGAAAAAAGAACATTGAATTAAACGTAGCAAAAGTATTATATACCATACAAGGGCCCTGCCCCCTTTGGCTCTCCAGTTAGGTAGCTGCTTTCAGGAAAACCAACACACAACAGCAGCACAACAATAGTAAAATCTTTCTGTTGATATTCCCACAGCTACCCATTGGAACCTCCCTTTAAACTGCTGCTTTTTGAAATGGTGAAGTGGGATATAATTGAAGAAAAAATCCTGGAAAATAAGATTAAGATACCATGCCATTATTCAGCTGACTCCCTGGCAGAAGAGTTCCACAGAAATCCATTTCATGAGAACCTCTCTCCTATTTTACCTGCCACAGCAAAATACCATTTTCATCCCTGCTACTGCATGAGTGGACCACACATCCTACCAGAGTTTTAAAAAGCAATATATTGTAAGATTAAGGTTTAAATTAACCCTTGAAAATTTCAGGAACAATACATGCCACTGCTGTGCAGTTTAATCTGCTCGGTACCAATATACTTCAATACAGGTGGATTTTGTCTCCATCTTCCTGCAGTGTACAAGAGACCGTTGGTCTCTTGCTGTGAGATTTACTTCAAGACAGTTCCCCAACGAGCAGATCTTAAAAGTTCAAGTCACCTCTGTGTGCACTTATTGTGGTGAGGTAAATTGTGATTTCATATCCTAGTTACAGGGGGTTTTTTACAGTAAAATTTTTGCTCACATTTAGTGTATTGCTTGACCAGACAGGGATTTTGAAGCATTCATTACCCTTGCCACAGACCTACAGGGTTTGATGAAGTATGATGTAAGAAAAGACCATGCACCCTCATAAATACTCCTCTATCAAGTTGTTCTCCTGGTATTAAAATAGTGGCCACCAGAATAAGTCTGATTATGCTTGGTAACTGCAACTTGGAAAACAGGTTTTTCCTCACCACCACCTACAATCTCTTAGGAAAAAAAATAGTATCTTGAAATACACTTCAAATAAATTTGAACTCAAATATCTTCTCCCCCAAATAACTGTGAAACAGTTAGTAAAATACTGCTTTAAAACATTTTAACTGCTAATGGTTTTTTTTTTGTAATTAATATTCACCTCAGATGAAGTTACTGTAATTCAAGATTACATATATAACTTTAATTGCCTAAAGTAGGTATATGTCATGGTTTAGGGACAGGGCAGNGAGGACCCAAGCCAAGTAAACTGGGTCAAGAGAGCAAGACCCACGTGATCCCTCAGCTTCACACTGAATATGACATCTATGGGCTGGAATCCCTAGCTGGCCAGTTTGGGGTCACCTGCCCTGTCTGTTCCTCCCTACGGGTGCCACCTTTCACTTTCTGCACCCCCCAACATGGTACAGAAGACTCAGAAGTGGCCTTGGTCTGCACCCCAACCTTGGCAGTAACTCTGACCACGGGGTGTTCTCACTGCCAGCAGCAGACACTGCCTGTGCAAACAGCCTGCTGCCTTCAGACAGGGCAGGGAGTTAGAGCTGAGCTGAAAAGTACAACCACTGAACAGAATTAGTTCTGTTCTCACCCAAACCAGGACACTATACATTGTATAATCAAAACTTATCATTTCTGTCTGAAACTGTACTATCTTAATTACATACATACATTTATATGCCATTCCTGTATCTTCAAGCTTTTTTCACTCAAAACATAGGCTTCTTTTGTGACTATATTATTTTATTAGTAGTATTTTATTAAGTCCTCTATCCTTAGTTTAGTGTTTAGACTGGTAAAGGAATATCATGGGGTATGAGCTGGCCTGGCCTGGTCAGCAGCAAGGGGATCCCTGGGGAATGACAGCATCTCTGCAGTGCCCTCTCCTAAGGACTCCTCTCCTGGCTGACAGCAGGAACACAAAGGAATGTCCCCATAACATCCATGATACAATGCCATTAGTTGGGGCACCTCAGTACTGGTTAATGAGCACTAGCTGACAGTTTATAATATTGTTGATCCTTTTGTAAGGACCTTACTTTTGATCCTTTTTGGTTTCCAATGCTATTAATCTATAGTAAATTAGTCCCATAGTAAACCATGCATTAGTCTTCATGTTTAGAGAAGATACAAACCCACAATTTCCAAAAGTGCCACCCAAACAGCTAGGAATGAACACTCTACAGCTACATTTTGTTACTCTGTCTCCACTCTAAGGTCATACTTAACCCATCCTCCAGGAAGGAAGTTTTGAGGATTTCTCCTGTAAATTAACAGTTTGTTGTAATGCTTTGTATTCCTCCAGGGGATTTTAGCACACTACATAACTACAGCCAAGTACTCTGCAGTGCAGAAAAGTAACATTGCTCATAGGGCTTTCAAATGGGAGCTGAAATATTGGAAATAGTTCACTAAATAGCTTTTAATTGGATTAAAACTATTCACCACAGGAATGTCTACAGTCCATAACCCACTGACACAAATATTAATTGTTCTCCTTCCTGAAATATCAGCTAAAAGTTGCACTTAATTCTTGGACAAGACCCTCAAAGAGCGAGAAGATAAATCACTCACAAGCAGCATTTATAAAACTACTCCCAGCAAGATTTGTTTATTGAAAGGCTGTTAGAAAATGCTTTACTGACTTTAATTTGATAGACTCTACTTGCCCTAAAGTCCATTTCTAGACCACCAAAATTAATCAAGTTAACTTATTACATGGGAAGAATTTAATTACCTCCCCAGTAATTTATTTGAAATGAAAGTGAAATCACAAATCAATCATACTTTTCAATTATTTCTTTCCCAACTTAGTGGGACTGCTTCTGATACAGCTGCAGCCCTGCCATTTCCAGTCTTTAGAATGGTTACAAGAAAAGAATTGAACTGGCAAGGACTATGTTGTGAAGCCAAAATTTCAGTCATCTCTGATGACTAATCAGTATTTGAGTTCTAAACTTGTATTCAGACCACTTTATCTTCTTCAGTTACTGAAAACACTTTCAACACTCTGCAGTTCAATGTGTCAATGAACCAAATGCAGTTGGAGGGGTATTTCACTTGACAAGCAATGGAGGCATTTTTAGGTTTTTAACATCTTGTTAGATTCTCTTCCCAGTCCCCAGAGGTGGTGATTCAGTAACCTCAGGATTAACCCAGAAAAAAAAAAAGCAATCAGAGGCTGAGACCTCCTTGGGAGATTTTTAAATGAAATTAAGGAAGGCTAACCAGGCAAGCCAAAAGGGAGTTTTCATGGTTGTCCTGGTTTTCTGTGGGACAGAGTTAATAGCAAATTAACAGCAGCAGTTCTTGCCCTTCTAGTTAGGCACTATATCCCCACTTTAAGAAACAGCTATGCTTGGATTTGTAGCAAACAGACCAGATGCTGCAGTCTGTTTGTATTTCGATTTGTAACAGAGATTGGAAAGATAACCAAGCAAAAACTTCCCTTTCCAAAATTATTAGAAAAAAAAATGTGATGAAAGCACTACAGACTGATGGGATAACCTTCTAAACAGCAAGGGCAACACAGCACAGTGCATACTCAGGTGAGACAGCATTAAGCTTAAGTCTCAACTTTGCAGCCCTTAAAAACATCAACACTGGTAAAAAGGAAAATCTATTGGGAAAATTATGAAGCCTCAACCATTTGTCACAACATCCAAATAAAAAAATGAATGTATCTGGCTTTGTCTGCATGTCCTCAGTGCCTCTTGAGCACAGGATGGCTGCACCACCTGCTTACCAGGGACAAAGGTGGCTTCCAAGTCTGCAGTAGCCCTGGCTACTGTGCGATGTAACTGGGACTCTTGAAAGGGCCAGATGCTGTCTGGGCAGGCAGAAATCTCTCTCCCACCAATGCATTTGGCTCCACCAAGGAAGTATTTTTAATGCATGTAAATGGATAAAAACACCCCACCCTAATGAGTTCACTTCTTTTAGTGCAATGGAATGGAGAAGGAGGGAGCCAGGCCTATGTGGAATTCAGGGCTCCATGGCCATGTGTGGCTGACTTATTAAAAAGCAGGACCACAAAGGCACATAACAAACTCCTAAGGGTTCATTAGTGCTCATTGCCTTCCGCAGTCTAGAAATGGGAAATCTAATTCAGCAGCACTTGATACTCTCTTTGCACTCATTTTGGCTGGGAATAAATAGTGGTGTGTATTAAAAATCTTTGCTCTGTATCATCAAAATGAAGTACACTGGGCTAAGAATCATACTCCAAACATAATCCACAATTCTCTTCAGCTCAAACTATACATCATTTAATTTCACCAGGTCTTCAGTTATCTCAAAATACTTAAGCATGAATATTTCAATGAGACAAGCTGTCTGTGTTTTTGAGCTAAACACTAAAATTGTTGTATGTTCACCAACCAAATTGAGCCTGATGTTGCTACCAGGCTAGAGCCAACATCACTACAACTTCTTTAACCACCCCAAAGACAAATTCCATTCAAGTTAAAAGGAAGGACAGGGACATGGTCAAGTAGTGAGCTTGCAGCATTGGGTCAAAGGTTTGAATAGATGATCTTGAAGGTCTCTTCCAGCCAAAGACCTCTGATAAGCATCTCAGCCTCAAAATAAAAATGCTGTGTATCTGTCCATAGTAACCTGTTACTAAAGAGCAGTGCTCTGCTGCAGACCAAATGGCAGTATACCAGCAACAACAGGCAGAGCAGCCCAAGCCTGAACCAGTCCCAGTCACATATTCAAGTCTGGTTGTGAATATCATGCCTACATTCCCCAGAAATGGCCACACAAAGACAAAGAGCCACAGTTAAGACACCACATTTCCCTAGCACTATCACAGCCCAGTGGCACACTGGTAACTTAACACAGACACCTGGATGAGGCTGGCAGGCTCAAAGTAGCTTTCACACAGTTTTAGCTTCACAATCTTCTGCACAGACATTTATTTCTTTAGACCATATTCTCCCTTAATAATTACCTTGATCTATTGAACAGAAGTGGTTTACAAAAAATTATCAACATTACTGTAATCATTTAACTGAGAATTAAACACAAATTAAACATCAGCATTGACTTAGATGTTAAATCCTTTACCTCTAATATTAAGGAAGGAATGCTTCCCTTCAAACTCTACCCCACTGTGTTTTATACTCTTTGGATATTCAGCTATGGCAGCACGTGCACAATAGATGCTGTGGCTAGCCTGGTAATTAAAATAAAAGATGAGAAAAATTAAAACACCAAATGCTTTTTGTAAAAGTAGAATGTACATCTTGAGTCCTTTTTGAAGAATGACACTTTCAATGATATCTAGGGTGAAGGGCTTCAAACTGAATAAACTCTACCTGCCAAGGTAGTGTAGTGCAGTATCCACATGAACTAAAACAAGACAGACCTTAAGAACCAAAGATTTGGCAATATCCTTTTAAAACTACGATTAAGTTTTGCAAACAGAGAGAGGGTGACGCTGTCATTAGGCTTTAAATTACCCCACTACAATAAATATTTGAGTAATTAATGGAACTTTGTTTCTTTGCGCCACAGTTCCTGACATCATCTGAATGTTTCAAAACAGTGACATTTAATCGCCTGGGAAACTCAGCTTGCCCAGCCATGTATGGTCTCTCAGAGGAGGCTGAGAGCACTGGCTTGCAGGAAGAAAACTAGAAGCTGTAATGGGATATCTCCTGCCCCTGACAAGCTGTGGATGCAAGTTCGAGGTCCATAACCAAGACAAATATCCAAGGCTCAGCTGTGCTCACCATTTTACATCAGTGAATCCCACGCTTTACACCATCCAAACCCACTCCTAGGGCCACAGAACACCAGCAGAACTGTACTTTTGTTACAAGTCTTTAAAAAAGCATCAGCTTAATCAAACGGTCAACATTTATTTTAAATTATGTTAAAATAACATCCTAAATCCAAAATAATCATATAAAATAAAAACAACTTTAAGCCCAGCATTGATTTGCTTGACTGATTCATTTCTATATGCAAAACTGACTTTCCTGTGACCCCCTAACTTCCAAATATGCTCCAGTTCTGATTCATAAAATTATTACATTAATTTCAGTATAGGAAACCTATCTGTGCCTTAAGGTATTTTGCCTTTTCTGTGGCTCCAGATTTTTAATCAGCATAATAGCTGTATATGATGCATTCCTACCACACTTTTTTCCTCTCTAAATAGTAAGAGTTGTCACAACTGAAAAGCAAATAGCCCAGCATAAGGTAAGGATTCCAGTAAAAAAAAAAAATCATTGAGTCACAGAAATAAGAGCCAATGGTCCTTAATTGTCCTCCAGTTAATTTCCTTGCCCTTCAGCAAGTGAGTTTTTTTGAACACACCACTTCTAACTACCCAGTGGCTATCTTCTTCATCTTTTAAGTACTTTTCAAGTGAAAATAGAATGCGTGTAAACTCTTTCGTATTGATTCATAGTTACAGGCTGATCTGAACACGTTTGTATATAGAAATGCACATACACATCCTAACCAAAGCCTGTAAAAAGGGCTTTATACTCAAAAAAAGCCAACAAGAAAACAGTAGAAAACACAGTAAGATTTAAAATGGACAGATGAAACCAGATCAAATAGTGCAAGCATTGCTCTTCTGGTGAGCCACTGTGCACACAGGCAAGCTGGAATGAGACCAACTCCCTAGGTGTGTTTGCACCACTCCTTGGGATCCACAGACTAAACTGCTGGAACAATGGCACTGACATGCCACCTGTAGAAGCTGACTGAAGAAGGGGACAACCACAGCAGGTTACGTGTAACAAAAAAAAGAAACCAAGGGCACAGTCCTGTTACTCCTTTTTTCCCTAAAGCTCCTTTTCCTGCATACTAATCCTCCCGTTCACAGCAGGCAGCTGGGTCTTACCCTCCCAACTTGTAACAGCTGCAAGACTTCGCCAGCATCTCAGCACCTTTAGCAGCACATATGGAAACAGTGGCAACGTGGCAGTGAATTTCATACAGGCAGCAGTGAGGAAGACAGGAGGGTCACTCCTCTTGAGTTAAAGTGTGCTGTTAGAACAAAGCCTAAAGCAACAACCAGTTAACCTGCCAATAAAACTTTACACAATAACAATAGTATGTCTTCTTGCAAGGATTTAGGCCAGAACTTAACAGCATGTGGCTCATAAACAACAACATCTGAGTAAAACTGAAGTCAGCCACTGATGCAGGGTTAGTCATGGACACAGACCTCACGCTTCAGGTGCAAGTTTGACATTGGATTTACATTGCTGACCTTCCCACAAAGAGCACTGGCAATCTATGGGTATACAGCACTAGAGGGACAAGGTATGATTCCAATGGTATCATAAACATAGCAGTAATAGTCAGAACTGAGTCACATCCATACAGCTGGAAAATCAGGCCTTTTGAGTTCCACAATAACACAGAAGTGGAAGGGATCATATATTGAACAGCAAGAAAAACCCCACTCATGATTGAACAGCATTTTCAAGTTATTATCAGTGGTGGAGAAAGTCAGTAACCAGTTCCTCCAAAGCTGAGTGTGTAAGGGGAAAAACAAAAACAAACAAAAAAAACCCCACTCTGTAGGATAGAAATATTTGGATTCCTGAATGGCACTTTTTTCTTTAATTTTGTTTCTTCTTTTATCTGACTGGCAACTCTTACCCTCTTGCTACATTCCCCTACTAACAAAGTCACCGCTGAATGAACAAAGGATGTAAAACAAATTTAACTGGAGGATTTACAGAAATTTGCAGAGTAGATTCTACACAACAGTATTACTTCTACTTATGAGCTCTCTGTCCACCAGGAGGTGGACAAATAATCTGTAACCTATAATCAAATAGATTGATAGGAGAAATAAGAACAATAAAAGCGAATAAATATTTATCGGTGCTTGTGACCTTAAATCAGGCTGAATACTGCCTGAATATCTTCCTGAAAAGCTGACCACTTACCCCACTTTTGGGGGGTAATTAAATATTAAAAAGAAAAAAGCAAACAGGAAAATAACATTTTATCACCTGGATCTGAGAGGCTTTCTCAGCTGAGAATATCAGTGTCAAGCTATTACACACACAGGCAAGTGGGACTGGCAGTGAGGACAGAGAAAAGGAGAAATGGCACAGTCACCATGTTAAAAGCCAATTCTCAGCTCCCTAAAACTGTCAAGACTTCTTGCTTCAGTCTCACTCAGAACAGGCATCGCCCCTAACCGCATCTTTCTGCATTTTCACATTTGGATTCACCTTCAGTTTGAATTACTAGCTCCACTGCCAGCCTTCTTCATTCATAATTCACTCCCTACTGACAACACTGAAGAACAAATAATTAAGAAGAACTAGAGACTTATTGGCATTTAAGATATTCAGCTGAGATACAGAAGAGTCAGGTCCTACAGCTACTTCATTATTTGCAAAGGAAAATAGCTCTACCAGGAGAGACTCCACAGTCAGCACAGGTATTTCTCAGAATCTAGCTAGGGGACTCCTCACACAGATTGGTTTTTCCTCCAAACCCAACTGTTACCATGGGTGATTTTATCGGCTGCCCACAAAGTCTACCTTGGGGCTCAGAAAAGATGACTCCTCAACACTAGCTACAGCAACACTGCTCATGTACCCTCTCATTTGCTTAAACAGGACCAGATTTCATCCCAAGGTTGCAATTCTCACTGTCTTTGGCTTGCAGTTAATAACTGTTACCAGTGCAATTATATGAGCAAACACCACCTCTGCAAGGTCTTAAAATAAACAAATCCTTAGGCTTATCTGGAAATATTTTTTCTCAACAAATCTTTTGAATAGAAGACACTTAGCTCCATCTGCTGCTGGATTTAGATTATTTCCCTCTTCCGCCAAGGGCTGCACGATACAAAGGGATTTATTTTCCAGTTGTTAAACATATTATATGCATACATAAGTCCAGACTGCTGCTACACAGATACCTACAAAGTGAAAGCCCTCCCATCTCCCCCAGGTCCATTAGCACATCACATTTCTGCCCTTAGCAGCAGCAGCACCCATCCTGTGGAAGACCTGCCTTCAACTCTGAAGTAATTTCTTGTATTTTGCCCTGGTTTGCTATGGTAATTATAAACATAGAAGCCAAAGGGCACTGAAGTTAGGCTGTCTAACAAGACAAACTATTTCAAACAGCTTTGCAAAAATCACTGGAAAGAAAAAAAAAAAAGCAAGCCAGTCTACTAAACATTAATGAGCTCTCACTCCGACCCTGGAACACTGTAAAAATCCACCCACTAATTACACTGTTAGAAGCTACAAGTAATTTTAGAAATGGATGGTTTGCACCTACCTTGCTCTGCTATGAGCAACCTGCTCTAGCTGAGGATGTCCCTGCTCACTGCAAGGGGGCTTGGACCAGATGACCTCAAAAGGTCCCTTCCAACCCAAGGCATTCTTTGATTCTCTGAGCAAATTCTCTTAATAAAGTAATATCTTCATTTAAAGAAACCATCTTACAACGAGTTTAGAGGTTCCTAACACCTAAACACCTTTTCATTATTGCTGCTTCCTTCAGTATGCATTGTTTGGGCTCATTAAATACTTTTAATGAGTAGACAGAACAGAAAAGAGATGAAAATAAGCATTTGTGATTATAACATTCTAAATCAGAGCTTTGGAAAAAACTCTTGCAACATAAAGCATAGAATTGTATTAAAAGATTTTAATCACCTGTCTAGGGTGATTTGTGTAATTCCTATGTCAGTGAAGCAATAACAATTGGTATCAATAAAACCTTTAAAAAACCCCAAACAAAAACACACCCAAACACAAAACAACAAACAAACCATAAATAAAATACAAACAAACCAACAAAAAACACCCACACCACAAACTTTATATCCTATTCCTTTTTATAGGCCTGATTCTAATATTATTTTTACAAGTGGATTTCCTTTTATCTTCATGAGTCCAGGCAAGGTTTACACCAGAGTAATTCAAAACAGAACAGGGACTGCCTATGAACAGAGCTCTCCTTATGTGCTTTGGTGGGGTTTTGTTCTTCAAAGCACAAGTTCAAAATGCTTTAATAGCACGGCAGTGTAGGGGAAAAATAACACATTCTGAAACACTTTGGCACCTACATTTCCTCCTAGGTACACTTCTGTTCTCCCTGAGCTGGTCATCAGAGTAGATACTGACTTTTTTAACACTCTCCTCTTGAACAAGATAAATTGACACATCTACTTCGTACCCACAGAGGGCAAATCCACAAGAAGCCCACTTTCTCCTCTCGCAATGCTGTGCAGAATTTTTAATGCAGATCAGTCTGGGATATAGCTATTATCCCAAAATAGGAGGGGGTTTTGTTTGTTTGCTATTGGGGGTTTATTTCTTTATATCTTTTAAGATAAAAATTAACACCACATGGCTTGCAACTGCCTTTCCAAAAGTCCTTTGCTGCCCTCAAGCGTTTCACAGGAAAAGTGACTCCTGAAGTCTACACAGAAAATAAAATAGCTTCTCCAAGCAAGGTACCAGCTGCTCCTGTTATGAACAAGAAACAGCTCATGGAAATAACCAGAAAAAAACAAGCAAAACTTTTTCTTATAGCAAAGCTGACTGGTTTAGAATTTAATTATTATATATGAAAAATAAGAAAATGTATTCAGCTTGAAATAGTCAGAATTTCCAGATAATACACTTCAAAGCTAGCAGGCCAATTTATTGAAAGTTGAAGATCTTAGCCTGGTGGGAAAATCTGAAATGCTTTCTTTCAAAACTTCCTTTTCATTAAAGAGAATTTCAGCATCTTTCTCCGATGCTTACTGGCAACACAACTTCTTTCTTGTGCCATTATACTATGCTGTGAAGAGTGACACCATGTGACTGTGGCACTAAGGTTTCCATCACCCTCTTCTTGATCAGCACCTCCAAAGCTACAGAGCTCCCCTATCAAGCCTTCTTTTGACACTCCTGCCAGTCACTGTCCTGCCCTCTTCCCAAGGGTCTCACCCTGACACAAACACCGTTAGCAGAGTTATCCAGAGTTAAAGTTTGATGGATTTTGCACTCAGAATTTGGCTGCTGAGGTTCAGATTGCCCTTAAAAAGGATTCACTGTTCACTTCTCACGTTACTGTCCCATGTTCCATGGGAGGGGGAAGACAAAGGCAGAGCTGGATTATGATGCCCATAGGTTTGTACAACCCTGGACATGAGCTATTTGGTGGGAACAGGTCATAACCTTTATTTATACTGGCAGGCTGTTCCTGTACTGCTGTGATTGCTTTATCATTAATCTAGCTGCTGCCATGTGTGCCTTTAAACTGCCTCAACTTCTCAGCAATAACAGCACATTCACTTTTCCCCACTACAGAAATATGGCGAACTCCAGGCTAAAAAGCAGAATGTTGGTTTTTTTTACTTTCCATCATTAAAAAAAGCTACCTGCATGATAAATGTTCTGCAAATAAATACAAGTTCTCCTTCAGTAGCAGTGTAGACAGGAGGGAACTGTTGCTGTCTCATGACTAAAGTACTGGATATTGCTCTTTCTTCTCTTGCCAGACAACAGCTCTGGTACTGAGGTCTCACTCTAGAAAAGCTTTCTGCTGTTGTTTAGCTGCACATTGAGAAAAAAAAAAAAGCAAATGCAACATAAATACTGTCAACAGCAAAATCCTTTTGCTGTCCCAGTCTCAGAAAAAAAAAAAGGCCATTTTCTGGAGGGGGTGCATGTGTGGAGTTTTCAATGCCCATGTAATGCAGAGGATGTAATGCATTGCTGCTGATAAAAGTTATTTAAATCCTTTTTCTGTCACCATTGAGGAGATGCCACACATCAGTCAAGCACTCAGCTGGACCCCTCCTCAAAGAGGGGTTACCACCCCAGAGAACAATAAACACGAGCCAGTTCTCAGAAGCTTGCCAGCCCAGACACTTGAAGAGGGGTGGGTGACAGGACAGAGAGGCACAGTTCATCAAGCCCGAGCCCACCAGCAGCACCACTCTGACCCACCTTCCACCCGCCTCAGCTTACTTTAATCCTGATCTAGAAACTAAAGATACATGGATCTCTTATAAGTCATACAGTGTAATTTCACTTCCACATTCATATTAGCAGGTAAAATGCTACATGCCACATAAAACCCAATAATAATAATAAAATAAACTGCACTGACACAGTTTTTCACCTCACCCTTTAGGAAGCACACACTGCGGCTCAGAGTGTTGTGGTTACACAACCCTATTATGGAAGCAAAAATGTAACTTAAAAATTCAGTCTGAAGAAAGTCCTATGTTTCTCAAAGCCAACACTGCAAGGTTTGCTTACCAGAGCCGTGGGACAGCACACCCGTGTTTTCACATTGTGACAGCTGGGGAAGGAGAGGAAAGTCACACAGACAACATACAGTAGGCTTAAACATAGAAAGATTCTCCTCACAAACACGGAGCAGGTAAAAACACCCGACTACTATGGGTATTAACAAACAGGACTGGTAACTCAAACCTGCGTAACGGGAAGTTTTAGCTGCCAAACACTGACCTGTTTGATCGAGTAGCAACATGGGGCTAGTTTCTGAGGAAATCAAGGAGCTATAAGCACACAGAGGTTTCTTTCAAGCATTTTCTTCCAGGGTAACCTAACCGCTCTGCCCACCACAGTGTGTGCAATGGCTCCTCAGCTCAAGGTGGCTCTTCTCTCCCCACCTGTGCCTTCCCGTGCTAAACCCAATCAATGATTTGTTTACTCCCCCAAGGAAGCACCTGACCCTCCTCTCGCCTCCTCGCAGCCCAGTTTGCGGGTAGCAGCTAACTTTCCTCGTAAGGACGGGTGGACATTGGCGTTTCACGTCAAGAGTTTACTGCATGCTCAGCACCTCTTCTCCTCTCCTTTGCACGGCGCTTCTCCCACACCGAAAAATACCGCCTGAAACAAGCTTTTTTTTCCCCCCAGACACCCCAAAACACAGCACAACAGGCAGACGCACACAGAAACCGCTGGTACCTCGGCGGGGCGGGACGGGACAGGAGGTGATGCCGCTGGGCGGCCACCATTTCACCATTTT
>VWZY01005821.1:215041-299004 GCA_013399075.1 Chloroceryle aenea
CGACCTCGTCTGCTGAGGGGGTGCGAGGAAGGCTTCAGAGAAAACACCGAAGGGGACGGTTTTTTATATTCCTGTTTCGATTTTTGTCAGCAGAAGTTGGGGAGCTGGGTTCCAGAGTGTCTTGCTTTCATAGGTCAAAGCCCATGTTTGTCAGAGATGTAAAATTCCTGGTAATTTTATGTCTTTAGGCCGTTATACTGCTCTTTTGCTTTATAAGGACACAAAGCATAACAGGGTTAACTCTTATCTGAAGAATTTTTAAGTATATCTGAACCACAAGGTTTGTTGTGCTGTCAAAGAAGGGCATTAAAAGATTTTGATACAATTTGTTCCCAGCTTGCCTATTTTGTCTGTCTCGAATCGATTTTTTACTCTCTGTGGACTTAACATGTTCTTGTTTGGTATCTTTCTTGGAGTTGAAATTAGTCTAAGGGCTTTCATGTTGGTTTGCAGGGAATCCACAATAAACCTGAGGTGAACAGCTGTCTTGTTTACTGGTGCTAACCTTTTCTTTTTCTAGTCCTACGGTTTTGTCACTGCTGCTAGCTGAATAATGTCCACAATATACTTTTTTTTCCCTTCAGGAAAGTGCTAAGAGAATTAGATTACTGAATTCATCATCAAAAGATAATACAACTGCTTTCTATGGAATAAATCAGTTTTCTCATCTGCTTCCCGAAGAGTTCAAAGGTACATTTTCTGGCTGCTGCGAATGCCTTTTCTGCTGTTTTTCTTACTCTTTCCCAGAACCTTGCGTCTTTCACATTGACAGACTCTTCCAGTGCTGATAATCAGCTAGTTTATAGTGTTTGGTACTAAACTGTAAGTACTTAAGAAGGCTGCAAGAATCCTCTTCATGTTTCTCCAGTCTTTCAAGGTTGAATTGTCCAGAGCCTGAATATGTTTTAGTACACAGACTGTTGTTCCTTCCCTCCCTTCCTCCCTCTCACTAAGCCTTAAGGCCTTCTTCAGTTGCAACAGTTTTAACCTTGTCAAATACACAGGGTCCTCCCATGCTCTTTTAAGTTCCTGTTTCCTACCCCAAGACAAAAAAATGCTTGGAGGTCCACGACTGTACAATGATAGCTATTACTTTTAGCAGTACTATGACATGCTTAATTTCTTCTACTAAGGAAATGTGTCTGGTACCTTCCCTTCTTGCAGTTCAAGTCTGCTGTTACATGTTCTGTTAATTGGGGGATTTCATGCCATTTTTAATTTTAAATAACTAAGCAGCTTTTTAAGTGAAAAAGTAGCAGTTTGTGCATGTTTCAGAATCTTTACACGATTCTCCTTTTATTTTTCCCCTTTCACCTGACTAAGATAAGGAGTAATATTTTTGCAGTGAGTAAAATGTGAAAATTGCCCATTTTTGTATGGAAAGGTTAATGATCAGCTTTAGTAAATCTTTATGCTTTGTACCTGCATTCCCTACATGAAATAATTCTGTTCTTCCTAACACCACAGGAATGTTTGCATCCATGCTGGAATATAATGATCATTTTAAAATACATTGATTTTATATGGATTTGAGAAGGAGATGTAATATCATGATAGTAACTACAGATCAAAGTTACCTCTGTGGCTTCTAGTAAATTGTTGGTTGTGGGTTTTTTTGGTTTGTTTTTTTTTTTAGTTAGTAGATTTATAGATGTTTGTATTCTGTGTTTAGCTATTTACTTGAGAAGCATACCTCACAAACTTCCCAGATACGTAAAAGTGCCAAAGGGAAAGGGAAAACCTCTGCCGAAGAAGTTTGACTGGAGGGACAAGAAAGTCATTGCAGAAGTGAGAAATCAGCAAACAGTAAGTCCCAGTGTTTTCCTTTCCTGCTTCTCCAGCATTGCTCAGAGACAGTGACAGCAGGGACATCGTGGAACAGAGCGAAGGTATTGGAAGGAACCAGCCCTGCCTCAAGAGTCCTTGGAGCACTGGCACAGTACAGCTGGTTGAACATAGACAAAGTTAGGTAGCATTTTATGAAAAAGGGGATCAGGCTTAAAAGCAGAAGATGTAAAAGTCGTGCATTTAGAAATTGTGCAATTATAAACTCTGCATAAGGCAAATCCTTTAAAAAAATAGATCTCTCACAGTGAAAAGCATCCTCAGACCTATCTTAAAGAGCAAAAATTAATCAGGAAGGAATCCTTAAAATAAGACACCCACAATGCATTTCTGGTTTTCAGAGGGCAGTACAGGGGAAAAAAACAACTCAATACTTTAAATGTCCAATTAAATTTCTTTATTACTGCCTTAAAGTTGAAGTTAAAGGATGATGTAGTAAATGAAGATCATCAGAAGGCCCTTTTGACTCTATTTTTGTGTTTTGGTTTGGTTTGGATTTTTGCTTACCCAGCTTAAAAAACAAAGCTGACTTTTTCTTTCTCCCCTGTTTCTCTTCGTACCAGTGTGGAGGCTGCTGGGCTTTCAGCATCGTGGGTGGCATAGAGTCTGCCTATGCAATTAAAGGGAACAACCTGGAAGAGCTCAGTGTCCAGCAGGTTATTGACTGCTCCTACAATAATTACGGCTGCAGCGGGGGCTCCACTGTTAGTGCTTTGAGCTGGCTGAACCAGGTTGGAAACTTCTCATAAATCTCAAACCCTTCCTTAGCTTTCGTATTAACGTTCTCTTTTACTAGGGGGGAAGAGTGATGGGGAGTGGTATGTACAAAAGTGGCTCATTTAAACCAAAGACACCTTTTAAATTTTATTCATCATTTAAAGACTTCCAAATCCCATCTGAAGCCTTCTCCATGAACAAGGAAACTAGAGAGAGTTAACACCTTATTTCCCAACATGACATTCTCCTTTCTAATCTCACCAAGAAAACACTGAATTTTACATTCTCATTCATTTCTTTTCTTGCAGACAAAAGTAAAACTCGTGAGAGACTCAGAATACACTTTTAAAGCTCAAACAGGACTCTGCCATTATTTTGGTCACTCAGATTTTGGCGTTTCAATAGCAGGATTTGCTGCATATGACTTCAGGTAGCTACTATTGATTATTTTTATTTGCTGTACTTTTCCTTCTGTGTTCAGTAAATGCAGAGTAGGCTGGAGCCAGGAGTGCATTGACCAGCCAAAGGTTACGAGGCTGATTGCATCAGTTCTGTAGCTGTGTGCTGGATAAGAATTAGTACGTAACAGTTCCAAGAGTTAAGGCTTGGCACAGTGAAGCTGCTCAACTCTGCCGTCACTAAACCTTTTCAAACTAGGAAGTATAAGTCTGGTTCTTGAAATCAGGTCTGAGTTTAAACTGGAACACTGAGGCAGGTGCAATGTTTGATACATGCTACGTGAGCATTACAGTGCTGGAGTATCAGGAATAGTAAATCCTACCAACAGTAACTGGAATTTCTTGAAAAATTTGTCAGTATTCAGTTACTTCAAACTTAATGCATTTCCATGCCCAAACACATCCTCCTCCAGCCCGTGACTTTACAGTTTCATAGCTGAATTTTGTGAAGAAAACTGGTAGCTTTTTAGGTTTCTGTATCGAGAATGTTTTGCTTCCTTTTTAGCAGTACAATAGAGCTGCATACTGAACTTAAAAACAAGAAATAGCATTTTGACTAGGAATTTAATTACTGCCAGATACAAATAACTAAAATCAAATCTAGCTTTGTAGTCTGTATTTGTCCCATTTAGTTATTGCATCCATACAGTGATTTCTGGTTCCAGTATATTGCATAACAAAAACTGTATGAGGGTGCTGATGCATAAAAAGCACAGAGTGCTCACCATTGATCCAGAAACCTGCTGCATTTTCATAGCATCCTATCTTTGGATCTGCACCTTTCCCAGAGTCTGTGTGCCTATGGTAGTGTTACTGCACTGCACTATGTGAAATACACCATGATTGATGTGTGTTTTGTGGTCTGTAGAACTCGGGGGAAACAGTTTAATTATCTGATTGTTAAATTGTGCTTAAAAAGCAGATTACCACCTCTGAAATTGCTTTAACTGCTTAAGTGACTTGGTGCTACCCCTCACTTCTTTGGCAGCGGTCAAGAAGAAGAGATGATGAGGATGCTGGTGACGTGGGGCCCTTTGGCAGTAACGGTGGACGCGGTCAGCTGGCAGGATTACCTCGGGGGGATCATACAGTATCACTGCTCCAGTGGCAGAGCAAATCACGCTGTTCTTATCACTGGCTTTGACACAACAGGTGCGTTTCCCTCAGCTGACCTTCAACTCAGTAGGTTTTGGGGGGGTTGTCTTGCAGCTTGCCTCCTATGGGGCAGCTGATTAAACTCCAGAACTGGGTGTTCTGCTGCGAGCTGTTTAGTGCCACGTCAGTTCTGGAAGTGCAGGCTGATCCCAGGAGAAAAACTCTTCTTGTCTGTGCTGCTTCAGTTCTGTGGTGCTTTCCCAAATCTCATGTTGTCTCTTGTTTATGAACATGTCTCTTCCAGGTAGTATCCCTTACTGGATTGTACAGAACTCTTGGGGGCCTACCTGGGGAATAGATGGCTATGTTCATGTTAAGATAGGCACCAATGTCTGCGGTAAGTCTGACAAAGTAATTGAAGTGGTAAAGACCACATGCTGGGATATGTTTCTTCATTTAAGTAAAGTGATATATTGGGATCCTCAGGGAGGAAATGCAAATCCTTGCTATGTTTTAGAAGAGGTTAGATGAGTCCAGGTTGAAAAATAAATAAAGCAGTTGCTATTTGAGCAATTATTGAGGCATTCTACAAATAGGAATTCTGGGAACTTATTTCTGTCAAGTCTCCAGTATTAATTAATAATTGTTTCTTTGTTTCATTTGTAGGTATAGCAGATACAGTTTCATCAGTATTCCTCTGACACTTACTGGCCAACACCTCAAGTATCATTTGGGGATACTCTGTCTATGAAGGTTTACTTCAAAACCTTTCCTGAAATAAGAAATTGCTGCAAGGGCAATTCCTGCTTGTAGGCAGTACAGGAATGGTTTGCCTGGAGTTTGTTTTTATCTGGAATGTGTGTTGCACATTCCGTTCTCTCACGGAATAAGACTAGGAATCAGGTGCAGAGCATGCAAAAAGAAGTTACCAAGCTGGACTGAAGCTGCAGATGTGAACTCTATCCAGCTGTTGGATACTATTCCATAAAAAAGTCTTACAAGGAAAGCAGATATGACAAATGAGAAGGAATTTGGATCAGGTAATCTATAATATGATGGAGTATAATCGAAATGCTTTGAAAAGAAGAATCATGATTAGCTCTGCTTTTGTTGGGCAGGGAGGAAGAATGGTTGGAAGAGAATACCCTCTCTGTTACTGTTTGCTACTTGGCTTTTCCAGCACCTCTGACAGACGTAGACATTTTGCCTTCCTGCAGTCCTCAGTTTCAGCCTTCAGACCTTTATCAGGTAAATAAAGCTTCAAAGCCATTCAGAGCAGGAAGCACATTGTGGAGAGTGCCTGGAATATCAGTCTTCTGCATTCATTTGCTAGGTGGGTAGAAAAGTAAGAAGGAACTGTATGTAGACAAATGGAGGCAGTTCTAGTGGTTTAGCATCCCGTGTCCTGGAAGGATGTGTTTGCAAATCAGCCTTTCCATGTGTTGAGAACTTTGTCAGTTCTGTGCCTTCTCCCTCACTTCACAGCTAAACAGTTATTTGTGAGGGTGGGGTTTATTTGCTGCCTTTAGAAAGTCAGCAATTACAGAACACTCCATCAGAGTGGGTGTTAAGTTTTCCTACATTAATTGAATTCATAGGTGGGACTTGGGAATCCAAAAGGGCTTCCAGCTTTGCTGACCTGTAAAACTGCAGTTGCAGGCAAATGTAACCAGAATTCATAACCAAATGTGTAATTTAAGATGCTCTGAATCTTTCAGATGGAACGCTTTACCTCTGTCTTTTATGAAGCAGTGCTAGGCCAAGCATCGAAGCAATTCCACAGTCTTTGCACTTCACTGCAGTACCTCCTTAGTAGATCAGTGGGATCTGGTTTTTATGACAGCAATGAGTGTTCAGAGTTGTCTGTTGTAAGTATTGCCATTTTAGCCCTTCTAAGCGTGAATATTTTCAATGAAGACCAAATGCAACGTTTCACTACTTCAGGTTCTGCTACTTAACTGAATTTACCAGCTGAAAACTTTGAATTGACAGAAGGGGAAGTTTTCTGCAGTCTTACAGTCTTCTGCAGTCCCACCTTCCTTTAGCAGCTTACTAATGAAAAATAACACACTTTCATGACTGGACCAAGTGGTCCAAGTTCCTAACTGGCACTGCCAAGACTAAAGTTAAGTAGTATCAAAGATATTCCACCAGTGTTTTGAGGCAGTACTACCAGGCATAAGGAAGTAAAAGTGCAAAGATAGAGAGCAGCTCACCAGAGATTAAGGCCTGTGGTGTACGTGTATCTCCAGAGGAAGTGTTTAAAAAGCTGAGAGCCCATCTAATGCAAAGACAACACAACCTTATAAATACTCTATAGTCAACTGTTTTATTATACAGTAATTTTATCCTTATTTGGATGATATTTTGAATAAAAAAAGCTTTTAAATGCCTGTCGTAGTGTTGCTTGAACTTTGTATTTGCTTTAGAAGACTTCACAAAAGATGATCTTTAATACTGCTTTATTTGAAGCGTACTTCTTTGTATCTGCTACTCTGAACAATAAATGTTTCCACAGAAGGGATTTACAGTCAGGTGTAACACAGCTAGCAGTGTGATTGTTTATCTGTGTAAAAGTTCAAGACATTTGCATTTCTATAACTCCAGCTTTTGAAACTCTTAACCCAGAATTCCTTTTGAAATTCCCAGAGAGCTCAGAAACTTATATTCTTCTGAAAGTGATGAGATTAATTCCATCCTTAACTAGAAATAAATTAATAACAGCCGTGAGGCAAACAAACAAATACAAAACTATGTACAAATACAACATGATCATGGTAATCCCGTAGAGTTTGCTCCCTCCCTCTTGGTGTAGGTTTGAAGAAGCCAACAAAGGGTTAAGTGGGTCAGTGAGTTGAATTGTGGTATCACTTTAGTCATGATAGGCTAATTAGTTACAACTTATTTTGTCTACAACTCTGTTCCTTTCACAAGCCCCTCCTACTATTCACATAGCTGTTGTACATACATACATATTTACACCCCCCCTCCATGAAAACAGCTGCCCTAGCTCCGGGGATCTCACCACTCCAGGGCTGAGCGAGGCAGGCTAGTCAGAGTCATCGCTGCTGAAATAGGAGCTGTCACAGTACTCTGCCGTGTAGAGGAATTTATGGATGCTGGGGTTCATCTTTGGTATCCAGTGTCTGGGCACTAGAAACGTTGAAAGATTGAACAAATCCACGAACACCTTGTATCTGTCACTGAAAAAGTCAATCGGAACAATGGATACCACAATGTCAGCATAGCAGGGGTATTTCAAAATCCTCAGGAATCATTCCACCGCTTTAATAAGTTCACTACACTAACCCTCCTCCTGACTACTCCAGAGCCAGAGTCCAATCCTAGCTGTAGGGCACAGCAGATTAGATTACAAAAGGAAATACAGTTGCTATAATCACCTTTCTTCTGAAAATGCAGAGCACAGAAACTCTCATCTCCAGACCTCCACTCTGGCAGTAGATAAAACATAGAAATGAGTGAGAAGGCTTACTGAAGATGACAGTGAACCTTTACTCTTCACACTGAATCTAACCCTCTGCTTTCTATTCCCCGCCCTGCTACAATGGTCGTGAGGGTAATCACTGCCCACAGGCGTCAGTGGCAGTCACCAGCTGCCTGTTGTTCCTCTCTGAAAACAAAACTCAGAATACACTCTGAATATCCTTGTGGGTTTTGACATAATGTCAGGCTTGAATTGTCTGACCACCCGAATCCTCAGATGTAGTGTCAAAGAAAAAGCTGTACCCATCCCGAGAGCTGTGTGCTCAGGTCCCAAACATCCCTTTTAATTTCCTTTTCTGCTTCATTCCACAGAAGGAAACCCGTTTCTGAGCGTTGCCTGCGTAGCTTAAGAGTATTAATTACTATCAGTTTCTACATACTCAATTATAAATGGAAATACCTTAGGGTGTACAATTAGGGTCATGCTAAGGTCTAAAGAAACCATCCTCAGTTGCACAGTAGCTGGGACTCGCCACCAGTTTGCATCACCTCCTTAGCTCCTGAGAGCTTGCACCCAAACTGCCCAAGGCAGGACTGATGCTCCTGCTCTTGCAGTAACACGTAGAGCTCATCGCTGAGAGCGGTACGCGGCACCTTGCGTGCCTGGGGGCTCCAAAGGAGCTCTTTTTGCCCCAAAAGACTCAGAATTTATATATGTCCACCTGAGAAATAAACGTCCAACAGCCAGCAGGAGATGCTGAAGACCAAACAGCCCTCTGGCCTCCAATAAGCCAAAATCTATCACCTACTTTCTTGCAGGTAATGAGGGAAATGCAGTGTCCTTACCTCACTGTTGAGCGCAAATACTGGTAGCCTGATGATCCTCCGGTGCCAGCCTTGCTGCCAATCATTCTGTGCACCATGCAGACGTGGTTATCTGAGTGGTACAAGAGGGTATGTGTTCACTGCTAAGATGTAACCAAAGACTCACACCAAGGTGCATCCCTGAAATCCTAAAGATCATACAGAGACACTGAACTACTAGAGCTTTAGCACTGTGGGAGTTACTTTTGCCATTCTCCAGTCAACTCTTACAATAACATTATTGTAAATACAAGATGAATGCATTAATTCTATATTGTTGTGCTCTGTTAATACAGAATCAGTGCATTTATTTCTGGGTGTTTAGATAGAGAAGGAGCAGGAGGAATGTTTGCACGTGAAGAGTTGTAATCACAAAGGTTTGACAGATGTTGGAGAATACATGCCCGTCTCTTAAATAAAATTCTTCATCTAACTTAAAGCATGTCATAGGAGTGATAGCTATACCTATGAACAGAAGCAGCTGTTCATCTTTCCTCTTGGCCAAAGTACAAAACCCAAAGTAATTCCATAAAGGATATATTCAGCAGTTCACTTATAAAACTCTGAGTATAACTTGTCTGAAAGAAGGTGAAAATGAACTGTTGACTTGCATCTGGAAAACTGTGTCGCAGGCAAAAAGGGAAACTCACATCTCCATTTGGTCATGAGCACATCAATATCCATAAGGGAGGTAAGAAGCTGAAAGGGAACCTGAAAACGAGGCTCCTCCCTTGGGAAATGAAAGAGAAGAAAGCAAGACCTCTTATTAGATGATGTATTTTATCAAAGCAGCCCTTCACCAATGCATAATAAAGACTTAGCATCTATTTTTTCCTTTGCCATGTAAGTCTCGATTTGTGCCTTTTCCCTCCTACTTGAAAAAACACTCTAAATCTTTCTAGGACACTTTGTGGAAGAGTTTGAACAAAACATTTCCTTGTTTCAATCTGAGGAGCAGCATCTGGTCAGACAAACTGACTTGAAGATATTCCAAACTCAGCTGGACACAGCCCTGTGCAGCCCAATGTCACCTTCAGGTTGGATCTAACTCATCTCTGGGGTTCTGTGGATGGCTGTAGATTACTTTCCAGGGACCATTCTAACCTAAATAAATCCCTGCTGCTGTGCTTAACCTTCACCTCTCCTCCTGTCAGTAAGCATTACAGATACATCTTCTAACATTACCTGTAGAAGTAGATCATTAAGGCACCCTTCAGTGCTTTGTAAGACAGTCTTCTTTCTCCTGCAAAATACAAGTGTGTTTGGATTGTTACTAATTCTGCAAATTTAATGCTTTTCTCTGATAATATATCAAGCATAAAAACCACAAAGGACATATTGGCATCTATTAACACAATCTACCTTTACTCAGCAGGTGCTCATGGCGTTTTTCATCAAATAACGAAAGCAATACATCTTTCTGCTTTTGGAATTCAGATAGTAAGTCATCTTTTTCTTCTGACTCTGGTTTGGCCTTTGGTAATGAAAATAAAAAGAGGTTTTAGAATTCAGTAAGGAAAATGAAGTGCTTGAATGACCCATGAGGTAAATTCTCTTTTCATCATAAATACTCTTAAACATCTTAAACCCAAGATTAAGGGAAGCGAAGAAGAAACTGAGTGGGCAGAAGTCAAAGTTATGTCTGGCTGTCATTTTGCCAGTCGTATTTGCTTATAGCTAGATCAAGAGAACACCACATACCTGCAGCAACGCAAATTCCTCTTCTAGACCTTTTAAAACATTCACTTCAAATTGCCCCCAGAAATCAAATCCTTCTGCGTTGAGCCCTGGAGTTCTTTCCAGCCATGCCTTTAATAATAATAATCATGATAATAATCTGTGCAATTATTAACAATGCAAGGGCATCCCTAGAATTACAAGTTACAGCAACTTAAATTATACTGCTGGAGTTGTTCTGCTTTAATATCCCATAGAAGTGCCTATTGCTGGAGCAAGCACGTCCATGTAGATGATTTAAAGCTCCATAATGGTGCCAAACACACCCACAGGTTCCAGATTAAATGACCAGTGCTGGTAGACAAAAGCTGCCTCATTCTAAGAATATCTGTAAAACGAGCTCGCTTGTAGATAGAGGGGAACAATCTTAATCCACATATATAGGATAATTTTAAAGATAAATCTCAGGAAGAAGATAAAAAATTGTTTATACAGCAGTTGTTACTGCCAGACAGGCTGAGCACCAACCAAGGAGTTTGTGACAAACTTACACCACAATCTGTGATGACACAAGACAGATATTTACTTGGGAGTTAGCAAAGATTTCTCTGATTTCCTTTCAAGAATGGGAATTAAATTAGGAGGGAAATAATTAGGAACCTTTATGGTCAAGCTCCCTTTAGAGATCACTAAATTTAGCCCCTTCTCATTTGAAAGATACAAGAGAAAGCTGGAGAAGTTTCCTGTGTTGGGTGCCATTAGACAAATGGATAAGGCTACTCAGAGTGGATACTTTTACTAAGGTTTATACTGCATTATTCTTCAGAAAGTTAGGTTAATGTGCTGTGAGAAAATGCCAAGGTTAGAGAAACCACTGTGAGTTATTCATAACTCTCAGACAAAGCATTCAATCAGTGAGAAGGAAACATTTGTTAAACATGCTTTCTCCTTCCATTTTCAGTCGTCGTTTTTCCTTGTCTATTTTTACCTTTCTAATAACCACCACTAACAGTGGTGCTTTCCATTTTCCTTCTAAAAAGGGGTTCTGGCCATGAAAAACAATTTGAATGGAACAGTACATTTATATTCTTAGCTGTATTTCCACAACACAGTTTACAAGGTTAATATGTTTGCTTCTCTCAAGGGAGAAGAATCTGTTGCTCACACCAACAAAGGACATTCCTGGAAGATAGGGGAAAACAAAGCAAAGTCAAGACAGCCACTGTTACCTCCACAAGCTGCAGCAGCGTTGGTTCTTGCTCTGATTTAAGCAGCAGTTCATAATCCTGTCCCTTGAAGTTATCGCGGTAATGCCTTCTGTTATAGGGGACTCTCAGACTTTGGGGGACACCCAGTTTGTTCTCGAGCAAGCGAAACTGCAGGCTCTGAAAACCTGAAGCTGGGCTTAGGTAGTATCTTTGGGGAACAGATATGAAAATGCAGGGTATTATTTTAAAATGATGGAGTTTCCTGATTCTCAACGAAATCAAGAAACACGTATTTCACATTCTGTTATATCAAGTAGATACATGAGCATTTTTATACGACTGCAGTTAAGAAGAGGATAAAAAGCAAGCTATTTTAATGCAGGTACAAGGCATGTATGGCAAACTCTAATTTTCTAGCTCTATACTGGCTTTTCAAGTGAGAATGCATCAAAACAAGTGACTTGCCTGTGGGTTTCCCCTGCTGTGGGGTAACTTGGAAGTTGTAAAGGTTGAAACATCTGTGCCTTTTAACACAGATGTTTCAAACTTACAAGAGAAGCAAAATTGTGCTTTGATGTGCTTCTCAGTTGGGGAGCATGAGAAGACAGAAATAAAAGGTTACTAAAGCAATGCAGAAGTGGATGGGATGCTGGATGGCTCTACTACGAGCTGCCAGCGCACGTGCAAAGCTCATCCTTCTGAGGATGGGAACCACCAGCTTGTATGTTACTATGGAGGAACAGTATTTACCTGAAATCAAAGAAGTCCAGTGCAGTCATAGTTTCCAAGATTGAGAACTGTTCCACGAGTAATTTCAGAATCATTGAGATTCTGTTCATTCGAGTAATAACTTTCAGCATGTTCCTCTCATCTCTTACCTGCAGAAAAAATGAAGAGTGTAACCAGAAGGAACAGCCTTCCCTTTATGTCCTACCTATTTATTTCATGGCTTTTCACTGCTTTTTCACTGTAGTTCCCAAGTCCTTTCCACATGAAATCTACAGCAGCAGAATCTCATACTGAATAGAGAGCCCCTATTTTAGCTGAAAACTGAAGCTATCATTTTCAAATATTGAAATCTAATTTTCTCTGGCTGATCAGACATGACAACTAGGCTAAATAGATAGGATGTTTTTTTTCTTTTCTACACTTTTGACTAAAATAGAAATAAATCACCACAAGAAATTAAATTATAGCCAAAATAATTTATATCCTGATCCTTTCCAATGATGTTGTAGTCACCAAAAAGTCAAACACTTTATTTGCAGAGGAGTTTGCTAAAATTCCTATTAGTTTTGGGGGGATTGTACTTCTCCCTAAGCACAATCAGGAAATATCAGAGGCAAAAATGAAAGATGATGGCCCTTTGTTAATCACCTGGCTGTGCACTTAACCTTAACACTGACATTTCAAATGCTGATTATAAGCAAAGCTTCATTTTTCACAAACACAAATCATGACAAATTATTCTGCTTAAAAGGTGATTTCAAGCAGTTATAACTTGATATAAGATTCAGCTAAAAAGCCAGCAAAATGAGGAATGTGGAGGACCACAGAGAACATTTTAATTGGACATTATGATAAAAAGGTGCCTTTGTTCAGTCTGGTCTAATTTCATAATTTCTTTATGATGTTACATGATGTTATGTTTATTTTTGGTTGGGGTTTTTTGGTCGCTTGCTTTTGTGTTTTATGGTGATTTTTGGGGGGTAGTTTTTTCTGTTGGGGGGGTTCTTGTTTGCTTTTGCCTGGTTTGTGGTTGGTTTGGTTTTGAAGAAAGCACCCATTCCTTTAGTAAACCCAAATATAACCCAGTGGAAGGCAGGAACCAAAGCAGAGGGCTGCATTTTCCCCAAAGCAGTATGACTTTTAACTTACATGGCCATTTTGAAAGATCACCCGCACAGAGTCCATTTCCCACAGAATCTGCTTAAACCAAAGTTCATAAGCTACAAGAAAGGCATTGTTCACATTAACTTCAACATGACTTTGTTTTTTCTTCCTTGCATTGAAGAAGTACAGGCCTTCCATTTCAATTTGAAATGAACAGCCTGTGCTGCCACTGCTGGTGTACAAAAAGATGCTGAGCTCTAAACTAGTACAGGTAAACATCTAGCATCAAGAATTCTGACAGGTTTTTAAAGTGTGTTTTATACATCAGACATTTTATGTACAGAATGTTCGTTACAAAAGGCAAAAAGAGCAAACCTGGTTCTGATACTCCAATAAATACTAACTCCACAGCTGCCAACAGTCTTTGTGTCACCTGCATGATGTTTTCCATCAATGACAGGAAAATACCAGCCCAGTGCTTGCAAACCACACAGCTGTTAGCAGCTGGGGAGCACCTAACCAGTGTGCTGGCTTCCAGGCAGCACCTAGATGGTAAAAGTTGGACTGAAGTTTCAGAGAAGGCACAACACACAAAATTTGCCTACAATAAAGTGCATATAGCAGTTATCCCCCAGATGGTGAATGGTTTTCACCACCTTAATTTCACTAGAAACAGAACCATCCAAATCTTGGTTTAGCAAACCCAAAGGTTATACTTCATGGCTTCATAACCACAGAGTTGATTACAGCCTAACAAGTGGTAGAGGGCTATTCAGAAATGTAACTGCAGCTAAAAGACAGAGCAATTGCAGTAATGGTGTCTAAAATGAAGCCAGTCTATTCCACATGCCAGAGCTGAAGAACTCCCCGTGGCAAACACGCTGGGCAGCTGCCACTCAGCTCCCCCCAGGCACTTACCTTGATGTGTCACGATGAAAAGATGCTCATCGTGGATTTTGTTGCCTTTCTTCTCACTCTGAAGTTCTTGAGCATTCAGTATTTTGTTCAGCTTAAAAATGAAGATGAGAGAGTGCTGTGAAGCTCTCGATTCTGTTGGCAGTGATGGGCATTGTAGAGAGCTGATAGTTAAAGCTAATATGAAAAATATGTATAGGCTTCATGTTCCAGGTTGTATGAGAAGTTAGACTAAATGGTCTCAGGTGCCACTTTTACTTCTTAATTTAAAAAATAATAATAATCTTGCCTAAAATGGAACTTTTAAGCACCTCAAGTAATGAAGTTTGGAAAATACTTTTAAGAATATTTTTGATTATTAAAAAAAATGAAAAGAAAAGGAAATATCGAGCATGTCTTCCAGATCTTACATCTATACTGCCAAGATCTGTGACAACACCCAATCTTTGCAAGGTTCCACACTGTGCATCAACAGTCCAGTCCTCTGTTCCCACTGACAGACTAATTCCTCACACTTCAGTTCCTGCTGTCACCACCAAAAAAATAATTTGAAAAATTAAAAAAAGACGTCTAGAATCTTTTATTACTCAGATTATTTATGGCATTTTATTTTTACTTCTTTCTTAATTACTTCCAGTTGTTGTGGGGTTTTGTTTGGTTGGGTTTTTTCAGTCCCCCCTCGTCATCATCACACCCCTAGATTTCTGCAATGTTTTTCCAGCCAAATATTCTAGGCTTTCTTGCAATAATTTGGGGAAGTTGCACATGCCTGCTGACAGGAAGAAACTGCCAAGTGGTGATTGTCAGACCAAGAAAGCATTTTGTGGTGCACCACTCTACAGTTTGGTTTTACCAATATAAATAATTCCCTTCCAAAGCCTCCGGAATATGCAGCTTCCCTGCAGCATCACCCCACGGTTCACCTGCCCCATCCCAGCTGAGTACCTGTGCCCGTGACTGCATGTGGAGAGCTCGGAGAGGTGAAGGGCACTTGCAGACCTGTCTTAGTGACTGGCTGACTGCAGGGAGAAGTGACAATCAGGGGTCCTGGCTCAAGTCTTAGGAGCAACCCGCGCAGTAAACATGAAATCCTTAAACTTACCTGCAGGTAGTCTCCATAGACAAGTCCACCTTTGCTGGCTTTATTTATCCCTTCTTGTGATTGGTCATCTTTATCATCTTCTAAAGCCAGATTGCTAAAATTAAAGCTAAGAAGAAAATGAAGTGAATATATGAAGTATGTAAAGAATTATGAATGTACCTGCCTTTTTACCAACAGACTCATCTACAATTCACTTAGTGCTTTGTTTTGAGAAATGGAAGCACTAAAGCAGGCTTTTGAGAAAACCAGTACACCCAATAGACCTCTGGGCACAGTAACAGCTGGTAGCATTACCCCAGTTCATCAGACAACAATTCCTCAGGCAAGATCTTGTACAATCTCTCTCCCTTTAGCCATTAGCTGCAGCTAGCTGGTGATACCCTTCATTCCTCGCAGAGATCCCCTGTTTTACATCACCATGACAGCGTCTGAACTGAGGTTCTGAATCAAACCACAGGGGTGAGGGACTCACAGGTAATTGTTCCTCATGAAAGGGCACCCGCTCATGATTCCAGGATCCAAACTCGCCGAACTGCTCGCCAGGGAATACACTCTGTGAGTGTTTCCAAACCCACTGCAACTGCCTTATATGTAACCTCAGCTAGTCACCTAAGCCAGCCCCCAGGTTCTCCTCCTCAGCATCTAGCCCATCCCCACTATCCAATAATTACAGAAACTATTGCAGCACAAAGGTCAATGAGTTCACATGTTGTTGGCTCTCCGGGTTGTTGGTCTTTCTTTCAATCCATCAGAACAGGAACAGCTTTTCATCCTTGCTCTGTCCTATGGCACACACACTTTTTACTGAAGGGTTTCTGCCAGGTGCTTCTCTGGAGGCTAGGGCTGGTGTAAGGGGTAAGTCACTGAGAGGTCTGCATGTGAGAAAAAGGCAATATTTAATAAATTCAGCAATTGTTAAAGTGGCTTTTTAACTTGCAGCCCCCTGGATCAAGTATCAAGATACCTTTAAGTTTAAAGACTGAAATGCATGGAAAAGGAAAGCAGAGGGGAGAGGAAGGAGAATCTATTTCCATGCAGACTGGGTAATGCATGTAACAAATTTCAGGTAACACACACACACCCCCTTTCAAAAAAAAAGCACACAGATTAAACAAAAGAGCTAAAAATAATCATGTACCTCTCATGCTATTTTTCCAGTGCCTTAATTCATGACAATTTCTTGATTTGATTTCCTCCTGCAAAAGTTTCACTCTCATTTATTGACAAATGTTACTCAATTCTATTTAATCATCAGCTTAACACACAGTGAAGTAACATGTAACTAGTGTGCAATGCTTTCCTGCCTGCCAGCCTTTTCTGAAGAGAAAAAAAGGTAAATGCTCAGTTTTACTGCAAACAAAGCTACAGGGCCCCTCTGACCCCAGACCATTTGCTCTCTGCAGGACTTACTCTGCTTAGTGGTGTCTGTGTGGTGCTTTCAGTGGTTCTGGTCACCTAAAAGTGGCCAATTCATAGAAAACATCATAAGCAGTACATGGGTGATGGGATGTACACCCACCTCAGCCAGATGCTGAGCGCTGGGCTAAGTGAATATTACCTTACAACTAAGCAGAGCCACCAGGAAAACAGGTCCAGGTGTTCCTCCCTCGTGACATAAAACCTGACAGAAAGAAAGCAATCCTCTTGACACGCAGGATCACACAAAACCACACAATTGCCTAAATCAAAGAGATCACCGAGTACAAACATTGACCTGACACTGACACGTCCACACACATCTGCACACCTGCCTGGGATGCATGCAAGTAGAGATGAAAGTGAAGAGTGTGCACTGGCACACATCTGAAATTCTACTGGCACCAAAACAGTGGACAAGGGAGGTTTTTATCTTCTCAATTTTATACACCTTCACCTGAAACATCCAGGGAAATCAAGCTTTCTGTTCCCTGTTCTCACAGCACAAAGCAAAGAAACTGTCAATCTAGTAAAAATAAGGAGGGGGGTTTTTTAAAGTGAATGCTTAAGCTCACCAAAGATGTTGCTGTCTGTTTCTTGTGCAGTTTTAGCTTCCTCTGTGGGACACAGGGAATAATACATTTCCAGGGCAATAGTCTCTGACTTGCAGCCTTTCCATGGCCTACCCAGTACGAAAATGACTTTGAAGTATCAGAGCCCTTTTAATCTCTGTGCTTAACAAAACATTAACTCCCTATTTGGGGAGTAAAACTACCTGTAATCCCTTCAGGATTACCAAACCCACTCAAAATCTAGCTAAGGATACTGTCTGAACCAAGCACCAGCCTAACTCCCCTTCTGCTTCAGCAACAAGCTTCAGTCAATCAACGTCAGTCAGACTACAATGATTTAGAAAGCTAATTCCAACATTTCCAACATACTGAAACTCTCTCTTTACGGACCTCATAGCTGTTTGGCCCGAAAACATCTCCATCATAAAAAAAAGCAGCCTAGGAACACTCATAAAGCTTGACAATCTAAATGAAACACATACATGGCTCACTGCTCTTCCTTGATCACCACGTTCACTTTCTCCTCTTAAACCCTCTAGAAATGCTGGCCATCCCAGGATCCCCCTGCTGAGGGAGCATTCCCAAGTGTCTCTGAGTCCTGTATCACCACTATATGCCTTTCTGGCAGTTCCCCTTCTGTTTCACTGGCAGTCAGGACCATTATGATGTACACGAGAGGATTCAAAAATATGATGCTCCAAGTCATCACAAAAATTGCAAAGACACTGGAAAAAAAGGAGTCAGTAACTCCTGTCTGCACTGAGTGCCTACCCAGGGCAAGCTCTGTAGCCTGACCACTTTCTGAAAAGCCAGGTAATATTATGGTCAATATTATCCTTGCAACCATTCACATAGGGAAATCTCATCTCATGCCGAGTTCTGCTCTCTAACCCTTCCAACTACAGCAAATCTCAAGCTGCCCAAGATCAGCAGAGGAAGAGATTTACTGAGGACTTGAAAACACCCTAAATAAAACCACAGGCAATACAGAGCTATCATCATCCATTCATCTCACTGGCTGCCTTCAGCTGATCTCAGTAAGGCTTCACAAGTATGTAAAGAACTTGGTGCTAAAAAACCCTATTCTTCAGGTGACTTGTACCACACGATTATGAAATTGTCTGCTGGCAGTGTAGAGGGTGGCACAGATTACAAGAGCTCTACAGTCTGACACGGCTTTGGACATCCTCAGAGATAAATGTGATCCTGCTGTGCTGCTCACATTTGGGGCTCACTGTAGGGACCTGATTTTTGAGTGGCCTTTATGCCCTGATAGAGATTTTACAGCTGTTTTCCCATCTCTTGATCCCAGTATAAATAATCATAAATGAGTCTTGATGAAGAAAAGATCTTCCATGTGAATATATCTGAAAGCAAAACATAGTCTTAGTTTTCATTGAAGGTATCACTTCACCTTCTTCATACTCCACATGCAGAATCACACAGAAGCAGCTGTAACCACACACACAACTTACTGTTGGTGCTGTGCTTGTCTGAGCCAAGAGTGTGTGTGTGTCCTTGAGCTTTTATTTAGTTAGTTATTTACTACTAAAGCAGGAAAGTCAGAAAGAAAGGCTTATGCTCATCCCAGAACCATATCAGAGCATTCTAACCTTCGGCAGCCAGTAAGAATATTCTGTGTCATGACTGGGCTGAATGCAAGACAAACAGTTAAACATCAGATAAGCCTCACAGCCTATCAGTCTGTGGCCTTCAAACAAACTCTCACTGCCTTCATGACCAAGCACCATTCTTAATCCACCCTCATCCCTTTTCCAGTTGCTCTCCCCAGTGGACATGGGGTGGCTGGGCTAGCTGTACTCATCCTAGCTGCAACAGGCTTGCAGGGCAGAGACAAAGGGAAGCTACCTGGACTGAGAGAAGTGATTTATAGGGGCAAAAAGGGAGCCTCCATGGCCAGGGGGAGGTGGGGAGGGTTGGTGTAAGGCTGAGGTGGCCTCCAGTGTATTGTGTAGAAACACTGGAGCCAAGAGTACGTGTGTTCTTATTCTGTGGGGCTTTATGTCTCAAACAATCTGATGAGGACAGGTAAGAAAGAATGACCTCCTATGTATTGACAGGAATCCAACAAGAGTCTTTTCTCCTACTAAATTAAGAGGAACCTATTTACCCAAACCAAATCTCAGGTTATCCTATGTGAAATTGCTCATGGAGAAGAAAAAATGCACACACAAATAGTTTGGACAGTGGCACCCATTCTTCTGCTCAGACTCATTCTGACTACAGATCATGACAGATCAAGTTGTTTTTCCAATATTCATTAACGTGAACAAAGAGCTTGGGGACCTTCTGTCTACAAACAAGTGACACTTGAAGCTTCCCAGCACCGTTGTCCCAGAATTAGGGGCGAGGAGTTAGAGAGCAGGGATGACTTCCACTTACATAACAGTGGTTGCAGTGAGGGGGATAAAAGATCCAAGTAGGTCATGTCATGATGAAGAGATTCTACTAGAAAGTCTCAGGAACAACAAACCAAACAATCAAACATTTAAAAAACAATAAGAAAAACAAAACAAAACCAACAAACAAACCCAAACCAAAACCCCAAATCAAATGAACAAACAAACCAAAACAAAGAAGTAACCAAACAAAAAAAAAAAACAACCAAAAAAAGGCAAAAAAAAGCAAACAAAAGCAACCCAAAAAGCAATCCTAGACTGACACAATTTCCCCAGTATATCCATCTACCTTTCCAACGTTGGTAGTCCAGGACTTCCTACCATACCTGTGTCCTTGCATTGTATAACCCTCCCGAGAGTCCACATCCGATCAGTTCCACGACTGATGTGCCTATGATCTGAAAGAAGATTTCCCTGGGCTGGTTTCATACTTCCTGCCAAGTAATCAAGTCAGTTTAATTTCCATTCAGTCCTAAGTCATGTCGTGAGAGCTTATGGGAATCAACTGCATCTTTGTAACCCCAGTCACCCTTCCCTGCACTTGTGCAGATTCAGTTGTGACCTGCTCATTACACGCAAGTGTAATGCAGCTACTGGTACAATTTAATAATAAAACAGGAGAGAAATGGGCAAATACAGACACACAAAAGGAAGGTGAAGAGAGGAAGAAAAAACTGACACCAAAACACCTCCTCTGCTCAACGGAGAGCTTTGTGGTTTTCAAAAGTGGATTCGATATTTAACTAGCATTTGAAATTAACAGTCAGTTTTAAGAAAAATAAAATTTAGTGACTCAATACTAAACCAAACAAGCTTCAAGTTGATGCAATATTAATAACCCAATCAGACATTTGTACCCGGGGGAGGAACAGAGCTCAAGGTCTTGCAAACTACAAACAAAGAGAAGAGATAGTGCCGCAAGGATTTTTTTTCTTTCCTTTCAATATTTTATTTGATATACTTCTTAAAGACAAAGAGCTGTGTCATCACTTCCCAGCATACCTTTAATTTCCATTTATGTTTCACACCTCCCAGCACAATCCTCCCCCTGCTGCCTACCACGTGAGGCTCAGCAGAATTTCTTTCACATATGACCCTGTTAATGCCAGTACCAAATTTCGTGCCCCAAGCTGTGTTTAAAAATGAACTCTTAGATTACCACCAGTTCCTCATACTCTGGGTTTTCTAAACATACAGCAAAATCACCTTGATTTTGCTTTCATGGGCAAAGCAGCCTGCTCTCTGACTTGGTGCTGAGGAACAGATTATCTTCCACGTGTCCTGACTGATAATTATTTCCCAAGTATGGAGAAATGTCCCTTTACTGTTCTGGCCAAAACTTCCTCCTTTCATCAATCAAACGCACCAATAGCAGCCAAAACTCTGAACTTAGGAAAGCCAGCGTATCTTGAATACATGCCCTGTGCAAACTTAGCCTCTTTTAGTGTCTTGCAAGCCCACATTTCAAGGTGCAATCCTTGAGCAGAGGAAGGCTGTTGTTTTTCCCTCCTAAACACCTGAATTCTGCTACCAGTCAGGTTCAGTGAAGTCAAACTCTGGAGCCATGAGCTCCTCCCCTACCTCCACGTGGCTCTGTGCATGCTGCTGTTTACTCCGTGGTCCATCTGGCTGGGAGGTTCAAAAGGCTGCTTCGGGACAAATGCTGACAGCAATTTGCTAACCTGATGCTATTCAAAGTTATCATTCATGGCTTGGATGACGGATAGGCTGACAAGTAAGAAGAGCCTGAAAGGTTTATTAGCATGCTGGCAGATGGGGGCTAGAATTCCAGATGATCTTGATGCACCAAAATAAATAATGCGCAGCTTCGGTGATGCAGAGCAGTGCTTTTGAACTTCAGCTCTGATAACGAAACTAGCAAACAAGACATTCTTTAGCAGTTATCTGGATGCTTCAGTTATGCACAAATAACACGTTAAGCAACAAAAGGCAAAATTGTGAAAAGGGCAAGTCTGAAATGGCAAACTTGAAATGGAAACTCTCTACATGGCATGGAAAGCCTCCATCAGAAACAACGTGGCTGTTGTATTGTGCTCTGGACATCACTCTTCAAGAAGGATGAAGACTGCTTGGAAAAAGCTCAGAAGAGAACTCCAAGAACAAGAGATTTCTGATGTAGAAAATATGGCCCCTATTGTCCCCTGAAGACATACTGCCACACTCACTTTTGAGTACAAAATTTACTGCATGTATGGATATGAAAATTGTGACCCCCTCTGCCACTGGCTGGTTTTCCTGCCCTTTACTGCACTATGTACTGGGGACCACGCTGTTCCCATAACCAGCTACGCACAGCGAGCAGCGAGGGATCAAACAAAGCTGCCACCAATTTCCCAGCTGAAAGCTGTTTGTGCAAGCCAGGTGGAAAAGATGAACAAACACAAGACGGTTGGTCTTCGCCCTCTAGTGTTTGCTTAAGAATTCATGGAAAATAACCACAAAAAAGGGAAAATTTTAACAATTTCTTTTTTTATGTGATTCAATGAAGTTCTGCACTTTACCTTGCAGCTTGTACCTCGAACAACTTGGCAAACAACTGGACAGTGAGGCACTGAAGGACCAGGCTAATCCACCCGATAACCCAAGAATCCAGCAAGGGTTGGGTTCTTTTTAATCTGGCACATCTCAGGTCTGAATTGGCTAGAACTTTTTATGTCTTTTATTAGATGCTCAGTTCTTGCCTTGAAACAAAATGCAAACAAGATCATACAACAATCTAACACAAAGCAGTCCCTGTTCTTTTCTGCAAGGAGTTACTGGAATGATTAACTCTGCTTGAGTTTTCACCCTCGCTCACAGGGTTGGTTCTCAGGAATAATAGCTCATTTTTATTAAAACCCACAAGGACAGAAAATCTGGAGCTGGTTATGAAGGCAGCTACACAAAACAGGGATGAGCTGCATGCTGCTGCTGGTGGGAATGTAGTGGCAGACACTTATTGCCCTCCAGAGCAGGAAAGACTCCTGAGGTACCCAAAGAAAATCTATTCAGATCTGAACAGCACTGTATTTTAGTAAAAATAATTGGTCTTTCAAAAACAAAAGGAAAAAACATGGAACTAATGTGCAAGGTAAGGTACCACACAAGACAAGACTGCACTTGCACTATCAGAATAATAAGTATTTGAAATGTTTCTAAATAAGTACATCTGATCCTGTCATAAAAATAATCTATTTTACACTGCAGCCCATGATATTTAGAGGCAAAACATAGCAACCCTGGTAGGTAAATTGCCCAGTGTTACGTGTTGAGTATCACCTCCCATTTAGCCTTCTATAAAAGCCATTTCCTAGCAGCCACCCCAGGCAGAAGGCAGACTGTTATCCAGCCCTTCCTTACTGGAATAAGCCCAGGCTCATGGACCAGCTGGGGACATTCATTCAATCAGATGCTAAAGGTATGTGACTAGACATAGTAGAATGTTTTGTTACCAAGGGGTTTGTTACGTTTTGGTAGTTTCAGACTGGCAACCAAAATGAGAAAATCTGCCTCCTTTTTCTTGTAACCTTGCCTAAAAGTAACAGTAGTGTTTTCAAGATGCAAAGAAGGAAGAGATGAAGAAATCTTGTAGAAAAGAAACTATGCACTTAAGAAGTGAGGCAAAGTCTCTAGCTACTGATCCCGGATGCATTTAGAGTGAAGTTAACACAGTTTTAACTAGGCAGTTCTCTGAGAGATACCACAATCTACTGATTTTTAGACTGAGGCAAAAAGGACATCAGCAGTCTCTCCAGGCTAACCAACCCTTGCATGGAACCCATATACAGCCATCCTGAAAGAACCCTCTCTAGGTAAGAGATCTGGCTGAAGATATCTTTGAAAAAGCTGCTGGTTTTTAATATCTTCATTACTGAAAATCCAATCACAGACGTGAGGAATACAAAAAGTAAAAAGGTTGTACCTTATTTCTGCTATGCAAGGTCTTGGCTTGCAGTTCTCACTGGGTCCTGTTGCAGCTTTTCCCCACTAGATCAAAGAGCTTATTACTATTATCTATCAGTTCCCTATACAAGTAGTTATAAACTGTGATCAATTCCCTGCTGACTGAAGTGAAAAGTCCCTTTAAATTCAATTTCCAGTATTAACATTAAAAATACTGCCAGTTTCTGAGGTTTTTATGGAATCTCATATGACCTGTATCCCATGTATCCCTGGTGACACATGTGGGATTTTTTGTTGGTGGTGTTGTTAAAAATGCATTTAATTGCTGTGAAACAGTCATCAAAAAAATATATGTTTAGATCCTAAATTACTGTTGTCTCAAACTTCTTCTGATTGACTGTTCCTCTGGACTTTCTTAATGATAGCAGAAAGTAGCAGATAATCTACAAATGAAGCACTTAGCAAAGAGACTGGGCCAGTTAGGACTAGAGCAGGAAAGGTCTTATTAAGTTGCCTCCTTTTGGATTTTGAAGGAGAACATCCTGTTCAAATCCATCCTTAAAAGATCATTCAGCAAGAACCATAAGACAATGACTACAAATCCAGGTGTTGATTAACTTAGCTTAAAAAAAGGGCTGGGGTTTGTTTGTTTGTTGGTTTTCTGTGGGTGTGGTTTGTTCTTGGTTTTGTTTTTCCTGACATCAGTTTGTAGAAAACATGGGATAAATGAAAACTAAACACATTCCTGCTTCAAAGCTCTGGAATGAGTAGATTATGAACCTAACAGAAAAGAGTCAATTTCCTTTTGAAGCTCTAACTTTTCAAGTTTTATCCATAGACTTTTTATGGTTAAAGAGTGAAATTCCCTTTCATATTATTCCATATCATTCCCTTTTTACCTTATTTGTATGAGGGACCAGGCCTTTAATGGAACATTACTGTAAAAATCAGATGCTTAGCTTTTTATGGGAGTTTCAAAGCAACCTGTAGTTTTAGGTTACTGAGGCACGTCAAAATCCAATGTTTTTCACAGAATTGGAATTTAATGTCAGTGTTCTTAAGAATGTGTGTGATTAAAATATAACGGGATAGTGTCTCCTCTCAGGCAGCCCTGAGCTCATCTCAGCACACACCTCTGCCATCCTCAGAAGCAAGTTTGCTACTTAAAGAGAGAATTTACAATTAAAGAGAAAGTTTACAACCACTCTCACTTTCCAATACCCAAATGATGTCATTTCCTTCCTTAAGTGCCATTTAAATGCTCATTTTAAGGGGGATTTTCACTTTGTTCCATGTGAAGGTATACTGGAAAAGATACGGCTGTACTTGGTGAAGAAACTGCTGCCACACTTGGAAGACAGACGGAGGTATCGACAGGAGTTTGCCTCATCCACGTCATTCCATGGAGTCCATAATATTGCTCAGACACAAAGCAAGGCTCGCAAGGTGCTGTGGCTGCTGGTGATCATGGGCTGCCTTGCCATTGTCATTTGGCAGATCTGCAGTCGCTTCATCTACTACTTCAGCTGGCCAACCACGACTACCGTGGTCGTTCAGTATGTGGAAGATGTCCAGTTCCCTGCTGTGACTTTCTGCAACTTGAACAGGTCAGTTGTGTTTGCTCTTTGCTTTTGAGAGGCAACACCTCCCTACCCGAAAACAGCCAGGTTCCACAACTTCCTTGAGCAACATAAAAGAAGGTCAGTGTGGCTCTGAGGGTCATGTCCTCTGCACCACCACGTGAGATATAAATGAAGAGGGAAGTCTGAGAATCAAAGAAGAGTAGGGGGGTTTTTAATCTTCCCCATCCTTCAACAATTGCACTATGGATTTTTAAGTCTCAAAATATAAGCTGGAGTAGAAATACCTCCGTGGTGGTGTTCTATGTGTGAGTGTTGCTTCTGTAGGGTAACCAAGTGAAAGTCATCAGTCACATCCAAGCTAAAAAAAAGAATTCTAAATATAGAGATTCAAACAGAAACCTTACACAAAAGTAGAAATCTTAGGTAAAGTAGACACTTTCTTTTCCGAGGGGCTCAGCCTTTATGGTTCTAGGTGATGTCAGTGGGATTTGCAGGAGGGAAGCATATGTTTTGTTTGGAAGTCATGTATCCCTAAGCAGGAATGTCACAGATTTCCATGTTTGAAGATAATGACCAAGATTCAGGGGCAGCCACTTTGAAAATAATGTGATAAACTACAGCCTGATTTTGAAAGCAAATAAGCAATTTAGGAACCCTTTTAGAAACCCAGAAAGTTTACCCAGATTGTTTCCTCGAGATTTGTAAGTTTTCTTACCTTCTACCTTTTGTGGGCAGACTCGGCCAGAAGTCCAAGTCTCAACCCCCTGGAGCTGTTCTGTCTCTGCCTCCCTCCAATTGCCCTGCGTAAAGCCACCCAGGGGAGATCCTACCCACACGAGGCAGAAGTCCTTCTTGCCTACCGTGGGCTGGCTGTTATAAAATTGCCTTCAGAGAGAGTTGTTCCTAACCATCCTCATTAAGTCAGGGCATTAAGATCTAGTACAGAAATACAGTGATAGACTCCAATAGAGTACATCAGGAAAGGCTCTCCAACACCTCACCCTGCTCTCCGAGATATTTCAAGGGGATGCCAGGTGTAAGGATCGCCCCTTGTTTATACCACTGCCTCACCAGCCACAAAGACCATGGGAAGGTAGACACTCTACACAGGGGTGTAGGGCCTTAGTAAAGCAGGTGTATGAGATTGCTACAAATACACTTCAAAATCCAGTCTCTAAATGATGGAAGACAAGTGTTGTGAAAGGAACAGCTCCTCCAAGCCAGTTTACCACATAAATGGAACTGCTCAGGCTGGCATCAGTGCCAGGAATCCAGTTGCTGGCTTGGGCAGATGACTGAGCTACTGGGTGGGTGGGGAAAGATGCCTTTACCTTTTTAATAAAGAACTCCACCTGACAGAAGTGTTTCCAATACACCTGACCAGAACAGCCCTAAGGAAGGTGTCCATCTGCTGCGTTTGAGATATGGAAAATACCCTCCCAGAAATGGAGACTATCCCATTTATTCACATTCCTGAGATCAGAGTGCAGCATGGTGGGCAATAATCCCCTCGAGTTTGTGAGCAGACTAACAGACTGTGCTACAGGTCTGCCAAGAACAGCTTTGAGATCAGTCCTGTAACTCTTGCAGAGCTCCAAGCAGTTCTTTTTCTTCCCACTGACAGGTTTCAAGCTCATGCAGTGAGCAACCTCAAAATAATTTTTTTCATTTGGAACATTGTGTCTGGAGTTCTCAAAAAAATTGTTCTGGAAGATAAATATGCTCAAGAGCTAAATGACTTCCTTCATGGGAACCAGAACTTCAGCATCAAAGACTTTACAAAGAAAAATGGGTTTTACCTGAACAGCAGCACGTTGTTAGAGTGTGATTTTTTTGGAAAGCCATGCTACCCACAGGTAAATATGTTTATTTTACTAAAGCAGTATCATGGAAGGGAAGGGGATGTATTCCTACCATTCAACTTGAGACAGCAAGCTTTGCCAGCTCCTCTCCCAGTTTTCCCTTTACAGTCAGCCCATAGAGGAAAAAAAATCCTGCTCTAAATCACCCTGAGGACCTCGATGCTCCTGCTGACTGCAGAGGCAGCCTGTGGGACTCCCTGAGCTGTAACATGGGATTGCAGTCTCAGCTGCTCTCTGTCTAGTGCCACTTCTGCACAGACACTAGCCTTGGGAAGCTCTCATACCTCCAGGCTGCATCTAACAACCTTTTCCAGCAGTGGCCTATAATGAAGGTCAGTGTGAGGGGAATTTTTTGCGTGACATGATTGTCTTGATTGTTCTGGAGGTCAAGAATATAGACAGCCAGGGGAACTATATGCAGAGTCCACGGGAATTTTAAATAAAGAGGTGGAAATGGCCCTTGGTAATGTAGGACAACAACCAAAGAATGTGATCGTGCCATTTTTATGTCAATTCTTCCATTGTTTTGAAATACTCTTCACTAACCTGGGAAAGTTAGACAAGTTGGTTTCGAACATGTAATTTTTCTATAATGTAACAGGTATAGAAAACCACCAGGACATCATTACATCATTCTGCACAGCTCATAGGTATTAACAATGTGAAATTTCTCATTTAAACCTAATTTTCTCCAGAAAGGGATGGAAGCCTTTTGAATATTTCCTTCAATTATCACATTTCTGACTGCAATACTTAACACTGTCTTTGGGGGGGGAAACCCAGCCAACCCCTGTAGTCCATCTATTGCATTTTAATTCACTCAGTAAAGTTCAGGTAATCTGCCTTTTGTTTTACTCATCCTTATTTTTCTTTGCTGAAGGATTTTGAACATGTTTTCACTGAATATGGAAACTGCTTCACTTTTAATCACAATGATCTTCTGGCAAGAAGAGTGAGTTTGTCTGGAAGAGGCTTACATTTGCTTTTTGATGTCCAACAGGTACAGCTATCCTAATAATTATGAACAAGAAACCATGTCAATAACTTAGAGATGAGTAGAGGTGTTTTGGTTTGAGCTTGTTTTTTTTATTTGGTTGTTTTTTCACTGACCTTCAGAATTTCACGCACAAAATTCTGTATCAAGACAGAAGTGAGAGGGTATTTTAAAGGGAAGATCTAATACAGACTTTAAAAGTCAAAATTGCTATTGACTCTGAGCCTAGCTAACTGGTTCTGAAAGTTGCAAGCAAGCATATAAATATCTACACACAGGCACACAAAGTTCAGCTAGAATGGAAACATGCCATCAGAGCAGTAAGTGAAGTCTGTACAAGCTCTTCAGGAGAACATCATTTCATTTGAATAAAAGGCCTGGTAAAGGAAGGTTATGTGGTGTAGTACAGAGTTTTAGCTGCAGCAGCAGCTCCAAGTCCTTTTTTTTTGCCTCTAGGAATTATGTGACAGGAGTGACAGGTTCTGGAGAGAGTAATAGAAAGGTTGCTGTATTGTGATGGGTAGTTGCAAGGAAAAGGAATGAATATCCAAGTTATGAGTAAATGTCCATCTGTGCCTTCTTGCTTTTGAAATTGAGAGATGACAGAAGGAATAAGAGACCTGTAAGTTTATACTAACTGGAAGGAAACCCACAGAGACAACCGACAAAGGGAATTCAAGTCAATTTGCTTCTATGCTTCTGTAAATTGCCAAAAATTTGACCAGAAATACACAACCAAATAATAAAACAAAAAGTACAGTACCATTTTAAAGATAGCTAAAGCTTTACATGGTAAGCAAACCAAAAGTGAAAGAATTCTTTTCCTATCAGGAACAATTCACTGATGAACCTGCTCTTGGTTATACTGATGCTGGTATAACTTTTGTGATCCACTCACCCGAAGAGCTCCCACGCTTTGATGGTTTGGGTTTACTAACACCAGTTGGCATGCATGCACAGGTTGCAATCCGACAGCTGAAGGTAAGGACTTTATCCATCAAGTGGAAATATTGGTCTTTACTGTCTCCAATTCTTTTCTGAAGCATGACAATTAGGGATTTTGGAAGTGAAAATATTCATCGTGCCAAAGCGACTCCTAAAGATAACAGGCTGGAACAAAACTAGTTCTGTCTGAGGGGTGAGGAGGCATGCCACTGGTGCTCACAGTCTGTGGCTATTCCAGACAGCCTTTCTTAGCACCTTGAAGTCTCACTGCATGTAGAGTGACAAGGACACCACAGCATTTCCCCATCAGCACAACCTGTTACCATTAAAGTTGTCCCAGATTCCTAGTGGAATCCAAGAGGAGTGGACCCACTGGCTAGGTTGCCTGATCAGGTCCTACTTTTGTTGTAAGACAGAAGACATGATTTTATAATGCCAAAAGCACAAACTACGTTTGCCTCCAATTAAACCACTGTGTGACTGTTTATGTCTTCAGCACTTTTAAATGTGAGCAAAATAACCTCTCAATTTAAAACAGAGACAAAAGAAAATAGTTCTAGCCTCTGCTATTATTACCCTACAGTCAATTATCCAAGAATACCCATGGGGAGAGTGCAAGCCTGATATAAAGCTTCAGTACCACAAGATTTATAGTACCAATGGATGTCTGCAGGAATGCAAAGCCCGGTACATACAGGACTGGTGTGGCTGTTTGCCATTCATTCTTCCAGGTATGTCTCAGGAGCACGTTCATACCACACACTGATCATCTTGCTGTGAGACCCTGCAGCTATTGAGCTGCAAAGGAGATGGGACACATGCTCAAGGGATACAGCTGGGATTCATTAAAATTATACACATTGCTCTTTTAGTTAACTCAGAACAAACAAGCAAGATATTTGGTCTGCTCTAGACCTAGCATCTGGGCCATTGACTCTTCTTAGGAAACAGACCAAAAAGCTTGAAAGAAAAGATTATGCCTCAGGGCTATGACACAAGTCTGGAGACTTCAACCTGACTTCCTAAAGAGCTGGAACTAAACCTGTTAGAAGTCATAGATTTTCATAGGTACAGCTGAAAACCTACTCTGCAGGTGTTTAGCAGCTGCAGCAGAGCTTGTTGCTTGAAGACAGAAACCAAGGCCCCCACATAAACCATGGAAAGAGTGTGGCACCAGAAGGTGGCTCTGTAAAAGCCAAAAGCTGCATGGAACCATCTAAAAAGCCAAAAATGCAGAGCAGGGGGGTATGCTGCAATACTACCCTCAAGAATCCAGGCACCTTCATCACTCTAGAAAGGGAAAGCAGTAACACTGAGCCCTGACCCATCTCTTCCCTCCACCTTTTAATCTCTAAATGTATTGCATGACCTCTCTCTGAAGCAGGAGCTGGAACCCAAATTTCTGCTCTCACAGCTCTTTTTTTGTCCCCCACTATTAATGGGCAAGAAAGCTACTGTCACACTTTCACCTTCTGACTTAATGCATTTTAAATATCCCCAGGCAAGGCAGAGTGTTCTCACCAAGAGAGACTCCTTAAAGAGTTATCTCTAGCCTGTTTGTTTGACAACCTGTTGGAAAGGAGGTTGGCAATATCCTGGAAACTCTGATGGAAAGGAGTTTGAAAAGGCAATCAAGTCTAGGTCTCTGATGCACAGTGAGAATTTCATAGTGACAGATAAAGTAGGGCAACACCTTCTTTGACTGTGTGCTGAACTGCTAAGTAGTATTTCCAGGCAAAGGAAAAACTGGGGTGAAACAGAGACCATCTGAAAATCATGCTGTTAGCTCAGGGTGCTATCTTGCCTCTTAGGTCTCCAAACAACTCTGGCATGAAGTTCAAAACTTCTGCTGCAACACATGGGATGTAAGCATATGTCCCATCTACCCTTCTTTGTTTTTTTCATTTCCACTAGAAAAAAAAAAGGTTAGATTGTTCATTGAAGTTCCTAAAGTTTGTTGTTTATTTTTAAGGAAATGAAAGAGAATGTGATTTGCTGAAGTTTTACAATTGTGTTTATCCGGCAGCCTGTAAGTAATAACTTTGTATTTTCTAAGCCAATTCAAAAAAATAAACAATCTATCTCAAACAAAACACTGAAAGCAGTAGTGGAAGAGTACATCCCAGTTCATATCATGGTCTGAAAAGAGAGGCCAGACAGAGCATGAAAGAGATGCCAATGAAAAAAACCCAACCAACCACAAACAGACAAACACCCTAAAATAAAACCAAATAAAAAACCCAAGCAAATTCAAAACCAACAAAAAACCCCACAACAATACAACAACAAACTACAACAAAACCAAACAAACAAACCCAATCTCAACTCTTATTACTGTGCAGTAGTTTCCCAAATGCCAGTTACAAACACTCATTTGTTCCGTCAAAAGTGTTAAGTATCCACTTTTCTCAGGATAACTAACCCATACACTTATCAAAGGAAGTTAAAAGGGAGTCTGTAAGTTTAAAAATAAAAGATATTTTAAGCTCTGTGATTTTTTAGAAGCACTTTGTAAACTCTTTCTGCTGGAATTTCAGATGATATAGAGATAAAAGGACTATGTACAGTAGGAACCCACAATTCCACTTGCCCTGCCCCATGTGAAGAAACAGATTATCCTACCACTGTCACCTATTCAAGTTTTGGAGGAGAAAAAGCCATAAAATACTTTTCTACAAAACTGAAGAAAAGCCCAGAATACATCAGGTAATCCTGCTTTACAACTTGTCCAAAACCAGAAATTATCAGTTACTTTTAAGTGTGCTAAAAGAGCCTATGATGTAAATGTGACCTTTGCAAAAGATGTGGGGCATTAATAACGTTGGCTGTGACATAAAATATCATCAGAGAAAATTGGTTAAGTTTTATACATGTATCTAAGTGTATTTTAGAAGACTCAGGGTTAACATCAATGAGCTATGCAATTAGAAAGTGATGCTCTCAATTACCTTCTGCATCACTGATCTCTGACAACAGCATTTTTTGATCACTCTCACAAGGAAGACTAAAGAAAGGGCAGGGTTATCAAACCTACCCCCAATCCACGTGAGCAGTCGATCCAGTCGAGAAGACAAATCTTCACCCTTCCACAACTGAAGGAGATGAACAAGCTAAATGGGTGCTATCTAAAGTTGTTCTCTCAACCCATTCCCCAAGGAAGCTTCACGAGCACTGATGAGCTAGATATTAGAAATATACACCCAAAAGAAGAGGCCTCCTAGTTTAAAAACACGTCAGCAGCTTTGCCTACACCTTTTATCCAGGAAATGGTATTAGAAGTTATGTATGCATAGAACTGCAACTAGACCAGGTTGCTGAGAGCCCCATCCATCCTGGCCTTCAATGTTTCCAGGGATGGGGCATCTACCACCTTTCTGAGCAAGCTGTTCCAGTGTTTCACCACCCTCACTGGAAAAATTCTTCCTTGCACCTAGTCTGAGCCAATCCCCCTTGTCCTATTGCTACAAGCCCTGTTAAAAGTCTACTCTCAGTGAAGATTATGAAAATTAAACATGGCTTGATATGCAAAAGATATTAATTCCCTGAGGATGTTTTCTCTTTGTTGATTATTTTATTGTCTGTAAACATTGTGCACAACCCTGTAATTACTCAATTAAGCAAGTGAAAATAGGAACATACCCCTGTTACCAAGCCTTAACCAATAGGAATCTTGCCCACATATTAACAAGAACATATTCCAAACTATAAAACATAGAGATCTATTTATTTCTGAAGATACTAGAAGGCAAAAGTTAAATATTTATTGGGTAGTTCTGCCCCTGTGACAAGGGTAGTAAGTCTTACTAACAGCAGCTATGAGAATTAGATTATTTTTATTCCTCAGTGCTACCTGATTTTTAGAATTATCACCTAAAAAGATAGACAGGCTGTCTCAGAGTACAGATCTAGTTACCTTTTCAACATCACCAGGCGGTCTAATCCTCTGATAAGCTCCTATAACTGCTGTTATTAGGACACTTTTCCTTCAGTCACCTAACTCTTTTTGGCAACACTCCTCTAGCTGGCCCAATACTTGCCCTGAACTCGGGCCATGCTGGTAAGTGTTGCTACAAAAGGGCAGCACTCTTGACTGGCTCAAGTAATACTGTGTGCCTTTGTCATTAGGCAGAACCTTGTGCTTATTGACATTAAATACCGTGATCTGAGCTACAAAATAACACAGCAGCAGAAGGCCTTGACTGTATCTGAGCTGCTCGGTAAGTGGATGTTTAATATTTATTTATTGCTGATTAATATTTAATCTAAAAATAATAATTACAAACCAACAAAAACCTAAAATCAAACAAAATAAACAAGCAAACCTGGGGTTTTTTATTCGCTCCCCTCCTAAGTCACAGCCTAGGTGGGCTTCTAAACAAAAAGCAATACCAATTATATTAAAATAGGAATAATGACATCTGCCTCATGGCCATTTTTGATGCTGTCATTAAAATAATTTCATTAAAGAATCCACAGTATGGACAGCAGCTGAGAGCAAGAGTTAATTTTGCCACTGCTTTCTGGTTACCTCAGACACAGCTCTGGAAGAGTAGTGAAGTTTATGCGAGTTGGAGGAGAAAGGGAGAACATGGGGAGAAGCAGGAGAATGGTTAAAGAGGCACAGAAATAGGAAGTATTTTAGGTATCGGTTCCACAGTAGGATGTGTTGCACTTGCTTTGTTTAGAATTTCAAGAAACACATTCATCTTCTCCAATAAACATTCTTCAGAATATGAATTCTGTTTTCTTCAAGTGATGGATGGTGTGTATTGTATTTATTTAACACTTGAAGCTGGCAGGGTTTTGTTTGCTTGCTAGACTAAACCAAATGCTTAGGATGACATGAGTTTACTTCCTTCTGTTGCAGCTGATGTAGGTGGCCAGCTTGGATTGTTCTGTGGTGCCAGCATGATTACAATCATAGAACTGCTTGAGTATATCTTTACTAACTTCTGTTGGATGTGCATCTTTCTTCTGTTGAAAGCTCCTGAAATACCTCACTGGAACACTCCAGCCCAGAACCAACCAACACAGAAGGAAAAAAAGAAGGGAATACAAGAATGTTAGTGGCTTGGAGAAGCACAAACTAAATTGTTTCTGCAACTTCCCTTCCTTTATGATACAAAGGGAAACTAGTACTTTTGCATGGCTTATCCTTATTCTTCCTGCTTCTTTCATTGCCTGGAACTATTTACCTGTGCTAAATAACTTTCATGAGTGAGCTTTCAAAAGTCTCACTTCTTTCCTCGTGTCAAAAAAAAAAACAAAAAGTAAACTTTACCTAAAATTTTATTCTAAAAAATTACCCCTTTTTTTTTTTTTTAAATAGCATGGCAAGTGATAGCAAGATACCATCCAATTTAGCATTTCTGACCCATGTTTATCTTCTGTGCTTTGAGTGCCAAATTAACAAACACAAATTTAAGCACCATAAAGGTAGATTCCTTATTAACAATGAAGTCTTTGCCAGTAGGTTACCACTGTTACAGGTTCCAGTGAAGGATACCATAACTTAGCCTATCAGACTTCTACAGTGGGTTACCTGTTTGTCTGAAAAACAACAAAAAAGAATTCTCATTACTCTGGCAACTTCCAGAGAAAACCACGAGGCATCCGAGTGAATGGCAAGAGGGCAAACACAGGCCAAATTCAGCTTTTAATCATAGAATACCAGGTTGGAAAGGACCCCAAGGATGAGCTAGTCCAACCTTCCTTGGCACAAATCCACACAAGATGGCCCAGTACCCTAACCAGCCAAATTTTAAGAGTCCAGTGCTGGGGACTCCACCATCCTCAGTCTGACATTGGAGATTATTCTAGCCGATTGTACTTGTGAAAAAATGTCCTCTGTGTCTACTTGGCATCTCCCCAGGAGGAACTTGTACCCATTACCCCTCCTATTTCCAAGCGACTCCTTGAGAAAAGGGAATCTCCATCTTTGTTGCAGCCATGGTTTAAATACTGAAACAGGGGAGTGAGGTCTCCCCTAAGCCTTTCTTTTCTCAAGGCTGAACAAATCCAAATCCCTCAGCCTTTCCTCATATGGCAGGCTTCTCAGACCCAGGTCTTCCTGAAGGGTGGCTCTCCCTTCCAAAGCATTCACTTCCCCACTAAGTCACGAAAGATTATTAAGAAGACTGAAGCCTTCATCTAAGTTTCACTAAAATTAAGAAAGAGTGAGAATTTTTTGGCTTTGGTGCTGAATCAGGCATCCTGTACTTATTTCTTTGCAAGTGTTCAGAAAATTTCCCTGCTTTCCTACATCTGTGTGGACCTATGGAGCTGTAGTGGTTTAGAGTCTGTCTTTTTTAGAAACAGCTTTGGTGATTAAATAAAATTCCAAAGCTGTGCAATAGTGTAGGGCAAATACACTCGTTCCCCCTGCAAAGGTCATACAAGAAGAAGCTGAATTCTTTTTCAGTACAACTTAGTAAACAGCATAATCATTTTGAAATGGGAGAATGAATAGGCTGGGATAATTTCCCTTTATGCAAGGATATTAAACTCTGTATCTTTAATACATTTCTTTCTTTGTAATAGGTCTCTGAATACAATTCTGAACAAGTCCCTGCTTGACCAAGCCTCCAGCCATAGTCTGTCAATCAAAGCTTTTCAAAGTGCCAAAGAGAGACAGACTGGAGGGAAACCCTTTAGGAGAGGTAGACACAAACCAGTCTTCTAAAAGATGCACCCAAGACTAATTTGAAGACTATATGGTAACAGATTATCCTGATTTGAAGCACTGACTTCTATACAATTAACTACTCATCATGGTAACAGATATCTATTTGAACTTGAAGACAGTTGTCTAGATTTCAGACTAGCACCATACAGACTTCGCTAATCAAAACATTTTTCATTGGAAAGCTCACAAAGGCTACAATATTATCCCTCTGGAATCACTGCTCCCCATTTGGTGTCCGGGCTCTGTAACCCTCAGACTGCCCAGGAGCAGCCTCTGCTCTTAAAGAATATCAATGCTGTGCCTGAAACTCCAGGGGAGCAATGAAAACACTGCCATTTGGCCATCACTGGCAACAGCTTCCCTTCGAGGTAAGCCCTAGGATGAGTGATTCAGGAGGTGTTTTTGCTTCCTAGAAAGTGATGCCTCCTTGCAGGCTCAAGAGACCTTAAGGTTACCATAAAGAATTTTGCTCCTTTCTTTTTTATTGCTCATTTCTGCTGCTCGTTTCCTCCCCCCCATCACCAAGTACATGCACACTTGGAACAGCAGCTGTACAAGTGTTCTATCTATCCCCCATCTGAGGTGTATATTGGCCAATGCAGATGAAGAATGGGCAGAACAGAGCAAGCATACTGCAATATTTCTCTAAAGATTTCACCCAGCTTTAGTCTGTAGCTGTGGAATTCCTAATCCAAAAGAAATGAGTTTTGGAAGTAGCAATCAGATATTATCTGGCTTGCAGATAAAAAGAAAAGCAGAAGAGAGATTAAACATAGCAATCTAGCACACCCTGTATTTCAGAGATTAAAATGTTTTGTAGCTATGCATCATTGTGGGTGGAAGGGACCTCTAGAGATCATCAAGTCCAACCTCCCTGCCAAAGCAGGATTTGTTTGTTTGCTTCCACTATCAAGGGCTAAATATAAGAAGGGTAGTAGTGAAAGGACTAAACAAAAGAAAACTGGTATTATTTCTGCTGCCCCCAAAGTTTAAGTGAAATGAAGCACAGAACATGCTAAAGAATCAGCATAAAGAGCAGGGGGGTACTTGCATCTTCCCTTAGTTTAACAGGACTAAACCAACCTGCTTACTCCACTGGCCTTGGACAAGGCCAGCTGAAATCAGGGCTTGGTTACATATTCTCCTAACATTCTTGTCAGAAGGATGCACAAAGACTGGTGTTTTGCCCAAGGTCAAGTGACAAAACCAGAAGGCTTTTCTCAGCCATGGCTTGTGATGAGATTATAGAAAGCAACTGGTTCCCCAGCAGAGCTCAATATAGAAGCGTGCTGTGCAGCAGAGCAGAGTTAGGGTGCTTTTGTGTTTGCTGTGTGACTACTGGTCCATTATGGTGACAGAATTTGTTAAAAATTAATAAAAAATTTGGCTTTCCTGCATAGGTGAAGATGATCCACCTATATGAGCATCAGAAGCAAGGTATTCTAAGGGTTCAATCACAATCACCTCCCAGTTTGCCATTACTTTACTGGTTGTTTGCTTTTTCTTTTGACAAGTGCACATCCATACTCCAGGCACAGCTATCAGCAAGCTATTCCCACGCTAATTGTTTGATTCCAAAATGTTAATCCTAACAATGACAGCAGAGACATGACTGGGAAAGCCCCCTCAGGCTACTTCCAACTTCCTCTCTGATGGGCACAGAGACTCCTCACAGAGTTCCATAGCTAGAAACCCATCTATGCTGACAATACCCTCAACAAATACACATGCACAAATACAAATGGACATAGTTTTAAATCCATGCTTTAAAAGTCATTCAACTTTAACACTACAGAGAGGATCATGCTGGTGCATCCAACACTTTCCAAAGCATGGAGGAAGGCAGTTGGGTTGTACAAGTAGTGACCTGCTTTGTTACTCTGCATTTTACATCCATAGAGCATTGTTGCATTCTTTTATGCATTGTATTCCTTTTCACAGCCCTGGGGAGCAGATCAGAGTAGCAAAGTAGCTCCCTGCAGGGGGAAGACAGCTTTATAATCTACCAGAGACACAACCTGCCATGAACAGTGGGATGGGGGAAGGTTGAAGGTTGTTAGAGATTTGCATCGCATCTTTTGTCAAGTTTCTTCAGCTCATCTCCTTTCTTATCCTAACTAAGATATTTCACAAGACTGCTACGGTGATGTACGTGTCAGACATCTCCAAGAGTGCCAGAAAGTAAGGATTTATTCAAGGAGAAATTGTAACTTGGCCAGGAAATGGGCCTGTCACTCTGGCAAAGCAAAATTAACATGGCAAAACCTGTATGGGAGAAGGATCAGACTTCTACACAGCAGATTAATCCATGACAGCATCTCACCAGTAGATGCCCCACTTACCTTAGGCATCTCTTCACAAGCCTTCTCGTGCATGAAGTTGATTTCTCAGCATCTATTATGAAATCATTCAGTATAACTTAGACTATTTCACTCTGATTAGTGATGTATGGGCAGGGAAATAACAGTTAGAAAAAGGAAGACTTGTACATAATGTCTGAAAAATGTGGGCTGCACACATGCCATAGAACGTGCAAAAACTTCATTAAAACACCAGATTTGCTTCTGATGTAATTAAACTCAACCTGGATGCCTCCCACAATGACTCAAATCTTAATGCAGCTTCTATAACTGATACTCCAAATAACTTCAGCTAAGAATTTTGATAGAACCTCTCTCCTTGGAGTAACCAACAGGTCCTTGCATGCAGTAGGTGACAAATAAAACATATTCAGGAAGCCTGATGTGACTTCCTAGTAGGACTAGCCCTGGAATATTTTCCTGTTGGTCACTTGGCCTTCTATGTTTGGAACCCTGAATTAATGCTTAACATTTTTAGCCACCGACTGTAGGACTGATATTATTTGTTACAGACTTGATCCAGAGTTCAGGGGAAATTTTCCAACCTAAGAACACCAAACAACTCCAGACTACATCTGTGTAAATTTACAGTTCAGTTACAGATTGTGCATGCTCTAGTCTGGAAGTATCACGTCACATCTTGATCTTTTCCTGCAGTTTGAATAAACGGAATTCTTTGGGATTGTTTTAGTTCAAACTTATGAGCAACGTATGAATAAAAGTGGCAAACAATGCCCCACATGAAACAAACCAGATAGGAGAGGAAAAAAAACCAACTAATAGGAAAACCATCATAAAGTGTCTATTTTAAGACCAACTGTAAGAAGCTGTTCACTGTTCAAACATGAAAATCTTGCAAACTACAAAAGGGGAAAAAAAAAAAAGGCACCACTGTTACTAAGAGACCTACATAATTGTTAGCAAAACCTGAGGAAAACAAAGAAATGAAGTCACATTGTGCAGTTCCCTGAAGAGTAAGTTGCTAGTTGCTCTTCACTTTCAAATACCCCGGTGCAGACAAGAATTCCACTGTCTGGAGTACTTCACAAAATGTGGACCCTGTTCCAGAGGTCCTTCAGCCTAGAAAGCTGTAAAGCATCTGTCTCTTTCCTCAGGTCAAAACACCAACTCCGAAGTGGCAAAGTGTTTTGGGACGTCATTTTAAGTGGTCAGATGGGAAAGTGGGGTAGGTAAATGAGGTGGGTTTAGGGCCAGGCACGGCACCAGACGGATGACAGAGCACAGTCCACCTTGGATGCCAGCCATTGAAAAAAAGAGCTTGACCCTCGTGATCCTCAGCTTTACACTGAATATGATGTATCTGGGATGGAATCCCTCGCTGGTCAGTTTGGGGTCACCTGCCCTGTCCTCTCCTCCCTGCAGGTGCAGCCTTTACTTTCTGCACCCCCAATGCAGTACACAAGATCCAGCAGTGGCCTTGGTCTGCAGAGGAGCAAGTATAAGCAAGAGCCTTTCTGCACACTGTAAACATCAGGCATTAACCCTGACAGAGGCAGAGTGTCTTCAAAAACATGCAGTTAAACTCAGAAAGCACAGTTAGAAGAGACCAGGTTGAAAAGTAACATCAGTGAACAGACTTGGTTCCATCCTAACTCATGCCAGGGCAGGAGGCAACGGCTATCAATTGTTCCCTCATTCCTACTGCTCACAAAGAAAGCTTAAATGTATTAACATAAACTAAACTGCCTAAGAAGTGAGAGCACAGCAGCACTGCCATAGCCATGGGCATGACTCTTCCCCCAGGGGAGTTATGCACGTGGTGTGTGAAGGCAACAGGGCAGCAGTGGTTGTGAACGGTGCTGAACGGCCCCGTTCCCTGCCACCCAGTCTTCTTGAGAACATTTCTGAGGGGGCTTCAGCAAATACTCATGTAAGCTCAGCTGGGATCACTGTCAGTCATTGGATTATAAGGTTTATATCTGAATTTGAAAACAAGCTATTCATTCTTTATTGCTGATACACAAATAAATTCTCTCTAGTTGGCATTGCCATTTTTCACATGTTCTGGGAGAAGTTTTCAGCACAAGAAGGCAGAAAATTCTGTCTGGAAGTGAGGAATAGTATAAGCACATTAATAATTGCATTGAATCCTGAAGCTACATCCAACAGAGGAAATAATCTCCTTGGGAAAAACACAGGGGTAGTTTCCAAGAGAAGAGCAGGATATTTCTTATGAACCATACCTCTCACTGGAAGTGTCACATCTCTGAGGAAAATCACAGGGCTGAGGATTCAAACAGTCTCCCAAACCCCAGGCATTTGCCTTCTTTCTTAACCTCTATGCCTTTCATAACACCAAGCAGAAAATACACCTTCTAAATACAGAACCTGCTCCTGAGATTGCACTCAACAATAGAATTAAGCTCCATTAATTCCTCTTTACAGGAGATTTCATCACACTCTCACAGCTTCAAGTCAACAAATAAATGGCAGAATTCAGCTGCATAATTCTGTCATCGCTTCCTTGATAGAACAAAGAATATAAACACTGCCACAAACTGGTCATGAGTTCAGAACAGCACCAGGGTGCCCTGGAAGAAAAGCATGCAACAGTCACCTATCCAAATGGATTTCACTACCAACAAAATCCTTTCCAATAGTAGTTAAAGCCAAATTCTGGAGGGTTGTATCAAGGATAAAATTTGACCACTTATCTTTTTGGTCTCCCTGTCTGGATTTATAAACACTGTGTTACCCAAAGACTCTCTCCTTTCAGTTAATCAACTGAAAAAGATTGAGAGTTAGCTTTTGAGACTGTTCAGCAGCCAGCAGGACAGGACGGCTGTCCCTCTGAGAAAGCTACAAGAAGGATTAATTTATATCATGTATTCTGACTGCACGCATTTGGCTATATGCAACTAAAACCAGATTAATGAACTAAAGCACATACAGGACATTTAAATTAAAATGAATGCAGAGCACACATGCATCAACAGATGATTATTTGCCTTAAGGAGCACAAGGGACAGCAGAACACACAGCAGATGCCAGGTCTCAGACCCAAAAAACAAAGCAATTTCTTTGGCCATACTTACAGGACTGCTTAGTGCCCAACTTCTGCTCCTCTTTGATTAAAAAAAGAAAAAGCAGCAGCACTGGTTGGTACTGGGGGGGAAGAAAGCCCTCAGCAAAGGCCAGAGCCTCACATACCAGCCCCCCTTGGCCAGGTCCCCTACACCTACAGAGCCCCCCTCCCTCTGCTACAGGACAAAACAGGTGCACCCACCCTACAACTCACCAAGAGAAGCCCAGAGCAGCCCTAGTGCTCACAAGCATCAAGTTTCCTTTGTCCTGTGGCCTCCTGGTTATGTGTTCCACCTGTCCCCAAAGGTGGGAGCAGGTATCAGTGAAAAGCCACAGCTGTGCTTAAAGCTACTCCCTGACTGCCCTGTGTGCTGGGGTTATTCCTTCCATCACCTAATTTCCTGCTCAGATCCCTATTCCCTGATTGCTACAAAACTCTTTTTGTGCTGAGACCAACAGAATTCAATGAATGTCAACTAGAAGAAAGCTGCTTTTTGTTTGTTTTGTTTTGTGGTTGGTTTGGTTTGTTTTTTTTCCCAGGGGCAGGTTAGTTTCCAGCATGTGTTTGTTGTTTAGGAGCAGGAGATGTCCCAGCCTGATCCAGCTACTGTGGTTAGGAACACTAATGGCTTTGGGATGTTTTCCAGTACAGTGAGGAAGCAAAACAATTGTGATAAATGCAGCACAGAGTTCCTATCTGTGTTATTGAGATGCATAGAAGGGAAAGGGAGAGAAAGAAGCTATGATTCTTTAACATCAGTCCCTCCAGTTTGTCCACATCCTCATAATTAAAGATTACACAGTAGTTTGAAGATGGTAGCAGCGTAAACAGAACAGAAGCATCAGATTTAGGGGCTTTTGGCATAGTCCAGGTATGTGCACTGGTCTGGAAATATTTCACTTGTCTTAACAGAGCTTTTTCTGCATATTCACCAGAGGGCTGTGGCCAAAATGAACATAAAGCACAGATAGAGAGGTGTAAAATGGACTTCCCTACACTGGAAGCAATACCATGGGTTGGTAGAACCTGGAAACTCCTAGCAGAGTAGGAAGTGCTCAAAACCAGAAACCACTCCTGAAGCACTTAATGAGTTCCTGAGCTCTTTCTAAAAGCTAACCCCATTCACAGAGCAGAGCAGTGCATCACGGTCGTGCTAAATATGACTTTGTCTTGCAGCAATGCTGCAGTTATCCCCTGTCCCCGGTTTCATGGGGGCATCAAAATTCACTGCTACCCATGTGGAAATTACACAAAAAGTCTGCTATGAGAAGCTATGTGTGAAGTACAAAATGCAGTGTTTAGAAAGATGTGGCAGTATAGTTTACTTGGCTTGTAAGTCTTAAACAATTAAACCAAATAATTGTATCTTAAAATAGGATCTGCTTTGTAACAAGCTTTGATTGATTCCAAGATACCTTTCTTCTAGGAGCTTCCTGTAGAGGTAGTTACAGGAATTTTGTGTGCTGCTCGGGAAAGGTTTCACTCATTTATCTTGAACTGGGGTTGTTACATAACACTGTTATTACAGAATCCTTACTAAAAGAATTACCAAAGATCAATGGTGTTTTAACCATTCCAGACGCAGACACTGGAATATTTGATCTTCATTTTCAACAGTGGGTTACGTTACATCCTTCTACATGTGACAACTGTTACAATGCAAAGCAGCGACACATTCATCAGAGGCAAAACATCTGCTTTGTGTATTCCTGAAGGAAAATGTAATGAACCACACGATGTGTGGCTCTAAAACATTAGTACTGCTTGGACTTGATGAAGTGACCACAAATGTCTGAAGTTCAAAGCAGAGCTGGAAGAAGTCATGAAGGCAAAGGCTTGGGATTTTCCTGAGGGTGGGAAGGGCAGCAGGGGTAAGGTGAGAATTCAGCACTTAGTAAAAACCAAGGCAATTAACCAAAAGGATGGACAGTGTCTCTTGACATTATCTTGTCAATACTTATGGGTGTTAACAGGGTGGGCAGAGATTCTTTTGAATGGTGCCCAGTGACAGGACAAAGGGAAATGGGCACAAACTGCAACACAGGAGGTTCCTGCTGAAAATGAGGAAAAACTTATGTTCAAGGTGAGAAAGCACTGGAAGAGTTGGCCCGGAGAGGTTGGGGAGTCTCTGGCTCTGGAGGGATTCAGACCCCACCTGGACATGTTCCTGTGCAACCTGCTCTACATGAACCTGCTTTAGCAGGGGGGGTTGAACTAGATGATCTCCAGAGATCATTCCACCCTTTGATGATACTTTCCCTTTAACCAGTTTGGAACTGCCCACTCAAGAAAAATGACTTCTCGCTAAAAATTAATGCACAACAAGAGATGCCCAGGCTGTTTGAGAAAACATCTCATCAAAATGTTTCTGACAATGCTGTGGTGCTTCTGTAGATGGCACCCCCTGCCAGGCTGAGCACAGCCCAGCAGAGCCAGCACAGGTCCCCAGCAGCTGCAGGTCCTGCTTTTGAGAACAAAAGCCTCACACCTTTTGTAAGTTCAGCTGACCAAGTTGAGCCTGTTGAGGCCAGAAAGGGAGAAAATAAGAAAAGGCATCAGTGGGTTTTTTAAGTGCTGTGTTCACTTTGTCTCTTTTTGATAGTCTACGACACTCCGAGAGTAACATTTCCTACTGCTGCAGCGTGGTGGCACCAGGGAAAACCGTGGTTCAAATACAAGGAAGTATCACAGATAAAATGTGACATGCCTGGGAATGCAAGAGACAGTGGAAACTGTCTCCAGCTGTAGTACTGCCTTTTCCAGCTGAAAATACGAGCCAACATTTACCCACAGCTACCACAGCAGGAAAATGGATCACACCCAGTATTGAGGGCTCATAAAACCCATCCCAGGACAAGTATTTCATAAACAAATGTTGACTTTTTCTTAGCATCTCCACAATAAACCAGCAATTAAGTACAGCTTAAGAATGACCATCTCCAGTGTAACAATGCAAGTACACCAAACCTTACATTTACACACTGTGAGCTGCAGATGAGAGAACAATGTTTGCTTGCAATCCTAGACATTTTTTGATCAGTCGAGTTGGAGCTCATGTGTTGTGCCCCCCATCATGACATAATTGCCCACGAACACATCTATTAATGTGACAAAGGGTAAGGCTTCTTGTACAGGCTGTTAAGTCCCTGAATGAAAAAGGATCCTTACTCTTCAACCTCCTAATACAGCTTTGGTGAAAATCCAACTGTTTCAAAACACTTCGCTTATTAAAATTGCCACTTGCTGACTTAACTCGCACAAAATATCTGAAAATTACAGGACATAACCTGCTTGCTTTTCTTTCTAGGAGCCTTACACACAGCATTTAGTACTGTGAGCAAGAGACGTCCATTTCCTCATGCTCAGACCACTGCTGTTTCAGTGAGATTTCCAGAGGCAGGCTGATTTTTCACACTGTTCATCACAACACTGTGCTCACAGTGACGTCGGGGCTGCAGCCAGCAACACTCGACTCAAACAGGGGGTTATTTCTTGCCTGGAAACTATGGCCCTGGAGATTTTGTGGTTGGTTTTTGGGGGGTTGGTTGTTTGGGGGGGTGGTTTGTTTGGTTTTGGTCTTGTTTTGTTATTTATTTTTAAACAAAGGCTTAAGGACTATGGACTTACTCGGTCTCCAGTTCAAGATTATTATTAAAAGCAGCTAGGAACTATGAACACGTTCAGCCTTTTGTCTGCACCCAGCTAATTTCTGTCATTTTCATCACAAGTCAGTTGTTTGAGCACTAGACAGGATACCACGCTTGTCAAAGTGTAAAATCCATTTTGGAAGGCTAGGTTGACCCTGAGAACTTCCAGTATGAAAAACCACAGGGGCTTCGTGCTGGAGACATCCAGCCCATTAACAAATGGGTGCTAGCACTGGCTGAGTGCTGCGACTTCACAGACCCTCATCACACAAAATTGCTGCTCTTGAAACAGCCTAACATTTTTACTAGGTGCTTTATACAGAGAGAAATCCCCATAATCATCTCTGAAAAAAACCAGTAACAAAGGCAATATCAGCCTGACTGCTGGATACGTAGAACAGCCTGCAATAAAACCTTTGTAACAGAGAACACACATCTTTTTCCCAGAATAACAATCACTATTTGTTCTTATATTTGGTATCTCCAAAACAGTCCCACTGGCAGAAAGACCTGACAGTGATGGGGGTGCATGAAATAACAGTTTCAGACACTCCCCCAGGCAAGAAAGACTCTTGTCAGTTGGAAAATAATAACGTGGTCCCTGTCACTCAAATAAAACAGGGCTGTAACATCCCTTTATTTGGGGATGACAAGCCAACACAGTGACTGACAGAATTAATTTACAATGGCCTGTAAGGTCCCATTTGTCCCACTGACTGCTTGAGCAGTACCAAATTCTCTTCAAGTTTCACACTGCTACAACAGATGACCCAACTTTTTGTTTTGTTTTGTTTTTTAATGTGCAATTGCTCTGGAAATGCATTTAAATAACCATTTTACAGTTTGTGACTGTGTAGGTGTGGTGTTGACCTGTCTACATGGTAAATGAAAAGCACATAGGATACGGATGCCTCAGGCCTCCCTCTGGCTCCATGGAGCTGGATCTTACTGACAAGGCTGTCAAAGTTTCAGATACTGCAGGGCACAGCTTGGCTGCAGCACTCTCAGATGTTTATTACTTAGATTTTACTGGAGTTCTGTTCAAAGAAAAGGGTCTGGAGCCTCAGGCTCCACCGAGCTCTCATTCACATCAGATGATAGCATATCCCTTCCCATCTCCTTCTGGTGTGTATGACTCTTTCCAACATGAGCTTGCTAACTCCTGAGCTATGTTCTGTAGTACCACCTACACCGAACACCGTAACCATGCCATGAAAGAATCTCACATGACCTAACTGGTTTTTGCACTTTTCTCTTCATGACTCCTTCCTGGAGGCCATCCTTTGTATGTATATGTGTATAACTATATAAATATATAGGAGAATAGAAGAGCTACATTGACTTTCCTGGGTGCTAATAAACCACTGCTGCCAATGATGCCTTTGTAAGATAAGAATAAAAACACATAATGGTTCCTCTAAAACCAACCACAGTATAGCCCAATGGCAGCAGGGTGGATTTACAGTCTCCTTGGCAGTAGTTTTTATTACTATACCCAGGGCTAAGACACATCCAGCTGTCTCCCGTTCCTACACACCTATGGTAAGGTGAACAGAGAGTCCACATATCCTACAAAATTTCAGTGCGGATTCAGCTTGACTTAGTGGACCAACAGAAATCACAGCAATGCAGACAAAGGCCACTGCTTTCAGGTCTGATTACACCATCAAATCTGGGGTGAGGGAGAAATGCCATCATCTAAGACCATTACAGCTAAGCTGCTGCTGGATACAGGAGGCAAAAACCCCTGAACCCTGAGCTGTGCAATAGCTGGTTACAGCAATTGGAAAGGTTACAGCTGAAGTCCTGACTTGAAGCTGCTGACTTTGTGCTTTCCAGCTACATCCCAACTGTGGCACCTGTAGATGAGTTTGTCAGAATAGCAAGGTTTGCAAGCTCACGCTCTCCTAACAGAAAATGGATTTTGCAGCATTTATTGAAGCTGCAGAATAACTTGCAAGTTATTCTTATTTATAAAGCCTTTCCAGTGCCTAACCACGCACAGTACTGCAACATTTGAAATTCTTTCTGTAAGTAAAAAATGCAAGAATAACTGTTGTGATAATATAACAAATAAATAGCCAAATGACTGTGTCATTCGTTGTTTATCATTCTGGTTTCTCCCCCAGAATTACCAAACATGAAATGATGTGCCCAGAAATGCTGTCTCCTCACCAAAGACAGGATTTGTAATTTTTACCTTATGGCATAGAACCATAAATGAAAATTGACTGCATAACCCCCCTAACTTGTAACATCCCAACAGAGCCTGTGAGAAGCGTATTGGTGATTAAAAAGTACACACAATATTAATAATACAACTCTCTTACTATGCTAGAACTGGTAGTATTCTTGCTAAACAGTAAACACAGGTATTTGCCTGCCCAGACACATTTTTTTTAACTCAAGTTTTGATAGAATTCCACATGGCAAGGTCAATTAAAAGATTAACTTCTACAAATATGGGCCATATTATCAAATGGCCTCCTTGGCCGTGGAGATGTTTATAGTGTAAACTTTAAAGGCTGGCAATATGTGCATTGTAAGCTTGGAAGAGTCCTCCTGCTGTTCTTCAAGCCCTGTATTAGGGGAAGAAAGGAGTATGTTATCCAACAACCAGACTACTCAGCTGGGCATTGTGGAAGCCAACTGCAGTGCCAACTTGAAGGCAGCAGATACCCCTGCAAAGCCCCAACCTTAGTTAATACTCCAGAAACCCATTTTTTTTTTGCATATCTGAATTCAAAGGAAGGCATGTGATCCAGCAGATTACATTCAGCTAAGCATTCCATAATTTGCAATTTCAATGCTGCTTTCCCCTTTCCTCTCCTCGTTTCCAATCCTCCATTTGGACGAATTATGTCAGTGCATGTATGTCAACGCAGGGCTGTCACAAATTCCATGTCTTTAGGAGTCATCCTTGGGGTTTTGGTGAGTGTGACCAACCTTCAGTGCACACTGCTGCTGTGTAGGGTGAGGACAACCTCTCAGGGAGCGCTGGGAAGCGTGCTGTCCGGCGGTGGGTCGGAATGTCCAGTGCTGGGTTGGTGTTGTACAATCTGCTCCAAGTGTATGGTGAGCAATTGTGGATTGGTAAATATTGTCCAGGAATTTCAAAGGGCTGTCAGAATTTTTGTGACCTCCTCTAGTGTTTTGGAGCATTAATCTGCACTACTTGAACCCGGAGAACGTGATCCATTGACCTGAATGGGGGAGACTCCTGGATATTTGCAAACACTGGATAAATGGATAACATTGAATACATTTTTGAAACTTGGACTTCAAATAATGGAATGGAGAAAATACTTGTTTTGTACCAAACAACGAAATACAACTTTCACTAAAAAGAAAATCTCAACATTTCTGTCAGTGGAAAAAATAATTTATTGCCATTTCTTTTGCACATTAACAAGAAACATTTACACACATCTTATTCTGTGCTGATGCAGTATACTAGATATAGACAATCTTTATACACAAAGTAATTGCACTATCTTATTTTATAACGCAGATATTCAGAAATTACCCATCAGATAACATGGATATTATTCACATTAAAATGCACCCTATGCTGAAGTTATGGAAGGTCTCTGCATCTGAAACCTCATCCACTTTTCCTCTCTGTACCAATACCAGCAGATAAAAGACACATAAAAGCTTTACATCCCTTAATTATGCCATGATGCCTAGATTATTATCAGGTCCTCCCAAGGAATAAAATAAGATAATTTCTGAAATTAAAGAGACCAAATCAAAAGGCAACCATGACAACCATGTCCTGGAAGGTCACATGCCTGGGGGCTCCATGAGAAAAGAACCAAAGCACTACAGGTGGTCTAAAATTAGCCAGCAATCTATTAATAACATGACAACTTTAGTTAGTTAAGATAAATCAATGAGAAATACACTGCAAGAGAACAGTATTTCAGTAGAATTACATCAGCACATGCTTCAAATGGCATTATCAGACAAACAACAGCCCCCTTTCAGTACAGAAGATGTTTACATAGTGTCTACAAAGGGAAAATGCAGGATGATATCAAAAGAGGAACCTTTTTCTAACCAGGAATTTACAGTGCATCACATGTTACACATAAAACGAATGGGAAGCATGGTAATAGCAGAAGTAAAGCTAATAAACAACAGCTATACAATAATTTTCATAATGTTGCTTTCTTTTTTAGATAGTTTTTCATTTCACCATTCTGCCCAACAACCAAAACAGCCATCTTTCCAGAAATGCCACTGACTCACGTAACAACTAGAGTTTGGAGATGAAGATGATGATGTGAAGCATCAGACTGAAGCAGTCAGTTATGGTGTGCATGCTACAGAAGGTTACTAGCTATCAGTGGTAGAAAGGCCCACATGACTGACATGCAAAAACACATCTCCAAAACAAGGAAAGATTGGAATACGTGCTCGTGGCAAAGATAGGAAATGATAAGGGGGGAAAAAAAGCAAGCCTGGAGAAAAATGGTGAGTATGGCTTCAGGAGTAGGGTGAAAGATGATGGTATTGCACATGGCAATGGGAGGGATGGTGTGAAATAACATCCATAACTCAACCTTACTGCCTGGCACCCTATTCGGAGACAGTATTGCACCCTATCCAGCGTCCTCTTCCTCTTCCCTCAGCTCAGAAAGCAGCTTGCTGTGTTTCCTTGAGTGCATGCAAGTAGAATTTGAGAAGTAAGGAATTTTCTTTGAAGAGAACGTGGTGGGTCAATGCAGTGACAAAATACATTTTACAACTTGCAGCCAATATCAGTGAATAACACAAATAAGAAAGCACAGCATAGGTAACAGACGTATTTCTTCTGTATTTCTTGTACCTGGGAGCATAGCAATTCCTACATTCCCTGATGAACTACAAGCTCTGACTGAGCTGGTCTCTTTATTTTGTTCTCATCCATAAGATGATGACAAGGCAGAAGAAAAAGATATTTGAAAGCAGGGAGTGATGTCAGTCAGACACCTGAGGCTCTCTTCAAGCTTTATTTTTTTATAACAAATCTGTTTCCCAAGAGAGAAGCTGCACCTGAACCCCTGCTAACAATGATAGTCATAAGCTTAAGCAAGCAAGCAGATACAAAATGAGCATCTGGGCAAAGCTGCTTTTGTTCTATGTATATAGCTGATGCAGTTCTAATTTTTGCTGAATGGAAGAGCTATCTTAACTGGAAAGAAGTAAAGGAGCAGCATGCCAAACTAACACTGATGCTCGTACATCAGGTCTTTTCTACTGCTGGTAACTTGACAATAGAGATGCCAACTTAGGAACCAAGTCTGAGGTATGCTGAGCTGCCCCAACCCTATCATCTTCTACAGGCCTAGCAGAGAGACATCATATTTTAAGTTGGTTTCATGTCTCTGTGCCAGCTGTGAAGATTTTGTCCCATTTCCTCACCATATGTTAATTACCAGGCTTCAGGCTAAATTATGATGCTGATAGATTTGCAAGTGCTGAGCTGATCACTCATATAATGAATAAGAGAATACATTACTAAGGTGAATCTATCCTAGATTTAAAGATATTGGAGGCAGAAAATTTCACAGGAGAAGAATAATCAGCAGAAATATCTTCAGGATGATTCAAGAAATATTTTCTTTTTTACTTTTGTAAATATTCTGGAGTGACCTTTCAGGAAATTTACCAAGTGCTTTCTGAATCTAAGTTAACATATCAAGTGTATTGTTAGGAACAGTCCCCCTGGAGTGAGTGGCACTGCACATGCCAGAGCATTAGCATGTGTACGTGTTTGAGAGGGCAGAGAGAACAAGATCCTGAAAGGAAACCCACCACTACAACCTTGCCCAAAGCCAAGCCATTCCTGTAGGATAATCAAACACAGAAAGTTGATAATCCAGTTTCTGCTTTCGGATCATGACTATCACAGCCCATGAAGTGCTAGAAAGAACTTGCAGAGTATCTTCAGAAGACAAAGAAAAATTGCAAACGGTTCAGAAAATCTCAAAGGACTAGAACTCAGTTTTGAGTATGGACAGATGAAGTTGTGCAGGCAGTGGAAAAGAAAGAAAAGACTAGAGGATTATATTATTTCACTTTTCAAAACCACCTCTGACAAAACTGTTATCAGTTCCAATTACCACACGAATGTATCTTTCTAACCCATTCTCCCAAATTTACTACAGTTTAGATGTGATGGGAGAAGTCCTTCTGTCCATAAAAATTACCTGTGTATCTGAATTTCAGAATTAACAAAAACTAACAAAAATTAGAGACACTTTTTGAGTGTGCTTAAACCATCTGTCTTAACTGCTCCTGCAAATGAGTCTGACAGTATTTCTCTGTCAGATTTAGTCCTGTCCTCTACAGAGATCAATTACTAGGTGATAGCATCAGCAAGTACCTCTCAGTACTACTGTGAATAACAAAAGCAACTGTTGTACCAGATCTCTAAAAGGAAATATCTGCAGGATTTAAAAATCTAAACTATCTGAAGCCTGTGTTCATATCAAACATAGGTGAGGCTGAAAACAAGGAAGAGACCCAACTGATTCAGCAACCCTCTGAAATTTTACATTTAAAATGACAATGTGCACTGCTACAAATGATAAAACATAATTTCTAATGCAGAAAAAAGTGGAAGATGTTTAATCATAATGTATTTCAAATACAACTATAGATTTGAAGCAGTGGTAGCCATGTGAAGTTATAGTTAATTTTGAGATATAATAAGAATAGAAAAGTATTATAAAAAGTGGCACGTGGAACATTATTGGAAGTAATATATACTAAAATACAGACTTCAGCAGAGTTAAAGTACAAGTTCTCCCCTGAACTTTAATACTGAAGGTTTATACTGGGAGTTACCATTAAAAAGTCCATATACTTGGATACCAGTGGTAATAAAACTGGATAAAATCTCCTAAAAAGCTCAAACAATTTAACAGCTTAAATTCCATTTTCAGAGAACATGAGTATTCAGATGTGTAATCTCCTGTGACCTACAAGAATTATTTCAGCCAAGAGAACTAATGACTTCCATTATTTTACTCAGGTGTATTTGGAAGATTAAATGCATGAACTGAAAACTCTTTTCGTTTTACTTCAGGACAAAATTCAAGGCATGTAAATCAATTTTATCCTTTCTTTCTCCCTGCTGGCAACTGGTAGAAGGTCTGCACCTGCTCAGCTATGGAAAATAAGCTGGCATACCATAACCTGATGAAGTGCCTGCATTTGTAGCACACTTAGGAGCCTAGATCTCACTGGCTTTTAATAAGATTTTGGTTAATACATGCCCAGACTTCTTAAAATTGAGCCAGAAGCTTAAAGACCACTCAGTGCTTGAAGAGCTTCACCCTCCATCATTTTGAGAAGAGCATTTAGGCTCATATGTCTTTTAGGAGAAATAGTTTTCACTCTGTGTGTTTTAACACAAGGCCTCTCTCATGCAATGGTCCTGAACAAACAGATCCATCTGGGGTTTACAGACCACCATACACATCAGGCATGAACCTGCCTGCAAGCAGTTGCTGGCCTGTTGCCTAAATATCTGAAGGCACTCACTCACTGTAAGGAAGCAGACATGTCAGCTACACAGAAACAGACATTATATTGCAAAGTCTAGTACAGGGGAGAAATCTGTAAGAAGAGGGAGATATAAATATTTAAACATTTGGCATTCCCTCAGGGACTTTTTAAAATACAAAAAGTATTCTTCCAGGGACTGCACGAACTGCAAAGACAAATAATCAAAGGCTTTAACAAGCTGTCAAGATAGTAAACATATTAATGAAACAATGTTGTACCCAACTCTTCATTTTCTCTAGGGAACATTTAGTTTTGCAAGTGCAAATAGATCTCAGTGGTTTAGATTAAATTTGTCATGTTTATGCCTTGTTTAAAGAAAAAATAAATTACACTCTGGTTAGTCATACCTCTGTCTCTGTATTCTTTCTGGACAAAAACCAAACCTGCATTGGCTCTTTTTTACCCTTCATAGAAACTGGTCCCCTGTACTCCAGGTGGAACTGAGGATCCGAATTTTCTGGTGTCATAAGACACCTGAAATTGAAAAAGAAAACATGTAAATGTATGTACTATGCATGCATGCCTGCCATGAGCTATAGAAAATATTAACCGTGCTAGAGAGGTGAGCAAATTAACAAGAGTTCACTCTATCTCTTGATCATTATTATATTTGCATACTAATAATGGTATATAACAATGCAGTCTGCCATGCAGCTTCATGAGAACTTCATATGTTGAAGGAGTCCTGTTGTTTTCAACTCCAAAGACACTTTGATGTTATGCTGAAAAAGTAACTGAAGATATCAACACCAATAAAAACACTGCATGACTCACCTGTAAGTATATTCAGAAACATTGATCTTTCCCTTCTCTCCAGTAGTTTCTGTTCTGCTTGTTAGATTGACAGTGTTTCCAAAGAGACAGTAACGTGGCATCCTTTGGCCTATGACACCTGTGACCACCTCACCAGTGTGAATTCCTATTGTTATCTTTAAAGAGAAAAAATCCAGTTTCAATATTCAAAACCTGGTGCTTCTGACTACAGGCATTATGCCATTTCTAATCTATTAGAGTTTAGTTTTTCAATGTGCCACTCCTGTTTCTTCAAAGCCTTGCATATTGTGGTTTGTGTCACTTGTTTAATGGGTTCTCAGAAGATGCTGATGGTGTAGATTAAAAAAAAAACATATTTCTCAGAGTAAACATCATGGTATTTGGCATTGAAAACCTTAAGAGATAGGACAAGGGTTTGGAGCTCACTCTTACAGCATGTTACAGATATTGTAAAGCCCCAAATTGAACCTTCTCCCTTCTTTTCTCAGGGACAAAGTACACAGATTTAAGCTGGGTGTTAGACCAGTAACATTCATGTAAATAGAAATATGCATCACAATCATTCTTTATCTTGCTCTCACAGCCTTCTGAGGAAGGAATGTNCAGACCAGTAACGTTCATGTAAATAGAAATATGCACAGCCTTCTGAGGAAGGAATGTCAATGCAGCCTCCCCAGTTCTGTATTAAGACCACATCTTCAGAGCATCCCACAAGGAGTAAACTTCCACTACCATACATTGTTGCCAGTAATTACTGCCATAACTGCTGACAGAACTCTAATTTTCTTCTTAATGCAATATTTTCTCAGGCTGACATGAGGATCTGAAGCATTATCAAAAACAACAGTGAGGGAATATTATTGTTCTGTTCATTGAGATGAAGAAGATTCAATGAATTGTACTTGCTGTGCAGTAGGAATTTGTTGATTAGACAGAAATGACTGGAGGGCAGCCATTCACCATGTCAAAGATTGGGCTCTTCATTCAAGCCCACCCATTTACTGACCTGTACAGGCTCACCATCCACTTGAACTTGGCCTGCTATTTCCATCATATCCAATGCCAGGTGGCAGATAGATCGTGCATGATGAATGCAAGGCTCTGGTAGACCACTCACTGTCATATACTTGTCCCCAACTGTTTCCACCTATCAAGATAGATAGTTTTCAATTACTTAAATATCATAGGCTGTAGGGTAGAAGAAAGGATGTAGTGCTTTCTTCAGGGCCGCTGCTCCTTTCAAATAGTTGCCCTTCCATTCCCATCACTCTAATTCCCTTCACCTCTGCTTGTTATTGAAGAGAATTTATGGTACACCCACAATGTAAAAAAAATAAATGGCACTGATTGTGTGAATCTGAGCCTTTCCTTTGGGGTCTTGTTAGTTTCTATAGAAATCAAGCACTATATTTGTTTTGACTCACACCTTTGATTTGAGGTACAGGGCACAAAACTGATTCCTAGTAGAAGTTAGGAATGAACCTTACATACACTAAAGCAGAGACATGCACATACATATGGGACATATATATATCTATCTCCCTGCTACCAGCTGCATCTGCAACTACACCTCGTTCCTAACGAAGGAATGAAATTCACACTGAGTAATAAATTGTATTTTACAACCAGAAAACCCAGGCATATGACTGAAAAACTTAAAGCATAGGGCCAGCAGGACCACAAACTGCTTGTGGAAGTGTTCACATCTGCTACATGTGGAAGGAGAATCAGATATCCACCTAATGGGGGACTGTGCAGAAATCCTGCTGAGGACTAAGGTCTTTATGCTCCTTCACACATTTAGAGATAACATACTTTTCTTTGGCTGTGTAGTATCAGATAATGGAGTTCAAAGATGGAGAATGTAACTATTTCCATTAAGAGCCTAAAATCCAAAGGATAGAAAAGAGTGACATGATATATTATTGAAAAGTCAGTCTAAATGCTTTGAAAGTCTTCTGCTTACCTTATAAACAAATGGATTCCGTCGGGAATCAGTCAGAATATCAAATCTCGTGTAAAGATCATTTAGAAGATTAACAATCTTCATGGCTCCCTCTCCAGAGGCATGTTTACTACAGAAGGCATTGAATCCAACAATGCCACTGAAAAGGATGGTGACATTGTCATACCGCTTAGCTGGAACGGGACGCTTGTGTCTCAGCTCATTTGCCACTGATGGTGGTAAAACAGAGTACAGCAATCTGAAGGTTTAAGAGAAGAAAGGCACAAGTGAAACAGAGAGCATCTGGAGAAAGGTCTTTACATCACCACTCTTCAGACACTCAGTACCTCCCCTAGGGTTTTAACATACTTGTGTCATGAAAAAGCAATATAAAGTTGTTTACTGGAGATGATGTCATTTAGGAAACAGGAGCTGATTGATATCAGCATACTTAAAGCCATGACATTTCAAACAGACATTAATACATCAAAATTGCCATCCAAATGAAGCATATATTACTGATTACATCCTTCTGACACGATCTTGGAGTGCTTCTGCTATTTGCTTAAGCATTTCTGCCCTATCCTCAGCTCACATAATCTGGTTTTGCTCACAGAACCATAATAAAAAAAAGGAAAAAAGGCCAAGAAGAGATCAGTTTTCCATCTTTGAATACAATTCACGCATTACTAAATGTTTCCTCCTCTGCTGAGAATGCTGCTTGTAGGGTTTTATTGCTTTTTTGTTTTGTTGGGGTCTTTTGTTAGATTGGTTTGAGTTTTTTAATGTTTTTTTTTGCTATATTAACACTTGTTCATATTACAATAAATGTTATTTCTACTGCTAATCAAGCACAATTGACAAGGAATTCTTCTATTACAAAGATAGGAAGCATGTTTTATAAAAGAGAGTCAACCATCAACCCACACACAAACTCTTGTTTAATTTAATTGCCAGTAATCCTTGAGCTGAGCTGCCACAGACCAGTGCTATGGATTTAATTCTTAGTTACCCTTAGTCATGGGTTTGGGGCCCAATCCATATGTTTTATTATCATGTTTGATCAGGGTATTTTAGGTGTTTGGGGGTTTTTAGGTGTTTTTCTTATGGGTATGGTTGGACTCGGTGATCTAGGAGGTCCTAGGAGGTCCTTTCCAACCATGAATAATCTGTGATTCTGTAATTATAAAATAAAACTCATAGCATTAGCCTATTGCAAAACTTCACCTTTGCATAGACTATTTTTTATGAGATGTTTTTCTGTTCTATTAACCTGTGAACACGACAGTCCAGGAAGAAAAAAAAGGGATCTATAGATTTATATAGGATTACAGAACTCTGTCAAACAGCAGCATTTGGGCCTTCATCAAATTCATCTTGGCTACATGGACTGCAGGTAAGAAAGATTTCAAAAGTACTGTGTTAGGTAATTCACAAAGCAAAATGGATTGTCCCTTCACTTCTCCTAACTTTCCTTACCAGGGAAGGAGCCATCAAAATACCTGTGCCTGTAGCAGTCTAGACTGCACCTGACATTTGGCAATCTAAATTAAGAAATACCCTCTGAGCTGTTAAAAGAAAATGTTCTTTCTAGACTCCAAAAGTATTGGCCCTGAATATCTCCCATAATCCTTCCAAGGTTCTGTTATTTTTTGAAGAAGGTAGCTATAAATAATATATTGCCGTGACTGTTTCAGCTCAGAATCAGGATCTGGTTCTTACGTGTCTGTCTTTTTCTTTTCATCTTCCAATGCACGCAGTGTGTGCTGCAATCTGTCAGTGAGGATCTCGAGCTCTTGAGTCAGTTTGTATTCCTCTCTGAACTGCTCTCCCAAAAGAACTAGATCACGAGTAGCATCATGCAGTGGGATATCACTCAGATATAAACCTCTTCTGGTCAAATCATCCAAGTTCATCACACTGCAATGTGGAGAAATAGATAATAATATGGGTATCATGAAACCTGACAAGGGTTTTTTTCATTTAAAACACAAATGAACAGCAGAGGCTTCTGAATAACAGAAGAAAGATTATGCTTCTGAACTTGTGATGAGCATCTCCTCTATGAAATACCTTATTTGTGTTCATTCATCTTAACACCCGGTTCTTGATTTTTGCATTCAAAACCAGAACTCTCACTGATGAGTTCATTGAACATATGAAATGTACAACCTTCAGCACACAAATAAAAATGAGATTATGTTAAGGGAGCCTCTTCCTCTTCTGTCTTCATCCACTCGCTCCCTTGTACACGGATGAATTTGTCATAGCTGTGTAATCTGATGTGTTAGCTCAGGATACTCTCAGCTAAAGAAGCCCTCCATTCAATCCTCCATTCCAGCCACTTTATAATCATCACCACTCTATCACATTAAAACTACTGCAAAAATCCCTGAATCCACTACTCTTACATATGTTCTTACATTTAGGAATTGTAAAAGGAATGTCAATACTGTAGAACTCTTAAGGTTTAAAGCACCTTGGGGAACAAAGAAAGAGAATGCTGTCTGCTTCAGGCAAGTAGATCATTTGCCCTTTCAGGCGTAAGCAGCTGATTTCTGTGCCAGTCAGTTCATCTTCACACTCCAGCTTTTCCACATCCAACAGCCCCTCCTGGTGACAAAAAGTGACAATTGTATCAGATCAGTGGCAGGCGTGTTACGCAGCAGGCTCCGTGCCTAAGTGTCTTCACTACGAAGGCAGGCAGAATGTTTGATTAGTTTTACAGCCTGCATTAAAGCCCCATTAATTTCTCATTTGAACACCATACACTACTTGTATTTTCATATTGTGATTTGCTACCTCAAAGGTACAAAGCATTGCATCTTTCTTTACATTCACATTCATAACTCCCTGCTTTCTTCTGTGTCAGTTCTTAATGAAAGTTTGAAAGAGAGTTGCTTATTCTAGGAAGTTCTATCTGTGCCTCTAGGAAAACTTGTTGGCTTCTCTCAGGTACACTTTTGTGTAAATGAACAGGCTCCTTGACACAGTAGGTGCTACTCTACCTGCTGCATTCATTCACAGCATATGCCCTTTGGAGAGAAAAGGACAAGCAGGAGACATGAACTATATGGACATTACCACTCCTCTAAAGCACTCTACTTAACAGCTGCAAGTGAATTCACACCTCTGACTTCTTCTTGGCTGAAGCATCCTACTGTGCAAAGAATTTTCTCTGAAGACTGCTAAGCTTTCAGCATTTCTTATCTCTCCAAAGCATACCTAAAGACAAAGTGAGTGAGCATTCTCTAGTTACCTTGGTTCTCAGGACGAAGACAGTATTGATATGGGAGAGGATCCCATGGAAGCTGATGTCAATATGAGGCCGGACCAGAGAGAAAACTGACAACAGACTGCAATTTCCTGGCTGCAGCTAGGAAGGGAAAGGAAAGGAAGGGAAAGGAAAGGGGAAAGAAAGAGAAAGAAGAGAAGAGAGAAAAAAAGAAAAGAAATTGTTATGTTTTATACGACAAATATACAGAGGAATTATTTCACTTTGCTTAGATGATGATACTGATTCACCATTAAAACACAAGGATTTTAAATGAAGGATTTTACATCAGGAGTATATTGGCTTCAAAGTGCAATTCCAGCCTGCAAGAAAACTTCACAAAATGGTGCTAGACTGTCACCTTCATTATCTGTCAAGCAGTTCCCACTCTACAGTAAAAAAAACCTTCCACTGTTTTCCTCCTAAGCGACCTCCTTCACACTCCCTTTTCAATAAGCTGTATTTTCTAAAGCATCAACTCTGATAAAGGTTCTGATAGCCACCTTCAGTAAGCTGAATAGTTAGTTATAGCTGTTCAGTGAATGCCCTTGGGGAAAAACCCAGCAGAGCTACTTACAAAGCTCTTCTTGTAAATCTTTCTGCAAAAGTCAGTGAGAAATCACTAAAAATAAATTGTGGGAAAAATCAAATAATGTAAAACTGCATTTTAAAAGTATGTCAAAGATTCAGACACTACATGGTATGTGCAATGGCCCACATAAATGTAAAGATCATTTGATATTTTCATCATTTTACCTCATATTGCTTATTTTTAGAAACACCATCAGCTCTTCCAGGCGAGAACTGAGATATTCTGTTCATATACAGAATATAGAACATGAAATGGACATCTGAGTTCCCTTTTACTGTAAAGAACAGAGGAAACTGCAGCAGCTGCATTCAGTGCAGAACACAAATATGTCACAAACATAGTTTGGTTCATCTTAGTTAACGCTGATAACTTTTGATGCACAAGGCAGGACTGTACACAACTCCTGTTAATCTGCTCCTCAGTTATTGTGCACCTGACAGCTTAAATCTCTGAAGGCATTACTGCTAAATGATATATATAGCCTATGTTCCTGTTGCTACACTATACAGTAGTATGGATAAGACCATTTCATGAACCCCAGGCCAAGATACACTGACTGTCTCACATCCACCTGCAAGAGTTTTCTGCTGTTTTCATAGCAAATCTATCTTGGAGCAAGATGCAAGAAAGAATCAGCTATCAAAGAGGCTCCTGAATTGTGGAGGTGCTCAGGTTTTCAAACAATAGGAGCACAGTGTAGTAAAAATTATACAGTTATACAGGAATGATGCTTAGATGAAGAATCTTAAATCTGTTTTATTCAGAGTTAAAATAAACCTGTGAAGCATCTAGCATTAGGAATGTCTATCATTATTCATGCATGAGAATCATCCAACCTGTGGAAGGACTCTGTATATAGCATTGCCACACTGTGTGACCACAAGGTCTCTGTCAAAGATGATGTGGAAAGGAAAGGCCTTGCAGAAAGTATAGGGACTGATGCGAGACTCTTGGGTACCATTTTCTTCAAATCTATCAAGGTCTTCATAGTAATCCTCTTCTTTAGACTCCTTCTCTTCGATTAAAAACTGAATGTGGTCACATTCCTCATTTCTCTGTTGAATAACCTAGAAAAAAAGAAGGGAAGAATGAAAACCTGCAAACTCTGCTCCTCATTACTAACTGATGTGCTACTGTGAAGACAGGAATACATTTAAGAGCAAATATATGAATACAAGAATGATCCTCAAATCTTGGAAAACACTATATTCTAGGAGGTATTTCTGATTTGAGAGAGTCTTTATAATTGCAGGTGAGTAATTTTGCCCTTGCTTAGCCCCAGAAGCTCTTTGCATGAACAACATATTGAAGATCACTGAAATATGGTTTGGAAAGCTGGAGTGAAACGCACATCCTGAAATCAGGGGTGATGCTTGCTTTGGGTCCAGGCTGGAAAACAGGACTCCCCCTTTAGTGAACATGTGGCAAGTCTTGAATTAGACAGCCCACTTGAGTCCTTATTTTGATGAAAGGCATTGGCAAGGTCTGTAACACAACAGGGAACAGTCCTGGTGGAGGATGGGCATGGCACAGTCAGCCAGAAGAGAAGTGGATGGAGCAGATGTTTGGTTATGCAGTCCTGACACATTCAAGCAGGGATGACTGCAAGATCAGGACCAACAAATAAAAGCACTGACAACTTTCTCCAAGCTGCATTCCATATTCAGTGAAATCACAGCAAAACCAGAGTGATCCACATTAAATAAATGACTTGAATATAGCATTTCACACTTGAGCAATTTTACTCAAAGTTGGTCAAAAATATGAAACTAATAGGGATTTTTTTGTTTACTGTGAGAGTCATGTATCAGAGTATAACTAAAGCTAATAACTAACAGAACAACAAAACTTACCTTGAGAGGCCAAGTTCACCTCTTCTGAAGCCTCATTAGATTTATGACTAGAACAGAACAATTCTATTTACACAGTATTGTTTAGCAGCAACTCGCTGGAACATGTTGCACCTGATTTTACTTTCAGGTAGAAGGAGTCTGATCCTAAAGCCACTGAAGCACAAAAAGACTTCTTAAAATCTCTAATTCATCCCAATTCCTCCCCTTACACACAGTGTAACCAGAGATTCACAGCTACAATAGGAAAAGAGAACAGATATACACAAACACTGCACTTGATCCCCAAGATGTTTAGCTTATTAAATATCTCTCCTCCACAACTGTCAGCCATGCCAGCTGATAGGAAGGACAGGGACCTGATGGAGCGGGGCCAGAGGAGGCCACAAGAATGCTCAGGGGGCTGGAGCACCTCTCCTACAAGGACAGGCTGAGGGAGCTGGGATTGCTCAGCCCTGAGAAGAGAAGGCTCTGGGGAGACCCAACAGCCACCTTCCAGTGCCTGAAAGGAGCTGACAAAAAGCCTGGAGAGGGCCTGGTTACAAAGGCCTGGAGTGAAAGGACAAGGGGCAATGGTTTAAAATAGAAAGGAGTGGATTGAGATCAGAAAGTGATGGAGAGTGGCAGAGCAACAACATCAGCCATCTCCCTCAGCACTCATGGGTGCAGCCCATCAGGGCCCATGGGTTTGTGTGTGTTCAGTTTCCCCAAGTGATTTCTAACTCAATCCTCACTGACCAGTGGGGAGAATTCCTCCTTCCAGGCTTTCACTCTTACTCCCAGGGTCAGGGATTCCCAAGGGCCGGTCTTAGCAGTGAAGACTGAAGCAAAGAAGGGATTCAGTAACTCCACCTTCTCTGCATCCTCTGTCACTAGGGCTCCCACCTCATTCAGCAGTGGGGCCACATTTTCCCTCTTCTTCCTTTTACCACTGATGTATTTGAAGAAGGTTCTCCATGTCATCCTCTTCTTTTAAGACATTATCTCTGAAACTGGGAGAGACTGTGCCCATAACAAGGATTGATAGAAAACAGTTACACACCTAGTTCTTACTTTCTATTACTCAGACACAGGGGGTTTATTTTATTATTGCTATCACTGTATCCAGGGCTAGGTGAGATTATACCCAGTAACCTTTCTCAAACAGTGTAACATTATCACCAGAATTGATCTGTGCTTCCAGATCACTTCTAGTCTTGGATCTTACTTCAAAGACTTGCTCTTGATGCAACAACAGCAAAAAAAATCTTCATTCAGCAAAGCTGAATAAAAATTAATTCTTAAAGATGTAATCATTTCTTAAAGATCTTAATTCTAATAATTAGATCTTAAAGGTCTGATAATTTTTGAGCAAATGTTCACATTAATAGCCCAGCACCTCCCAGAGATACTGGTATTATCACCTGATAATATCTTGGTCGAGTGCACTGGTATTCTGTTACCAACCTGCACCTGTACTTAAATGTTTTTTTCCTGACACCATGCAGCACCTAATGGATTCTTCACAGCTTCCCATTTTTTTCCCATTTATCAGAAATGAATGATGCATCAATAAATAAAACTGAAGTGCTTGTTATTAAGCCAAAAACAAAACCAAAAAACAACCCAACCAACGAAAAAAACCCCAAACCTACAAAAATACAGCTGCTATACCCTGCAAGATGTCTTGCTAAGTTTGTGACATGAAGTCAGTCATCATAGACCATGTGCTATTTTCCTAACCTTATCCCAGAGCCACGGAATAGTTTGGTTTGGAAGGGACCTTTAAAGGCCATCTAGGCTAATTCCCTGCACTGAGCAGGAACATCTTCAACCAGATCAGGTTGCTCAGAGCCCCATCCAAGCTGACCTTGAATGTTTCCAGGGATGGGGCTTTGACCACCTCTCAGGGTGACCTGCTCCTGTGATTCATCACCCTCATCATAAAAAAAGTCTTTATTTGCAGTTTGAATCTACTCTTTTAGTTTAAAACCATTCCCTCTCGTCCCATCGCAACAGACCCTACTAGAAAGGTGGACCCCATCTTTCTTACAGGCCCCTTTAAGTATTGAAAGGTGGCAATACGGTCTCCCCAGAGCCTTCCTTTCTCCAGGCTGAACAATCCCAACTCTCTCAGGCTCCCTTCACAGGAGAGATGCTCCATCCCCCTGATCATTTCTGCAGCCCTCCTCTGCTCCTGTTCCATCAGGCCCATGTCCTTCCTGTGCTCAGGGCTGTAGAGCTGGACACAGCACTCCAGCTGGGGTCTCAAGAGCAGAGTATGGGGAAAGAATCACCTCCCTTGACCTGCTGGCCATGCTTCTTTTGATGCACCCCAGGATGTGGTTGGCCTTCTGTGATGTGAGTGCACACTGCAGCTCACGTCCAGTTTTCCACTCAACAACACCCCCAAGTCCTTCCACAGAGAACTGTAGCAGTAACAGTGCAAGGCTGCCAAAGCTGGCCTAAGGAAGCTGCTTGTTCATCCTTAAATATCTTCCTACTGGATAAGCGATTTCCCAATGTCTTGTCTACGCTACCTAATCTTCCCATCTCATGATTTCATGCAGCTTGTCAGCAAATTTAAAATGAGTACTTCTGGCTATCAGCAGAATAGGTTAAATTCCATCCCTTCTCCCTTGTACCTACAGACCCAACCTAATTAGCCAAGTATCTACCTGGCATAAAAACTTGCCCTAGATACTCTGCAGTAAGCTGAACTAGAATAGAACTTCTCTATTGTTTCACTCTGCCAGCCAAGTTTGCAAGCCACAGAATTTCAGTATCATTTAAATATTGTTGAAGAAGCCTTTGTTAAATGCTTGACAAATGAAAGCTCAGTGACAGAAGCAACAAAGCCAGGAATAAAGTCTAATTCTTCCTCCCACTGCGGTCTTAGATGGTGAAGTGACATCAGCTCACCACGTCTAAGAGCTCAATCACCATAGTAACTGCAGTTAAAAACTGAAGGGAAAAATCACTCTCCTGGTTTCAAAGAGAATACAGAATATCTGACTGCTAACCTGCCTGTGCTTTCCAGAAGATGTTTCTTCAGAGTTTGTCCTTGCTGAGACGAGTGAAAAGTCACACCATTACTTCAGGGAAGGACAATGCAGAGAGCAGTTATTTTAAAATGACTCTGTGGTTTAATTCATTTGGTGAGCTTCACCCGAGGTATTAAATGCAGCGGTACCCCTGCGATCCAGCCTGTATAATGAACACGTGCTGTCTGTTAAACTGTCACTGGTGTGTCTGCAAGATTCAGTTCTACAGATAAGAGCATGTCCCCAAGACACACTTGTATCTCAGCATGTGGAAGGGACAGAATGTCCTTGGATGGGGATGTTTTTCCATCAGATTGTGAAGATTAATACAAAGTCAGGTTTTTGCCATTCAAAGGTCAATACAGGATTAAATTCTTGATCTCTGCTGATCAAAATTGACCGTGCAATGCTACTTGACAAATTTCACTGCAGCTGTTTCAGGGTGATCCCGAGGCAAAGCTGGAAATGTTACCCACTGTGGAAATGTTGTCACTCTTAGCTCTGCACACCTGAAGTTAAAACCGCAGGGATGTCTCTGTGTGGCTGAAAGGCTCTCTCTGCACTGAGCCCCTGAGTGTTTATGAGTGATTACGTTCCACAACTGATGTATCTTCATACACAGCTAGCATTTTCATGTATGGATCAGGACTGTTTGTGCTCTGTAACGAGTACCTCAGTAGTTTTTAGGTCAGCTCTCCAGCTGGTCACATTCTGCCTTTGTTTCTTTGTATCGCCATTAGCAATGAGATGGTCAGAAATGACCATCTTGTCAAGGATCTCCCCTGGCCTTTTCACACTTGATACCATAAACCAAAACAAAGGTGTTGATAGTCTGCTCTCTGATGATAACAGAACTGCAGAAGTCTGTTTTCCCAATGGCTTTTGGGGCTTTGCAGGACATCCATTCTTCCGTGACTCGTGCCATTTGTAGCACTGAAGGAATCTTTGTCCTGACTTCACCTCCACAGGTCACCTTCATTTATATACAAACAACCTCTGACAACTGAGGCAAAAGAAGGCATAGCCAGAAGGATGCTAACAGAGATCTCAGCCCCAAGCTGGACACCAGCACCATGAAGATTTTTAGTTCTTATACCGAGAATTTACCTATTCTGAGGGTGTTCTCAAAGTCAATTCTTGTGACAATACTGGCTGCAAAAATTATCCAGTCTTAGCACTATTTAACTAAAAATGGATTACCATATCCAGAAAAAATAAGGCAAATTGGATTTGAACTAATTAACCAATTAATGTCAACCTAGGCTTTCCTGAACTATTCAGCTGGAATTGTGAATCCAAGCTGAAAACAAATTGTCTTCCTTCCTTTGATAAAATTCAATATTTTCTTTTCTATTTAGCTGTTTCTCCACCCGAAGAAACAATCTGGGACAAACCAGGAACTGTGTTTTTCACAATATTTAGCTTTTCTCTTGTGATCATGAGATTCCTTAGGTTTTCCCTGCAGGGTGATCATGAGATTCCTTAGGTTTTCCCTGCAGGCTGAGGGAGGTGATAGCACTGGAGGGGCCACACCTGGAGTGCTGTGTCCAGCTGTGGGCTCCTCAGTGCAAGAGAGATCTGGAGCTATTGGAGAGAGTCCAGTGAAGGGCCACTAAGAGGATGAAGGCACTGGAGCTTGTCTAACAACAGGAAAGGCTGAGCTAGCTGATTCCATCCAGCCTTGAGAGGAGATGGCTCAGGATGATTTTATCCATGTGTACAAATACCCGAAGGGAAAGGTGCGCAGCGGATGGACCCAGGTTCCTTTCAGTGGTGTCCAGAGCCAGGACAAGAGGTACTGGGCACAAACTGAAACACAAAAGGTCTGTCTGAACATCAGGATGCTCTTTTCTACCATGAGGGGGACTGAACAGCAGCACCAGTAGCCCAAAGAGTTTGCAGAGCCTTCATCCCTAGTGATAGATGAAAAGTGTCTGAACATGCAACTGGCTCTGGGTGGCTCTGCTTGAGCAGTGAGGGTTGGACAAAATCACCTCCAAAGGTCCCTTCCAAACTCTGCCATTCTGTGGTTCTGTGTAAAAAAATCAACCACTTAACAAAATAAACCTGGTATTATTGTAAACAATTAAAACCTGCTCCCACCTTCACAGCAACTAGTCACAGGTAGACAAATTTGAGCAAAATGTCATGAAAATACAGACTTAGAGGCACACATTCCCTCAAGCAGGTTTATGCAAGCTTTTGCGAGAAACAGCCAGAGAAGAAAAGTGGATAGTGAAGTATTGAACATCCAACTTTGGGTATCAACTTTACAGTAATATAAAGAGAACTGCAGAACTTACTAAGCCAGGCCTGTGGTGGATACTAGAAATAATTTGGATAAAGAGATCTGGAAAGACAGCTCTGGAATATCAGCTCTGCTCTTGCAAGTCAGAAGGCAACTCCCACAATAACATCAGAAACTTAGGGCTGGGAACTGAGATTCTTCTCAGTTGCCAAAAAAAAAAAGTCTTCCTTAAGCAAAATTCTAACTGAATTCCAAACCACAAATTTTACAGAAGAGACATTGATTGGGCCACAAAAACTGAGGGATGAAAAGCAACTCCACTGTTTTTCCATGCTGTGTTATTTCAAACAATGCATTAGTAACAGCCTGAAACATGAAAGCATTAATTTAATAAATTATGAGGCAAGGAAGAGAGATGAAAGAAGTCAGTCAATGTTTTGGTCCCATTCTCATTTTTTGGAACAGGGTAAAACCAGACAAGTACCACAGTGGCAGGCTCACTGATTTAAATGATTAATAACTGATCTGTGATTAATAGGTGATTAATAGTTGACCTGTGAAGTGACAGAGGGAGACTTTCGTTGTCTGTGTGGAGAAGCTGCAAATTTTGGCACTCTAACCTTACAGGATTAAGGTTATTCTCTGCTTATCTGCCACTGGAGTCTGTGGGTATCTGTGGAGTAAACTCTATTTAATGTCAGTGAAGGTGTCAAAAGCTGGCCTTCATGAACCAGCAGAGGTGAGAAAAAGGTCAAGGTTGAGGGCACATGACTTTCTAATAGGGACAAGGGGAAAAAATGGATAACAAACCAAATAAAATGCAGACAACATGCACTTTCTTTCCTTTAGAGATAATATTAATTTTTAGGCATGTATTTGATTTTGTCTCAGATAGTCCAGAAGAATAGTTTGGATTTAACTTGAACTTTGCACTCGCACTTAGGTTTGACCAATACTATCAAATTTCTATTTAAATACAGTCCAACAATAAAATTTCCATAAAAGCCTAACAAAGTCATATGAAAATGAGAAGTAAATTTAGAATCAATATTTAAACCTGCTTAGAAGATATTATCTGTGAGAAGTCCAAGATGGGTATCAGTATGGTCCAACACAATTATCTCCACAAAGTAACACTCACACCAGTGATGTAGTTTGTTCTGGTAGCTGCTTTGCACAACTCAGATTCCTTCTCTGCCCCACTGATGAATTTTGTCCCTGTGTGGTGGCAGAGCTCTCTCTGACAGACCGCACACCAAACCACAGGAAGGAAGAGAGGAGGGTAAAAATAACCCAGAAAAACAAGCTGTATTTTGAACTCAGTTCATTTCCCCAGGCTAGTTTATTTTATAGCTTTGCAACAGCTGGAGAGACACAGCTGAAGAAGCTGTTGTAGGACAAGCCTGAGCAGTAAGAGAAGGGGGACTGCTAAGTGGCCTGTGGTACTAAAAGAAACACTTGCCAAGCAACAGTTTCAGCACTCTTGAGGCCAACTTTCCAACAGTCCTCCTCATCTGTCTCAACACTTTGAATAAACAGGGACCTGGGAAGAGGATTGTTTGGATTCTGTTGCACCCTTCCATAGCTGATTACTAACAGCCGTTGGAACAGTGTGAACTATGGATTTCCTCAAAGTAGAATCTACACAAGGACATCAAGCACACCACCATCACTGTACAGAACTTGCTAGTTATGTAAACCTGAGCTGGCTTATAACAAGAAACCCAGAAGGCAAATACTCTGACAGAGCAGGTTTCTTGTAAATATCTGAGCAAAATCATGGGTTTGTGATGCACTTATGAAACTGATACAGATTTTCTGAGCGTGTATATCATCAAACTGTGGTAGAAAGGTACTATGACTAGGGAATGGTTTAAAAAAAGAATGCTCACTTCACCCTCTTAGAAGCTTTACCATTTGATGAGGTGTACTTTATATCAGCTGCAGTGTTCCTAGAAACCAAAAGCTTCTATTTGCTGTTTTGCCCCAGATACATCTGTACCCTGGATCAAGCTCTGATTTTATACCACTGCAGAATCACAGAATTACTGAGGCTGGAAGAGTCCTCTGAGATCATCAAGAGCAGCCTATGACCTAACACCTTGACATCGCCTAAATCATGCACTCAGTGCAGCACCCAATCTTTCCTCAAACACCTCCAGGGTTGGTGACTCCACCACCTCCCTGGGCAGTCCATTCCAGTGTTCCATCACCCTTTCCATGAGGAAGAGCTTCCTAAGATCCAACCTGACCCTCCCCTGGTGCAGCTTCAACAGACACATACGTAAGGCCTGAGCAGTTCAATGTTTCTGTTGCTCTGGATGGACACAAAGCAGAAGCCCCTTTCCCAAGAGACTTAGCACACATGACATTATCTTAACTCTGTGACCAAGGAACAGTTTTCCACTTTGGAAGCTGTAGCTCTATATCCAGCCACACTCCCACGCAGGGATAGGATGAGCCCCACAAGCACAGCTTGGTTCTGGGAAGGCCCTGGCATGCAGGCTGGGAGGAGAACGCTGCTCGCCAGCCAGGCCTCAGCCATGCACATCAGCCTCATGGTTTGCACAAAGATAAAGAATCTAGGACACGGGGACAAAAAGGTTCTCACAGAACACAGCAGACAGCAAGAAATACATGTCAAATATAAAACCAAGTGGCAAAAGCACTGCAAATAACCCAGCATCTAATTTCTGTATGTGTCATCTGCTTCTTTGAATAGGGGGACATCGTCCTGAGCTGTTCCCAGCTGGCTGTTTGCAGATCAGTGCTGGCCTTCTCAGCATGTGGCTGACCTGTTCTGAAAGCAACACAAATGATGACAGCTCTCCCTGAGGCGGTACTGCTGCCACTGCTTTGCAGGGGACAGTAGCAAAGAAAACAATTGGTTACCATCCCTTCACTTCTGATTTTCTGGATTTTGTCCTAATGACAGACACCTCCAGTGTGGCCATCCCACCCAACATTACCTTCATATCAATTTCTGTTCCATGGATCTGTTGAGCTACTGTTTTGATGATTCCAATGACAATATCTTGGAGACCTTCTCTTTCTGAATAGTAGTGAAGAATGAGCCCCTTCCCTTTCTCTGCATCAGTGCATCTAAAGGAAGGGGCTCGCATACCCGGGTAAATAGTGGCAAGGTGGTCGTGCAAAGCATCCAGATTCTGGAAGAAAATAGAACATGATTATTACTTCCTAGATCTGCAGAAGGTAAGTACTTATTCTGCCTAATCTCAACAACCCCTTTCTCCTACTGGTCACATTCCCTGTGTGCATTTACCTTATTATCTGTAGAACTGTCACCACAGCAGACTTTTCAGGTAACTTGGGATGTTTTTCAAATGATTGAAAGACCATGTAATAATGTTTCAGTAAAGATTATTCAGGAAAGGGAAGAAGTCTTTTATTTTTCCAGCTAATGTCCTGGATATCTTATATCTAACTTTACATCTTGACCAGACAAATTGCTATCTGAAGAGGAAAGCTAAGTGATAAATTGATAGGCACAGCTAATAAGGACATTAAAGAGAATGCTGAGACCAAAACCACACTTAGAACACAACACTAGCCCTGACTTTGATTTGAAACAATTATCAAGGGTCTAGGTTGCTATTTAACACAGCAAGAGAGACCTAGTTTGCTGGCCAGTGTTGCAATCCACGTAATTATTTACCTGTGTTGTAAAAATCATACAACTTCTTTACATTGTAAGTCCAGAACAGTACTGAATAATTTAAATGTTGTTTTCTCATCCCTCCAAGTAACTCCCACCACCAGGCTTTGCACATTGTTTAATGCCAGCACAAGTTGAAGCGAGGTGAAAATAGTTTCAATTTATGATCTGGGCCATTCTCCACCTTTCATGAGCATCTGTCTATCATCACATTTGTGGAGGCATACTGCACTCGATTTTATGGGTGCTGTGAAGTGCTCCAACAGCTGCCTCTCCTCCTGGGAGGACTCCAGAGGAAATGAGACTCTTGGAAATGAATTCTGTAGGATGCACTAAGCCTGGAACTTCCTCCTTCAATTCCTTAGTTTGTTTTTGCTGCTGTAGCAACACCTCCAAAGGAAAACTTAAATCTAGGAGTCAAATTATTCCAGCTGTTAGTGGGCATTCAACTGCAAAAAGCATAATGCCTGAGGCAAATTCTGTAAGCTCTTTGCAGGGTTCAAGACAATGAAACTGGAAGACTCTTTGAAAGACTGTGGATGAGAAAAGAGTGAGAGAGCTGACTGGCTCCTAGGGAGTGCCTCACAATCCCCTTAATGGGATGAAGAACCCATTTCTGCACACATGCCTCAGAACAGCTGGGGTATATTGACCTTTTGGAAATAAAAATCTTAAGCAGATAGATGGAAAAGACGATAATCTTCCAGTAACACAGTCATCAACAGCTGAGGAGTTGCAAAAGGAGTTTGTTAGGGGAAATGGTCAACGTTAAGGACTTTTATAAGATGGTTGTGTATTTAGGATTAAGACTGGCACACATGTTGCTGCCAAGGGGCAGTAGTCCCATTTTGCAAGACCACTTTGCCACCTTACTACCCCATTGCTGCTGACTTTGTCCAAGCAGTGTCTCAGGTGAGACCATGTGATGCACCTTTCAGCTTTCACTCTCTGATCACCCAGAGCAGGGGATTTGCCCAGGGGGTGTTGTAGCTGCTTTCCAGTTCCCAGTGTGTCTTTTGTCTCTATTCACACTGATTATGGGGTGAGCAAGGAGGTTTTTGTATTCAGACCCTTGCTCCAACACACAGCCAAGAAGCAGTAGAGATGTAGATGAAGGAGCTGAAATTGCTCTCAGATCATGCCATTTAGGCATTGTCACTGTCACTCCTGCTCCTATTTTTTATTGTGTTGGATCCATTCTAAATGGATACTGCAGATTCTGAAGAACAAATACGTCCTTTTCTCTAGTTTGTTCACCTGCTGTGGGTTAGAAGTGTGGTCAGGTACAGGTAATAAGCTCTCCCCCTGAATTCTTGGCTCCTAGGCTGCTCTCAGGTGCAGGCCAGAGCTTGTGCTGAGACCAGAGACACTAATTCTAGAGCTTTGGACAGTACTGATCAGCTCCATGGTGAAACACAAAGGGATCTCCAAGCAAGAACAAGCCATGCTCCTGAATCAGGCAGAACCTGGCCTGCTTAAAAGCAAAGGAGCTGTGACTGGCATCTGAAATACACAACTATGCTATTCAGCTCCATCTGGTATAGAGCATCTGGCAACTTTTCTGAAGGAGGAATTAGTCCCCTGAAATTTACTGCACTGCAATTATGAACAACTAAATAGTCATGTAAATGATTCCCTAAATGAGAGAACTAACCACTACTCCAGTGGTTTGAGTTTCATTCAGCAGAAAGCTACATGAAAGCCCACTTTGGGATTCTTGGGAGGTAACACTTTTCAAACTGCTTCTCTTTGCCATAGTGTCTTTCAATATGATGGGCAATTTTTCCAGGCCTGTGTTTCTCATACAAAGTATAAATATTAGCTATAAAATTGTGCTGTCTTTGTCCTTTTTCCACAGCTTGAAGTACCTGTGTTTCATCTAAGAATAAACTAATCTTTCCCTGTGATGTCAAGGGAAACAGAATATAAAGATGAGATTTATTTTCATATGCTTTAAAAAGCCATAGCCCTCAACTAGTTAATGTATCCCAGACTCAGTGCAGATTTCAAGAAGCACCTTTTGGAACCCTGTTATTTTAAGAATCTGACAAAAGTTCAGCACACTGAAGCCAATCTGCAACTATTTTTGGAATAGGTATCTAAATGAGTTTCCTGAACTAAACTAAATAATAAATCATGGATAAAGTTGATTTTCCATCACAATAAAAAGCTAAAAAGTACACTTTTGGCAGAGTTACTAATACCTTAGTCCTGTTCACATTTACAGTGGTATGTAATAGCCAATGTCATCTGTTAACAAGGAAATTCAAACAAAGCTGCTTGAAATACTGTCATTAGAAGAATATAAATGTAAGCTGTTGACACTTGTAGAGAAGTTTGGTGTGCACTACAAACGTGTCCAGTCTTTTCATCATCACACAGGGTAAGGAATGGAAAAAGAGGTATGCCATATGGAAAAGAGCATGAAAGAAAGGAATAGGGGAGGACTGGCCTGTCCATGTCTACTCAAAGTAAGGAAGCATTGGGCCAGCTACCCCTTTTTTAGCTCCTTCCCTACGCTTGCTTAATCCTATCTGTAACTTCAGCATATGAATTACCTTTAAAAATGACATGTATCTGAGGGCAGCCCGTAAAGGTAGCTATGGAACATAAAGGAAGTCACATCCAACAGTCAAGGCAATGGTATACAGGTCACACAGGGTATGCAAGTGTTGGGAGTGGACATTCTGGATGCTGTCTGCCCACCAGTTCCAGGCCATGGCATTGTGGAAGAAGCCTGGGTTGAATGCCTCTAGGATGCTCTAGAATAACCCAGGTTTTGGGGCAGGCAGTAAATATTTCAGTAATCCAGGAAACGATGCACTCTGCTCTTTTCCCTTATTGCTGGGGATATTTTAAGGGAACAGATGACAAGAGGCTGCTGAATCTCTCAACAGAGATTTTGCACGCGGCTTTTGGGCAATCTCCCATGAAATCTTAACCACTTCAGTGCTTTTCAACTCATTACAGCACACAGTTCTCTCCAAGAGCAATATATATCACAGATCTTAAATCCAAAATGGTTTTTTTGAAGAGACCAATTCTCAGGTGACCAAAAAGGGGCGCCCATTTTTTTCTACCCTTAGAAATCACACTTTAGAGAAGTCACAATATTTTTTTTATGCTGTTGAAAATATCACTTGAATTTTATTCTGGTTTACAGTGCAGTATCACACTGTTCTGCAGTTAGGAAAGCACAAAAATTGACTTAAACACTGCTGCTCTATCTCACCCTCAGTTCATGTGTGAAGGATAATGTCTTGGAGATAAGCTGTGTATGAGCCCTAGATCTGTGCATAATGTACTGTTAGAAATAACCAATATCTCCAGTTAGTCAAAGAGAACTTAAGAGAAGAAATACCCAAAGAATCTGAAGACCACATTTTCTGTTGGTAGAAGCAGGGTGTTTTTGTGTAACACACACTGATGATACCAACTGCTGAGTTTTTTCACGTCCTTTATATTTTGGTTACATATGAAAATTCCTATTCAAAACTTTTCTTGGAATTTCAAGTAAGATTTCAGATTTGTGAATGTCTCTTTAGCTGCCTCCTCACTCCCTTTCTATGAAATTGAACAGTCAAGGATGCTACAGGAAAATTATTGTTCTATCAGGTAGTACATTAACTGAGAGTGAAACAGAACATCAGTGACAAATATACTGAGCAGTGGAAAGCTATACAGAATACAAATAGCAAGGAAAAAAAGTTTCCAGACATCTCTCCACAAATAACTGGGAGACTGTACAGTACAGCCTCCAAATATCAGCCTAATCTGTTGACTCGACCAGGCCTCTGTATAGTATCTGAAATAATTTGGCACAAAAGTCTTACCTGCAAAAACTCTCTAACATTTGAGCCCAAGACACGCAGAATGGTATCATAACCAGATTCTTGACAAAACACAAAGAACATCTTCCCAAACATCTGAAGAATTTCCCCAGCATTTAGATCTAATTAAAAGAAGGAAATAGAATTCAGTCCAAACACAGCATTCCATGCACTTTGCTTACTACTTTAGCCTCACATTTGTAAGTCAGAAGGTCAGTACCTAAACTGTACGCAGATCCAGTAGGATAAGAGCATCAGAAAAACAAGATTCATGGTCCACATGGCAAATATTGAGTATTTGATACAGGAACTTCATTAGGATTTACCAATTATCATCATGACTTTGCCACATTGTGCATTTCATGCGTGCACAGCATTTTAAATTGTGACACAGATAAGAAATCATCACTAGAAAATAAAGGAATTTGGTTGTTAACAGTGCTCATCTCAGGGGAGTTACTTCTGGTTTACAACAGCATGAAACCACAGCAGCTGCTCCAATTCAACTTTACTACAGGTCACCATAGTCTTATGGGTTCTTGGCTAATTACTGTTTCAGGACAAATTCATGCCACACTTGGGTCTGCAGATAAAACAATGCTGATGAGCCTAATTCTGCCTCTTAAACTCAACACCATAGTTGCAATTACTGAAAATGAATGCAGCCCAAATCAGCGGCAGGTATGAAAGATGTGCCTATGCCACAGACATTTCTGCAGCTCAGTGTGTTTGTTCAGCACAGAGATCGAGGATTCATTCATGGGCTGCTCTTCTGCAGTGGTTGAAACCCAAGTGTTATCAGCAAGAGAGTTACATTGCTACAGAGTTACCTCATGGCTGCTTGAAACACCAACCACGCTCTGTGGATGAGGTGGTCATTGGTCAAAATCAGTCAGGTCAAAACCTTACTGCAGTTTGAGGTGATAAAATAACTTCGAGTACTTTGGAAGTAATAAAAATCACTTAAAGGAATAAAAGGAATGAAAACAACTTCAAGAAAATCTTTGATTATGAGATTGGTGCCCTGATTTCACTTCCTCGGTGCTGAAACCTGGTTTTGTCCACTACACGGATTTTTTGGGAGGTGGGGGTCATCTTTTTTGTGCTGAATGGGTGAAGAGAGTTGTATTACTTACTAAGGACCTTGCTTGCAGCTGCAACCAGATCATAGGTTTTGGAATCATCATAAATTATTCTGACCAGAAACTGTCCTTCTTCATCCAGTTGTGCCTCCTTCCTAAAAATAAAATAAAATAAAATATTTTTGGTTGAAGGAGAAGCCCCATATTGATAAATCAATTCTATACAGTTTGGTACTAGTCTTTTTAATAAAATAAGTTTGTAGGTTCTGCCTTCAAGCTGTAAGTACGAGCTGTAGGTACCTAATCAGGTACCTTTTATTCAGAATTCAGCACATGCCCAGTAAATAGGAAAGAAAAGGATGCCAGGATTTTGTAAGGCCTTGTCCTCACTTCCTCACATCAGTTCTTCAGGAGTAAAGGTCACAACAGGGGCCAGAAGAGACCTCAAAAGATCATCCAGTCCAACCCTCCTGCCAGAGCAGGGTGTATGATCAGAATGTATTTTAGGGAGCTGCTGACAAAAAGCCTGGAGAGGGCCTGGTTACAAAGGCCTGGAGTGAAAGGATGAGGGGCAATGGGTTTAAATTAGAAAGGAGTGGATTGAGATCAGAAATCAGGAGGAAGTTCTTTCCCATGAGAGTGGTGGACACGGGAACAGGGTGCCCAGGGAGGTGGTTGAGGCCCCATCCCTGGAGACATCCAAGGTGGGGCTGACAGAGCTCTGAGCACCCTGCTCTAGCTGAGGATGGCCCTGCTCTATGTCTCTATGCTTTTATTTTGGCTCAGCAGACCTAAAATGATCACAGCATAGATAGTATCATTGCAGGTGGAGGGACACAGCTAACTGGTTAAAAAGAAGAATTATAAACCTATAAAAAATAAGATTCCAAATCCACAATGTGAAATCCTACATCCCCTTTTACATTAAAATCTTTGTCTCCATCATCATAACATGATCGACCATCAATCAAAACTCTTTGACTGAAACTTAGGTTCTAATTTTTTAGAGCAGGTATAATTTATTTTAGAAATGAGATATTAACAAATAAAAATCCCTTCACAACCTCTCAAGCATGCACAGGTCTAGTGGAACTATCTGGCCATACAAACAAACATTTTCTGTGTTACTCAAAGGGGAGAGAGGTCTGAGAATTTAATACTCCACTTCATCTTAAAAGTGCTAGATGGTAAATGTACTGCTGAGGAGGCCTGATTCTGAACTCCTATGGTAGTATTCCATGGAGCTAATGGTCATTTAATTCTCCAAAGAGTAATCATCAGGCTTTGATAATCTGTTCACCTATCAGTGGAAGTCTGGAACCCATTCTGTTCTTTTTCCTCTTCACACTCCTTTAATCTTGCTCATCACACTCTTACTGCTGACCAAAAGTTAGACTACATTGGGTTTATATTTCAAAAATATATCCACTTTTTTTTTTATTAATGAATGAAGTCTTGTAACTGCTACTTGAAATACAAATTCTTATACTCTAGGAATGGTCATAATGAGCTAAAAAAAGTTAAGCCATTTTCCTAAAGTAATATGACAAGGCTACATGGGATGTGAGGCTGAAGATCCTACATAATTATAAAGAAAATGAACACCATTCTCTACTTAATTGCATGCAAAGCATCAATAAACTCAATGGGGGTGTTTATTTTCATACTCCAAAACAATACTTCTGGTCCTATTCCCAGCCATTTTCTGAAAACTTCAGATCAGCCTGTATGACATCAAGTTTCATTGGTTCCTGAAAGCAACTCCCTTGCCACATATTCCTTCTTTTCCTAAGTAGGAGAGCTGGAGTTAATAGTGGGAAACATTATCTGGAAGCATAAGAGGTCAGTCAGAAGGTAGAGCACACTTCCTAAGAACTGAACTGAAACTCATATGAGAAAAGAAAACCATCTTGATTCTTGGAGTCTCATACCAGGATATGTAAACTGGAATTCAGATGCAGTTTGGAGGGAGATTTGCAAAGGGTGAACAAATTTTCCCACATCTGATACACACTGTGCTTTCTTTTAGTCTCTCTTGTCTAAGCCAAACCACAAAGGATAACACCCACATGTGGAAAAGCAATGAACATCCTCAAAACCACAGCATAATTGCATAATCCTGTAGACACAGTTTCTGTGTGTGAGAATTTCCTCTGTTAAAAACTGACCCAGTTTGATGATGCTGGTATCTCTTTCAAAAATTCTAACGTTTCTTTCCAATTACATTGACAGAAGTTTTTCCTCTTCCCTTCTCTGCACCAAGCCATGCTTTCTTTTTTCTTCTTTTATTGTCTTTAGCTTACTTGTCCAAGTGGTTTTTTTGATGCCTGCAGTTTCTCTGAGCCACCACTTCTTAAAATCACTACTGATTTTATTTCAATGCCTATTCCATTTAGATTATTTTAGCTATTTTTATTTTTCTCCAGTTTTCCTTTGGATCAGGCAGCAGCCACCTTCTCTGGAGACTTAATGATGCATTTCTCATTAAAATTACTTTCTTGACGAAGTGAAACAAGAAGTAGTTCAGTTAGCAATCACGTCTGTGTTCCTTGGATACAGTTTTCTAGGGTGAAACACACTTCACCCGCCCTCAGTGTTAGCAGCCTTGCCAAGAGCCCCAGCAGTACAGGAAAAGGACCTAGTGCTTGTACTGCAGGCTAATACTTCAAAACAACAACAAAAATCTCATGATTTTTAGTTATTTTAAAAAGACAGAGAAAAATACAAGGTAAAATGTAATCTGACAAAAGCTAATTTCATTTGTGGATTTTTTTTTCTAGAAATTTTGCCAAAATAAATATTCACTCCTGCAGTGGTTTACACTTTTCACTCAGAAACATGAAGGCAAAAGTCTCTTTGCTTGTCCTACGAATGTGGCAACTCCCACAACAATGCCTTATCCAAACCTGGGTCAAAAGATAAATTGGCTTTTTAATGCTTGTGCTTGAGAATTACTAAATTCCATCATCTTTATCTGCCTATCCAGGAGAATTCCTTCTCCATTCCTGTACGCATGCCTGTATGTGTGTTAGCACATCCCAACCATTTACCTAGAAATATAATTCAGTGAGATATTTGATTTTCTGGGTTATTTTTCTGCTGAATGGGTTTCCCTGTCTGTTTTATCACCTTGTGACAGAAGCTGCTGTGCACGTAGAGCGATGTGTGGCCGGAGAAGTGTGGCTGAGGACAGCTTCCCTCTCCTGACTGACAGATGGTGTGTGAGCCAGGATTAGAACAGCAATTTAACACAGCATCCTTAAATGCAAAGAATTCCCATTTAGCTGAACATATTTCAGAGAAAACTTCATAATCCACAGCTTTCTGAAAAACTGTGCTATTTCCCTTGAAATATTTTGCTTCAATCTTTACTCCCAGTTTTTGACCAGATAAAATTCTGGGAGTAAATTAGCACAGCTCTCCCATCTTCTGCAGACCGCAGTGTTTGATCACAAAGGCATTAACAGCAATAACATGTTGGTGGTTTTCTTAAGGGCTGGACTGGAAATGAGCCAAAAGCAACAAGCTCTGGCAAAGTCCCAAGCCCTGGTTATTTCTTTAGTGAACTAGCAGCAGTGCAGTAGCATTTAACTTTCATATGGGTTTCTTTTCAAAAGAACTTCTCAGTCAAATATGACAGAATTTACAATTAACTTACATGTCTAGAATAAAGAAAATAAGGGCATGCTTTGGTCCCCAAGAAGTTTACATTTAAAACTTAAAAGAAATACAGGATCTTAATGCTCTTGACCAAACTGCCTCCTGTTGTCAGCACGTGGGATGGGATATGGTTCAAAACTTTCACCCTGTGATACACCTGTTTACTTGGGGAAAAAACAACCAACCAACCAACCCCCCCTTGACCATTATACCGTGGAAGATAACACAGCTATATAAAGGATATTTTTCATGTAAATGGTTCGACCCTGAAATCAGTGGAAAAATTTAAAGCAGGATCAAGTCCTAAAGCAGCCTTTCCTCCATCAGTCATGCTAAGACCCTGCTGCTGGTCCAGCAGTACAGAACAGTGATACAGGTGATACCATGTGCATACAATGGGGCCTTTGAAAATCCTTCCCGTTGTGAAACTAGGTTAGTATTTGAAAACAGGCTACTGATGTTCAAAGGTAATGTTAATAATTCACAGAGATGGATGAAATGTTCACTGCGGACAAACATTCCAGTGAAAAACATTCTTCAAGGCAGAACAGATCTTGCAATGTAGGTTTTTTAAACCATAGATTGGATACGTTTCTCTTCCACCAAGAGGAAATTTTTTTCCTGTTTTGATGTAGTAAGGATTTATTTTGCTGTCTTTAGAGATTTTACAGACAACACAGCTGGACAAGGTGCCACGTCCAGGTTGGTCTTACTTATATAGCCCGTTCTGCACAAAGTGGATTGTAATGTAGAGCTGCAGTCAGACTGTAGTACTTAAAAGGAACTTGAATAAATCGTAATCAAGAAGAAGACTGCTGCTGTAGAAGTTCTTGTGAAGTAGCACTCGCTATCCTGTCTTTGTAGTCAGTCATATAGATGGTATTTAAAAAAAAACCTTACAGAAAATGAATCCTTTCCATTACAGAATTTTGCATGCAGTGAATATTGAGAAGATGTAAAGGATACAAGCAGGAAAAAAAAAAAAAANCATCTCTTCTGCACTGAAATGGCAAACTCACTGCTCATCATATTACTGCACAGATGGTTTGTGTTTTCAAAATGCTTCTCATATTTTATTATTTTTTTCAAAGATACTTTGATGAAAATTATTAAAAATATTGAAGCACTCTTCTCACTTCTCCCAAAAGGTAAAAAAACACCCAGAAAATAGAGTGGTACATGTTGTGGATGGTCCAGAGATATTTTTAAACACCCATCTGGGAAAAGCATAAATTATATTAAGTTACAAGATTAAATAAAAATGGGAATCTGGCCAGGAAAATGACATTCTGAGTAAAGTAAATAGGTGTATTTATAGCCTTTAATCTTCTGAGCTATTTCCCAGTTTTACAGGCTGGATATGAGAGTGTTTAATGTAGGTTTTCAAAACAAGATAATCCCAGAAGATACAGTTAACAAAAGTACAAGTTCCTTGCTACTACTCCAAATACTAAAAATATGAACAAAAATAAAAAGCTGGCAAAATTCTTTTGCTTCCTTTTACACAAGTGGGCTGAAAGGAATGGTATTTACAAAATACTCTTTTGAGCATTTCATTTCTAGGAGTGAGGGATACGTTTCTCACACCTGGTATCCTGACAGGTCAAAAAGCAACTCCCAGCTCTGGGAAAGCTGCAAAGTACCTGAGAGATACCCCGAGAACACTCACAGCACATTTCACAGCATGCCACTTTCCTTTTAGCCAAGCCTTTCCCAGGCAAATTTAAGAATTTGGCATCTGCACAGTTTCAACATCTGACCTCAAAGCAGGTCCTTTCTGCTGTAAGGAACTGAAGGAGCAGGAAGGGTCATGTCCTGACCCCAGGAACCTTGTGAATATTAACCTCGACCCATGAAGAATCATGTACTCAGCATCACTTTTAACAAAACTTTAGAAGTGCTGCTTAGAACTTCAGAAGAGAAGGAAATAAGGACTTAGGAACATAAACAACAATAAATGGTCCTACTTAATGCTGTTTTCCAGACAAACTACAAATAAATAATAATCTGTTGTCCTTTCACCACTAACACTTCTCCAGTCTCCTTCTGACATCTGTAAGTCATCTGTATTTTTGTCACAGTTGCTGAAACAGAACAGATCCTGTTTTGTGTTGATCTTTGACTCTTACCTCCTGTTCAGTCTGCACTTTTATTTCCCAGGCCACTGTGTTGTTCTGTAGACATAATATAGGCACACATACGTACACGTGCACACAAATATTTCTGTGCATACTGATCTGTGCACACAAGTATAGCTTCTCCAGAAACTTTACATCCTTACCGATGATTATCCATCTGCTTTCCTAGCAGAAGTGACTCTGTGGACAGACTGGTGTAGACTATGGTAGTGTTTTACATGCTTTTTAAAGGGCTGCCCTTTATACAGAAACAACAGTCAGCTGAAAACTTAGAAAACATGGCCTTTTTCAGAGTGATTGTGAATCAATAAAATGAAATAATTTCTCAACCCTCAGTGTTTCAGCATTTTAACCATAACAGGACAGTTCCTAAAAGCCAATTCTGAACATTCATCCACCCCAGAGCCTTAGTAGGGGATAATGTGTGAAGTTTTGTGTAGAGCAACAAATATTTCCTTCCATGTAGGGCATACAATGGACTTTTACTGTTCCTTTCTTGCCCTTCCAGACCACTGGGTCCGTATAAAGTTTGTGCTATACAGCATGCTCCCCAGACCTGGAGAGATGGCATTTAAGAGCATGTGTAGACAACCCCTGCCACCCTCACCTACAAAAGGAGGACAAAAAAGGACAAGAATTTGCCACCAGGAAAATAAGACCATTACTTGCTTTCTGCATCCCACGCTAAGGTAGAGCCAGCAAAGGCTACACGGTTCTTGAGGCACCGAATGCCAGTTTTGCTTCTTTGCAGGTCTCAACACAGGTAGTGGGTTTTGGTCTCTAGGTAATTACTTTTTGCAAGTACAGAGCTTTCAAATTCTGCTCTAGTTTCTCTGTGCTTATCAGGCTACACATGTTTAGGGGGGGGACTTCTACCACAGAAACAGAAAGAAGACTGAATTTGATTGGTTGTGCCATTTCATCTCCCAAATCCCTATCTTGTATGTACCTCTGTGGGAAAAATACTAATTCATTCTGCAGTCTTGTGATGAAGCATTTTAATGCACTTCTTAATAAGGTATTTGAGTTTTCATCCCTTTTCTTGGTACTATATTTGAAAGTGTCACAGCTTCAGCATCCACCCTGGCCTAAATTCAGCTTTAGAAGCCCATGGGAAAACTTTGTATTATGAAAAACAGAGAGATAGTGTTGAGAAACACAGGGTAAATGGCCATGTATATATTCCCCTATGACAACATTTCTCTAGCTCCTACATGTTGTCCCAGAGCTGTTTCAAGAAGACATCCCTATCAATTCTTGTTACACAGCTAAACCTTTAGAGCTGATGAATGGAGCACTCAGAATTCCACATATATTGGCTGTTCAGCTCAGCCAGATGTGACAACTGTTGCAGAGAGATCAGATTTTACCATGATAAAAGCCCCTTTTCAATGTATGTAACCACCCATCTGTTTCAATACGTCCACCACAAAAAGGCACCAGAGGGAAATTCAGAAGCCTTGGATTTTTTTATTTGATTTTGAATGTGGGGAATCTCTCTCATTTGGTTTGGACTGATAGACAGAGAGTAATTCCACTTGTGCTATTTGCTGTCATATTGATACACCACTGCATCACCCAGTGGTACCTTGATCAGATGTGAGCGTGCAATTGCACCTATGTGAGAATGGTCAGGCCTGACAATTTTGAGTCTCTGTTAGCTAGTGTTTATGTTGGCTGCAGAGCAACTGAAGATATCTCACACCAAAGGAATCTCGAGAACCATCTTTTCAAGCCATTGCAGTTGTGGCCACATAATCTGAAATAGCCCTCTCCATGGAAAAAAGGGAGGACCAGAGAGAGGTTTTCTCTTAAGCAGGGAAGGGACACATCAAAAGTGTCTTCTCAGCAAAAATGTGGTGAACAGCTCTAAGTAACAGTTTATTTACCAATAATTCTTTGCAGAGCTAGTGGAGCGCTGAGCAAAGTATGTCTCCATGTGTTCCAGGTCCTATGTCTCCCCTTCCAAGGACTAATGGAGTGAAATACAAAGAGAAGTGTACAAGCAGTTTACAACTGCCAGTAAATGAAAGAATTATGCTGAATCACCTTCACTTTCCACTGTGAAAAGTCTGCTACTGTAGAATTCAGCAGCTGCAGACCTCTCACAAGTGGCTCTCACTCCCCTGTTTCTCATCCAGCTTTGCTGAATCCCTCTAATGCTTCATCATGAAAAGAAACCTGTCCACGAGCCCATGCCTCTATGAGTGGCAGCCAAAGAAAAACTGAGAAACAAATTTTCAAGAATTTGCAGTTGAGAAAATGAAAAAAAGGCTCCATAACTCAAGATTTTCTTTCATTGCTTTTGTATGCCTTTTTTTGTATGCCAGACTTTGTCATCTTCTTTTGAATTCAACCTATTTGGGATCAACAATGTTGGTTCAGACAGCTTTGAATTGGCTTGAATTTTAAGCATTTGAATTCTAATTCTTTAGCTGTATTTCCACTGAGCTAATAAATTGTAAAGATTGCCTGATGGAGAAAAACAAACAAACCACAACCAACAAAAAAGGCTCTGGTTTAAAAGTGGAAGAAAAAACATAAAGTCTAACTCTCCTGAGAATTCCACACTGGGACATTTAAACCCAAAACCAGTCTGTTACTTTTTCAGCTCTCGTGGTTTCACAAGAATGTGGAAAAATGAATGAAGTAGCAGAAGCTGACACTTGAAATCATCATTCGGAGTTAACACTGAGTGCTGGCAATGAAAACACCACTTTCAAGAGTATCACATCTAACTATTTGGTCTCCCAAACTCTATACTTAAATACATGAAGTTCCTAAGAACTCCATTCGGTATCACTTTTGACTAAAGAATTTACAGAAGCCAGGGGTTTTCATGCTTCAGGTGGAGCATACCCTTTCAAATCCATATTTAACTTTTCTGAACGTACTGTTTTGAAGAGTGGCCTGTTTTCATTACTTCACTCTATTCAGTTCTGCGTTTTCTTTTCACTTTGATCAATATTAAGTACAAATTCACCCTGTGGTATTTGAGAATCACCAAGCAATTGCAACCCACCACTCTGCAATGCTGATTCACAGCTTCTTCAGTGACTTCATCCAGAATAAAACAGCATTATGTGATCTGCTCAACATCAAAAAAACCTTAGACACTGAACCACCCAGAGGTCTTTCCACTTCACCAAAATGCTTAAGTTATTGTAAATTCAGTCACACTAACAGTGGAAAGTTCCTCTTATTATTTTTTTTTCTTTTTTAAACAGCCAAAGACTGTTGACTTCAACAATTCCTCCTCCACTTCAATCACCTAGGATACACTGCTTTTTAAGATAAATCCTGCTGAATAAATCCTCTGTCATAAACACCTCTGGCACAGGGAGCTATGGCAGCCATCACATATAGGATGGCTCTTGGAGATCATGTTCCATTCTTCTATTTGAGTGGTTCTGTGGTAGAGTTTCCTTCCAGAAAACCATCTTTTCTGTTTGTTACTAGCAGAGCCTAGCTGTTGGGCTGCTACAAGACAGAAATTTCTCAGCTGCAAAATAGAAACAGGATGCAGCAGCTTCCTGAGTTTTCACAGCTGACCTTAGCAAAGTATTTTGTATCTTTCTATGAATTTTTTCCAAAACTTAAATGAGTGATACTCCTTATTGGCTTTACTTATCTTCAGTATTCTATTAGGTGTGTGAAAAAGTCTTAAGAGATAGGAATTCTGACCAGGTTCTGACAGTCAGCAGCATGGTCTTGTACTAG
>VWZY01005822.1:2588-127502 GCA_013399075.1 Chloroceryle aenea
TTTCTCTCTTTTTTTTTTTTTTTTTTTTTTTTCCAATAGTAAAATGTTGCAAAGAAATAAAAAAATTGCACTGCAAGAGGATGAAAAATTTGGGAACCTACCTACTTTTCTGTGATGGCCCATCCATGACATGCTGGAGGAGCACTTGTCGTACCAGGGCTGCAATTTGCTTTTTGTGAAGACTTGATGTACAGAGAAAAGTCACCAGTGCCCTGGAGGAATTGCAACAGAGTCACCAGCAAAAGCATTCAAAGATCACAAACCAGACCCAGATGATCATGAATCACAGCTTTGAAACCACAAACAGTTCTTCAGCCTCTTCAGAATAATGGCATTTACAAACAATGGGCTCATTTGGGGTGGTTCACGTTTTCCAGCCTTATTCTGAACCCAAGAGAGAGAATGGGATAAAGCAAAAGCAGAGTTTCTCCTGCAGTCCTGGCACCTGTGAATGGGGTGATAACAGGGAGACGTTGCAAGGCGTGGCACAAGTTCACATGTGTTGGTGGTGCTGGGGCTGTATGGCAGCTGCTCTGCTGGGGAGTCTAAGTAAGGGATGACCTCCTTGGCCCTTTCCCAACAATGTCCCACACCCTGCCACCAAGGAATGGCTGCATAGCCAAGACCCACATCACAGTCCTGTGCTTGTGGCATCCCTAAACCCCTTGGTGGATGTTGTGGGAACCTTCCTTGGGATACAAGATGGGAAGGCACCTTTTGGGGACATGCAGGAGGATTCTCAGTGCTCAGGATGGTCAAAAAGGTGGGCAGGCAGTTTGTTGTTTCCCTGTGATGGGTGGGATGAGTGAAGTTTGGAGAAAAGCTGATGCAAATGTGAAACCCAGGGGTGTCACAAAAGATAGTTCCAAGATGCTCAAAGCTCTCTCAGGTCCAAAGAGATGCTTGTGTTGGATTTAAAGGCTAAAAATCCCTAAAGGTCTGTTACTTGCTGGGTTTACCAGGCCTGGAGTTTGCAGGTGTACCCAAGACCTCGCCTGTGATATCCAAGGTTGTTTTGAATGCAGATAGTGCAGAAACTGGGGAATAAAGAGCAAGCCCCATGCATCAGTGTGCCCATGGAGGGGATGAGGTCTTCCGTGCATGCAGGAGCCCATGGGGAGATCTGCAAGTTGATTGGAGGAAGGGGGTTGGTGCAGCTGGATCCATTCAAGTCTGGGAGACAGAGCAAGCCATTTTGCATCAGTAAGGTGAGAGCTAGCCAGTGTGCAGTGATCAGCTGCTCTCATATCCAGGGGATACTGCTCAAACACTGTTTTCCTGCATAAACAAGTCCAACCATGATTTAGTCCATAGTGATTTTTGTCTTGAATTCTTTCCCATTAATGCTGAGAAAGATATTTTGTTGCTCTGGGTGCATGTGAGATATTGAAGACTCAGAAGGTTTAGGAAAAGGGATCCTGTGAGTAGCTGCTGTGAAAACATAACTTATTTTCTCCAGATGTAGGAGAGTCTTTTGGAGCCCAGAATAGTAGTATATCAATTTGTTTTCTCTTCTGTCCTGGAAATGTTTCCCCTGGGGCCTTTTGTTTCTGGGGAGGGTGCTGCACATAGCTACAGGGCAAAATTAACAATTATTTCTACTTTTACTAAAGCTTCTGTCTGTTATCCTTCAGCAAGGGCAGCCTGTCCATGATAGCGACCTTTGGAAATCTGCAGGCATTGGCAGCTTTGCCTGAGAGCCGGTACTGCTGACAACAGGGTCTGAAGACAAAGGCATCACATAAATCACAGCTTGTTGTGTTGCTCAGAAGAGGCTGTGCCTGAATGCCATTCAGATGCTTCCTGAGGAGGGTGAACGTGCTGGGGATGTGTTTGTAAGGATTACTGGCTGAAATGGGCTGGGGTGCAATTGCACAGCTCCCTGGTGTGGGGGCAAGTGCCCAGCCCAGCTTCTTGCCTGTGCTCTCCCACCACTACAGTGACATGAAATCCCACAGACTCAGTCCATGGAAACCTTTCCCTCATCTACTGTGGCTTTTGGGGTGATGGCAGATGGCTTGTAAGGATACCTCTGAGCTGTGGTCAGCTCCAGTCACAGCAGTGGCCTTGGTGCTCTGTCCTTTGCAGATGGAACAGCTGCTGCCACCATCCACCCAGGAGTGGTTCTGGGTCAGGAACAGTGCAGGGGGTGCTGACTCCTGGCAAGACTTCCTCTCTTGATCACTTGTGCCGCCTTCTTGGCAGGATCTCCAGGGAATGCAGAGGCAGTGGGAGCACGTGGAGTCAGTTGCCCAGGATCTGAAACATGGAGCTCTGCTCTTCTTGCTTTCTCAGGCATTACTGGAAAAAACATTGGTTTTCCCAGTCACACAGAAAATGCCAAAAGCAAAGAATTCCTTCATAAAATTGCTTCTTTATTAGATCCTATCTGCCTCCTGCCTCTGCATCCGACTGCCCCTGCAGGCGCCAGAGAGATCCAGGGCAGAGTGATTAAGCTCTGTGGCTGATAATTAGGCAAACACAGTTTTCAGTCTCCTCCAGCAAGTCACTCCCCTTTCTCTGAACCAGAAGCAGCACCCCCTGCCCACTCTCTCCTTCTCACAGCTGAACAAGATGGGAAGCATATGGTATATTCCTTCCTTTTGGGGTCACAGGCTCCTGGAGGATGATCTAGTCTAATCTGGCCTTCTGCATAGCCCAGTCCAGCTCTGCCCTTGCTCCCAAGGACCACATGTCCCTTGACCAGGACTGGACCTTGCTCTGACATATGTGTGGATATGAAGAGCTCCGGTATGAACCACTCTTGATAAGGATCCCGTATCTCCATTGCTCTGTCCTGCTTGGATAAATGGTCCTGTCTGCCCGCAGTCATTGTTGCCTTTAGGTACCCTTTCCTGGGGGTGAGTCTGAAGTGATAATATGTGAAAACTGACTCTTTAGAAAGTTGAATGAGGTCCAAGCAAACTCCGGCTGTATTGGTCTGGCTGCAGAGCTGATGCAAGAAGGTTAGGAATTAGCCAGGTCATTGGGAGAAGATGGAGCCAGAGCTGCCCCAGAGCTGCAAAGCAAAAGAGTGAGAAGCGTCAGACACAAGCTGCAGGAAGGGTCATTGCAGTTCAATATCAGGAAAAAACCATTCAGCGTGAGGGTGCCCAGACACCGTTCCTGGACCAAAAAGGTCATGGAGTCCCCATCCTTGCAGAGATTCATAACACAACAGAACGAGTTGATGTTTTCCATAGAAGCTTTCAAAAATCAGCAGACAAGCAACAGCCTGTCTCCTCTGTGGTCCTTACCTAACCCAATGTCCCCAAGACTAGGAGATATTTTAGTGGAGGTCTGAAATGCAGAATATTTTCTCATTTTTCTTAATTTCCTGAAAACATTTTGTCCAAGTCTTTGTCAAGTTTTTAATAATGCTTTGCATTATTTTGTAATCCAGTTGATAAACAACAACAACAAAATTGTGAGTTACTTTCATCGCAACCCCAGAAATATTTTGCATTTCTAGCTACTCTTGTGAGTTCCATTGGCAGTGCTGATGGCTATTGATATATGGCTTGCTCCCTGGCCCAGGATTCAGAGAAACACTATTGTACTTCTGATTTCAATGAAATATGTGGCTAGAGGAGGCTGAAACTCTCAGGTCCATCTCACTGTACCTTTCAGACAATTAGAGGAGACAAGGCTTTTCCAGCACTGAGCTCTCATCCTGCTTAGGTCCGTGGGAAAAAATGGCTAATAAAAAACCATAGAAAGGTGTGGAGAGGAAGGGAAGAGTAATGCAAACTATGAAATGAGGCTTTTCTGTCAATATTTCTTCTTCCTGTTAGCTATGGACAGATTTTAAAATCAGAATTGCACTTTTTCACAGACTGACAGAAGTAAGATTTTGGGAGGAAAAAAAGTAGTGGACATGGGCTAAAGCTGGTGACAATGTTTCTACCGCTAGACTCTAATCCTGGACATACTAAAAAGGTGAGAGAAAAGCTCAGCAGAAGTTGGAAACACTGAGCCTGTTTTAAGAGATGGTTATTCCTTGAAGTCATGCTGCCACGAGATGCCATGCAACTCCTGTTAGTTCAGAAGTTCAGTCATCAATTTGAACTTTATTCTCGGTGAACTCTTACCCTGGCAGCATCTACTGCTACCCTAGTTGCTTTAGTCACACAAAAAATCATGTACTTATCATTGTGTTAGTTGTTCGTATCTACTCTCTGGTGTGGAAAAGCAGTCCTCCCTGACCCCACCTGTGTGTCAGCATGCTGCATATCTGTCTCAGTAGGATCTCCCCAAAGCTGATAAATGATGGCCAAACACTGGTGATAAAGTTTAGCTAACTGCTATTGACCCTTGGGTTGGGCTGAGATTAGATAAGGCCCAACTAACTCTTGTTCTTTTTCCTAATGACTGCTCAAGCTGAAAGACAGAGGCTGCAAGTTTAAGGGACCTAAAATAGGGACACTGTGCTGCTTTGGACCTTAGCTGATGGCTGTTTTTTATTGTCCCTATAAAATGGTGCTTTCATTTGAGTGCTGAGGCCTGTTCCTAGGACACAGATATGGGGTACTGGGGGAATAATGCTGGGGTATAAGAGCATTGGCCCTGGCAGCCCTGCTATGAAAGGCGATGTTCTGGCCATTGTTGGTATCTCTGTGTGCTTTCAGCTTTGGTCAATGGCCTTGATTAAAGAAGGATTTTGTCTTTGATTTAGGGAGCCTTTGAACATAGTGGCTAAACATTTTCTTTCAATCAAGGGTTTCCCTTTGATTTCTGCATGTAATCATCTCCCTGTGTCCCTTGGTGAGCTTTGCACTTGAATTGCTTCCCTTATAAATGTAACATTATTTTTGATGCCTTCTACATTTTCTGCCTGGTTGTGAAAGTGAGGTGTTTTGCAGTGAAAGCACTGTCTTCAGCCCATCAGGGATATGAGGCGCAGTTCTTTAGCTCTGGTAATGGAGATGAAATAATCCATTTCTGAAACTCCTTTCCCCAAGCTGCTTTTAACTTGGGTTTTTTCCGTCTACATAAGGAAGTGGCTGCCAAAGCTCATGGCTGCTGCCTGCAGTATGCTTTTCCTTCTTATCCTTACTTATCCCTGCCAAGATCCTATTTTCTTCATTCCTTCCCATTTTCTGAGCTTCTGGAAGCCCCTGGCTCATCGTTTCAAGACCCACTTAGCAAGAAACTTGGGTTTCCTGTTAAAAATCAGCTGAGGTTCCCATGTTATGCTGTAGTTTCTGTGGGAAATACTCGGAGATGTTTCAGCCTGATTTTTTCCTCTGTGCTTTTTGGAAGAAGAAATCCAGCCTGCTTCTAAGCTCAAGGCAGCCCCACAGTGCCTGGACTTGGGGCAGCTCTCCACCAGTGCTGAGATGCTTGCCAGGAGCAGACAGTGATAGGCAAGCATTCTGGAGGCTGCAGATGATGTTGAACACTCTCTCCTGCACCTGCTTGTTTATCCGAGGTGTCCCTGAGCTTTGTGCTTTGCTGCTCCTCTGCAGAGCTGCCTAATGGCAGAGGTCACGCTCTCCCTAAGCATCCCCCAATATTAATTACATGGAGGGCAATCAGGCACTACTGGCTGCGCAGCCTAAGGTGCAGCTACACTGCAGAGCACAGGAGGGAGGGAGGGTGCATCAGGTTGCTGAGCTCAAATACCTGTGCTGCCATTCTCATGGTGTCAGTCTCTTGTCCAGCTGGGGCCTCAGATGCAGAGACCTCTTCCTAGCCATCTCCATCGAGGTGCAGACATGGATCAGGCACAGATACAGCTGTCACAAGTCCCTTTTACTCTGGGAATTACAGTTCCACCTACTGTGACTGTCTCTTGTTGCCTCATTTTTGCATTTTGTGCCCTGTTGACACTCATATCCTTTCACTGGACCTGGCATTTTGGTGGTTTGGAGCAGCCTTTCGCAATAAATCCATCCTTTGCCATTTCCAGGATCCTATAAATTCAGCTTTCAGCCATACAGAGCCCTAGAAGAAAGATGCATAAATGATAATTAAAGCCTCTACAGAAACACTCAGTGTTGGCCAGAAGCATAAGTCATAAATAATTACCATGCTGCCCAGCTTTGCATTTATGATGCTGTATTATTATAAACTAGAACAAATATTATGAGTCTTAGAAAGTCAGCAGTGGACTGGAGAAGTAAAATACTTGCAGGAGGTCTGAGTCCCTTCTGAGGACAAGGTGCTGGACTAGATGACCCTGTGATTTCATGGATATTGCTTTTATGCTCTTCCATTATATTAATATTTAAATCAAGAATTAAAACATTGATGACACCTAATAGCTTTACTGCATGCACTTTATTGGGATGTAGGTCTTGCTCTGACTGAAGCCTCAGGATTGGCCATGCACTTGCACCCAAGGATCATGTGGTGTTTTACCATGTTAGTGCATTCAACATCACCTACGTGTGTTCCTTGCTGAAAAGCAGGGGAAGCATTTTCAAACAAAATTGTTCTGACATCCCTCAGACATCCAAAGGTGAGTGTGGGGCTGGCCTCACTTGACCCCCCAGTCAAATGAGCCCTGGAGGGAGCTGGGAACCTGGTTAGACATTCCCTGCTCTCCTTCACAGCCAGCAGTGCCACCTTGCAGCGTCCCAGAGGGGTGTCATGAGCCTGTCTGGACTCAGTGTGTCAAGAGGTAGCCCCTTGCCCACTTTCCCTGGCACCAGGGACTCCCATATAGCCCTTCCTACAGTCCCAGCACCACCAACGCATGTGAGCTTGTTCTGGGATTGCAAGAAGAGCTCTGCTTTGCTTTATCCTATTCTCTCTCAGGTTCAGAATAAGGCTAGAAAATGTGAACCACCCCAAACAAGCCTGTTGGTAAATGCCATTATTCTGAAGAGGCTGAAGAACTGTTTGTGGTTTCAAAGCTGTGATTCATGATCATCTGGGTCTGGTTTGTGATCTTTGAATGCTGTTGCTGGTGACTCTGTAACAATTCCCCAGGGCAGTGGTGGAGCATACTGCTCCTTGCCTCTCTCCAGACTTCAAAACATTCAAGGCCTCGACGAAAGTAAATCCTAACTCTCTTCTGAGGACTCTGGCAGTTCTTTGCTATGCAAATCCCGCCCTGGCTGGAGAGGAATTGCAGGCACCAACTTCAGTGTGTCCCCCTGGTTACTCAGACATCCCCTTTTCCATTTTGCTTGGTGGCTGCTGCACCCAGCATGCTCCTCTCCGTGCAGTGCAGCAAGACCCACCAAGGTGAGACCTCACAGCTCCTAGCTGCTGCTCCTCTGCTTGTTGGATGGAGATATGCTCTGCTATTCCATGGACAGGAGCCCTTGGTGAACCCATCCAGTTCTGCACAGTATTTCACCCACAGGTTGCCCAGCAGGGAGAGTACACTGATGGCCCAGCACTGGATCTAGGAGCCTCCAACTCCCACCAGACCATTAGAGCCCCTTGCCTGGCCCTGGAGGAAATATTCAGGCAGAGATCACTGTTTCCTGCTTGGGGATGTTGTACCAACTGGTGAATTTAACAACTTATGGGACTGGTGGCTAAAAAAAGTCTCTGGAAGAGTAGAGGCAACTGGAGGGACATCTAATTAGGGTGTGGGTCATGTTTCCACTCCTCACAGAAGAGTTTTAAATGAAAGATTTGGTGCCCCCCACCCCCTGCTGCTGCCAGAAGAAGAACAGCTGCTACATGCTATTAACGGTCAAAGCCCTCAATTAGAAAGAACACTATGGGACAACACAGGAAACCAGAAAGCTGCTCTGTAGCTAAAATAAATACTGCAAGGTGCTGTGATGATGGAGTGAGACCAGAAGACAAATTGCCAGAGTGACAGTCCCTTCCTGCCTGCAAGGATGGACCCCGTGGTGGGAAGGATTGGGCAGAGGAGTGGGAATATCCTGGAGCATGTGTAGCTGGGACCTTTCCAGAGCCTCCCTGCACATCAGGGTTAGGCTGTCATGAGCCAGTCCCACGGAGAAGGCAAGCTAAAGGGAACTTCAGCTTCACATCCAAGTGCTCTGCTCTTTCCCACACATACTCTGAGACAGGTGTTTTTTGTGGGTTTTTTTTGTGTGTGTTTTTATTTATTTATTTATTTATTTAATATACAGACATAGAAAAAGAGAGCTGCTTCGAGATGGTTTATTTATCCTGTATAACTGGTGTTCAAAGGCAGCTGAGCTCTCCCATGTGCAAAGAATATGGCTGTGGCAGGAGGAGGCAGGAAGGGAATTGGCTCCATCTGGGCCAAATTCTGATCAGAGATGGGGAGGAGGAGGCTTGCAGAAAGACAAACCAGAATGCTTTTGGCATTACCTGCTGCTTATCTTCCTGCAGTGACGTGTAGTTTCTTTCCAGGTCTGAAGAGTACAGCCCTGACTCCAGTAGGGACTTGATTTCTATTAATCCTGTTAATTGAATTTGGTTCTTCTGTGCCACTTAGTAGTCTGACTGAAGGAGGGAAACTGAAAAGAAAAAGACTGGGAAACAAGCTCAGCTGACCCAAGGCATGTGACTCCTCCTGATGTTATAAATATGTGCCCCCTGCAGCTGAAGGGAGGCTGGTTGGTTGGGGCAGACAGCAGTGGGATTGTGGTGGGAAGTACCTTGGGTGCTGCACTGGGAAGAAGCTGGATCCTGCTGTAATTGGGCTTTGAGGGATCTGCAGCCTGAATGTGAGTCCTAAAATTAAGTTAATTCCAGGAAATGATGAGACTTGGCATACATAGCAGGGAACTAAGTATACCCTCAGGGATTGCCCTGCTTTGGTAGGGCTTTATTTCAAAGCTAGTGTGTGATCTACAATAGTCTTTTTGGTTTCAAAACTGTGTGTTTAGGGGTGTGTGGGCAGCAAAGGTGATTTCTGAATAGGTGGTTCCCCTCTAGGGTGGACCTCTCCCATCAGAAGTTTGCCTGCTCATGGGCAGGCAGGGTTTTGGTGCATGCCAGGTTTATGAGGAGCTCTGCTGCAGTCACCTGCACTGGGTTCTGTGCTTGACGATAACTCACAGCAAGAGAGAGAGCGGGCTCCTTAGAAACAGGTCACTTCAGTCCTTTTTGTGCTCATAGTATTTCTGTTAGAATAGGATTTTAAGAAGAGGCTTTAGGCTTTATTCCCTCTTTACAAATGAACTATGCGAACTCTTTATAGTGGTGGAGGTTTTTGTTCCTTCTTGGGCACATCCAGAGCCTGGCTGCAATCTCTGACTGAATGTTAGGTGGTTGAGTAATAGTCTGGATGCTGTCTTCCTGATTTCTGGAGTGAGATCTGAATGTTAATTAAAACCTTGGGATGCCCTGCAATGCAATGATGCTGCGCTATGTGCAAGCAGACCACAGATGTATAAGGTGGTGGTTGATTTTCTTTGAGACAATTTCTTGATTTTTAGTTCTTGCCCTGTGCGTGTTCCCATGAGTTTATGATTGTCACCAGGCTGTGGAAGAGGCAGTGCTCGGTGTGTTTGGGGGAGTGCTACACAGAAAGGTCTTGTAGCAAAGATCACGTTAAGCCTAAATCAGAGATCTGATGTGAGTCAGAGATTTAATTTAATTAGCTCTAAAATTAGAGTAGAGTGTAAGAGGAAGGCAGAGCAGGAGGAGGGAAGATTTGGGTCTATGCTTTATAAGTGAGAATGGAGTAGTACAGGCTGGTGCTGTTTATATAGACGGATAGAGGTGTCCTGTGGTCCTTAATATATCTAATAAGCATGTTTTATACACAGATCAGTGTGTATAGCTCAGTATTGCCATTCATTTAACTTAGACTGGTCAATTAACTTCTGGGTTTGCTTCCACATGCGAAGGATGCTCCCTTGTCTTTTGTCTTTTCTTCCTTTACAATTTCCACAGAAAATAGTGTTGCCTTTTAATATTTGCATATTATCTAGTACCTGGTACTAGGGGACTAGGGCTGGTGGTGACTGCTGCAGGGAAAATATTCACTAATAATGGTAGTTCATACACAAAGGATATGCCAACACTTATTTCTGGAGATTTTTCCTTTACATTTACTTTGTTTTCTTTGTTTTGTAAACCAGTATATGTATCTGTCCTAGTGAATCTCTTGACCTCTCCTTAACATTTTAAAGAAGACTAAAGAGCTATTGGTCAAGGAATGAAGTAAGATGTGACCTGAGCATCTTGGTGGCCAGCTAACTGAAAAGCAAATCTGGGCTTTGAAATTTCTAAGGAAGTGTGTTTCTTGTAGATGGGGATTCCACCTTCCAACCACTCTTAAAAGAATAGCAAGTTAAAGGCTTTTAAATTTGGGAACATGATAAAGAATCCATACATCTATTAAGAAACTTCCTGTAGTGATGCCAGTGGTCTTTCCAGTCCCTGAGGGGCCCAGAGTCCTGCTGATTTTGGTGGCTGTTTTGATTCTAGTTTGAGCTATGATGCAGATGCTGCTTCAAGGAGCTCATAGGGGTTTAATGTGGATGTTACATCACTGTTGGGTCAAGATAAACTCCACAACCATTATCTAAGGCATTCTGGGTCTGTAGGCATGCAGGGCATTTGCAGGATCCCAATGAACAGCTAATCATGGTGTATGAATAGGGTGATCTCTCTGCTTGTTCTCAAGGTGTTTCTAATCAGCTTGGGCTCTTTTTCTATGGCCCAAAAAGTGGTGAAGAGATTCAGGAGGGGAATAGATGATGACAGTGCTCAAGACAGATATCCCAGTAAAGGGTTTTCAGTTGTGGAGGAAGATAAAAGCACACCCAGAAGCTGTTTCTTGCTTTACCTGGTGCAGGTACCTGTCTTCGCTGCCTTGACTTGGCGAATGGTCTTGGCATGTGATGTCAAATCCCATGCTGCACTGATGGTCGTGGCCAGGTAGTGGGTCATTCAGTAGCTCAATGTCTGTCCCACAAAACAACATGGAAGGGAGGAATGGCCCAAGGAGCATGCAAGAAGTTTTTAGAGATTTACTGCTGCTTTTGGGGTCTGACTCGCATGAGTGATGGGCTGGGAATGTGCACGGCGGGAGGGATGGGAGTGGAACCAGGTGTCAGCAGGTGGCACTGTCTGCTGCGATCCAGTCCCATGGTCTCCCTGCACCTTGGGGTGCTGCTGTGGGAATGAGACCTGGGGGAGCCCCACCCCTGCGTCCCCTCCCTGGGGCCTCTTTGCAACCACGTTGTAGGTGCAGATGTGATGCCCCTGTGCTGGTGGGCTCATCTGTTTTTTAAGGTGCTACTGTGACTTAAGGTCTGTGCTTAGCATATTTATGGCATATTACATGTACTATTTTAAACGCATATTCAGAATGATTCTTGATGCTAAGAAAAGCCATCCCTTGGGATGGTATTGTATCTGTAATAGAAGTAAGGTCTCTAGTAACTGCAGTTAGAGAACTGAATTTCATCTGCCTGAAACTCTCCTGCTGCTTCAGTGAGATGCTGAACTGATTCCAGCTCTTTCCAGTATTGGTCTAAAGTTGCAGACCATTGTTTAAAGGTTGCCCGTCTCCATCCAAAAGCTTGGGGATCCCTACATCTTCACAGGGTTTAGTGAGCAATTTGGGACCTCAGGATGAATGGAAATAAATAATTGTCAGTAGTTAGTGCTGAGCCACAGCCATTGGAAATTATGAGGAAAAAATGAACTGGTGCTCCCTTGTAAACCCTGCAATTGCGGGTCCTCCCTGGCACAGGAGGAGCAGGAGTCCCACTCTGGGTCAGTGGTGTTGCAAAAGCAGAGACACTTTCACTTGAATGCTCTGAGGACAGAAATGGCTGCTGAAGCGAAAGGGAGTTGGGAGCAACCTCCCAGCCCTACCTGATCTGTTCCAGGACACTATGGGAAGAGTGGGAGTGCTCCTATAGCTCAGGCAGTCTCTTCTCCTGAGTGGCTTCATCCATGAATAGGCTGTAGTAAATGCAGCTGTTGTTGATGGTGGGGTCTGGTCTGCAGCCCCTTCCTGTGCATGTGTACACTCTGCTTTCCCAATCCACAGCCCCCATCTCTCAGAGGTGTTAGGAACCAGGGTGGCTCCTTCCCTCCCTGAGCACACCTGGTTGCCCTTGCGTGGGAGCTTTGCCCACCTGCCTCCTGGGTGAGGGAGGAGTGCAGTCCATGTCTTCAACAAAAAGTCATTTTAGGTGACAAAATACTTTTCTGTCTGGTACGTGATAGGCCTGTTGAATGTGGATGCTGCACTGCTTGCTAGCAGTGCTTGAGTGAGCCCTGACTGTAGGATAGCTAAGGGGGAGCATGGCTCCTAGTGATGTGTGTCTCACCCTGACTGAGCTGATGCTGTGCTGATGTCTCACATACTGATTTCTTGCAGTGTCCCAGTTGAAAGCCAGCTCCCTGCCCTTACTAATGCCTCAGAGGGCTGTGGTGTCCCCTAAATAAATAGGTATATAATAGGAATAGGTATATAATAGGAAATAGGTATAATTTCAAGTGCAGAATGAGCTAGGATATTCTGCCCTATTTTTTAGCAAGAGCTGGTGTTCTGGCTGTTTGTCTAGCTTCAGTCACATCAAAGTTGGTACCATCCCTACTGGCCTTTGCTTTCTATTGCTAGATGTAGGACTTCTTGTGGACCTGTTAAAAACCACTTATTTTTGTGTGCCCCTGGGTCTCCAGCCAGTCTTAGTTGCTGTGTGTTGGTCACCTGCTCTGTCTCACTTGTCTTGGATCATTTTCCTTCCAGGTCATTGACTGATGATGGAGGAAAAAAAAAGGTGTTCAAGAAGCCAAGTTATATGGGGCATGGAGGAAAAACAAAGGTGCTTGGTGACAGCTCTGCTTAGGTGGCTGTGACTGTTTCTGCAGCCCTTCCATTGTCTGAGGTGTTCCACATATGTTCTTCTGATGGGCTCAGCCTGGGGCTGGCACTCAAGTGCAGTCAGCTGGGAGTCAGGTAGGGATGGCCTTGGGAGAGGCACTTAACTCTCTCCTTCTCACTGATGGGGAAATGGATAAAAGTAAAGATGCTCACCTCCCTGTGAAGGTGGTGAGAGATTAATTGGTTAATGTTTGTTAAGTGCTTTGAAGTTGAAATAAGGCAGGTGAGTGCTAACCTGAATTGCAAAAGGTGGATGTGTCAAGCGGAGGTAAAGGCTGTGCTGCGGAGGCTTTATAAGCCTTAAACTCTGTCATTCAGACATCAGGCGCCTCATGGGTTGACCTGTGCTCAGAGGCAGTCAAACACAGGGATTAGAGAGAATGGCAATTGCAACACAGATGTCTTTCCCTCCCTATTAAGTCCTGGACCAGCCTGCACCCCTGCTCACAGGGATGAGCTGCACACTGCAGCCAATGTCAAGGTACAGGCCAGCTCTTGCTGTAGCGGTGGCAGCATCGCATCTTGCTGGTCTTTGGGACAGAGCTGTGTGGGAAAGAAGGGCTGGCACGTTTTGTGATGAGCGACATCTGGTTCCGGGTTCAGTTTTGGGGAAACCAGAGCTAGAATAGGGTTGAGCAATATGGACTCCCTCCCGGGGAGGAGCGTGAGAACTAGTGCATGCAAAGCAAGAATGTGTTTGGTGACCTGGGTATAAGCCATGGCTGGTGGGGGCGGTGGTACCGGAGCTGTGTTTAGCCTGGGTGTGTGTCCACCCACTGGTGGTTGCTCAAGAGAGTGAAGGAGGAGGAGGAGGCAATGTTTGCTTAGCTGTTCACGGCGATAGGTGCCTTCTGGGGGGTGAACCCCAGGAGCCCTGGCCACAATGGGATGTCCCATCCCCAGGGAAAGGGGATGCCGTGGTGTGGCTGATGCTCTGGGTTTGAGGCTGAGCGCTCCTGGGGCCCGTGTGCTGGCTCTTAGAACAGGCTCTCAACATGCCACACATTGTGCTGCATTGTCCATGTACTGCAAGGCATCCACAGGGAAAGAAGAGGGGGTCGGAAACCATTTTCTCTTTCTGAAGTGGTGGACAGGGCCCAACTTTGTCCTGCAGGATGAGGAGCAGTGAGAGAAGTCAGCAACAGACCTGGCTCTCCCAGCTAGTGCTGTCATCAATGAGACCAGGTTTGAAACTTTACTCCTGGAGGGACAGAGCATGTAGATGTGGGTTAGTATTTATCTGCTACCTCTTCTGGACCCTGTTCTCTACCTACCATGGCACAAAGTTGCTGGGAGAGTGCTGAATGTAGGACTATGCAAGCTTGTCTTCCGTCATCCCATTTCTCTACTGTTCAAAGTCCCTAGTAAGGAGATGACCACCACAGTCCTTCTGGTTTTGTCCTTCTTGTGATGCAGGAAGAACTGGAGATGGTGCTGGCCTCTAGGTAAGGAAGCCTGGGGTGGCAAATATGGAGGCAGGCTGGGACAGTGAGCTGTGTTAGCCTGGCTTCAAGTCAGCAGCAGGAGCTGGATGGATTGGTCACTTTGTACATCCACACTAGTTTCAGGAACAGCAGAAGTGTACCTCATGGGAGTGGCTTGCTAAGGTCTGGGGCCAACAGGATACTGGGGTGAGTGAACTTGTGGACCTTCAACAGGCATTTTGGACAAAGCAGTGGAATTACCAGACCTAGAGCCACCTGGCCCTGTGGTAGCCCAGAGCTGAGCTGCAGCTCTGCAGTAATTGGGAGTATCTGGACAGCCAGACCTTCCCGGAGCAGGCTGGGCTTTGGCAGGCAGATCAAGAGATTTGAGTGGGAGAAGATAAGTAACGTCCTGGGAAGGCTGGGGTGACAAGGTGGAGTCTGGAGGAGATTGTTGGTATCTTTCACTTTCATTGGCTTCTCCTACAAACATGGAACATGGAGCCAAGAGGCAGCACTGCAGACAGCAGCGTGGTCCTTGCAGAGAGCCTGCTGTGCTCCCCTTCCTGCCTTCCAAAGCAAAGGGACTGCTTTGCCTGCACCCATTCCTTGGCATAGGCTTTGTACATTGCTTGGTGGTTACCAGTGGCTGTTCTGCACCACTCCTTTCCCCTGGGAAAGATCAAACAGCTGCTGCAGCTTGTCATCCAAATGCCTCCAAGAGGAAAAGAGCCTGGGGACCTGTTTTACAAGGGTCAAAGAGATGTAAATAACTTTTTTTACAAAGACTTCTGCTCCGCTTCCCTCATCCCAAATGCTCTAGCAGCCTCTGAGGAGGTTTCTTTTTGCTTCAGTTACTGTACCCTGCTGAGGACTCAGCCCACACAGCCAGTCTGGGGCTCTTCAAGGTTTCTTCAAGGAAGCAGCCAAATGTTTGTTTTATGGATACCCTCATAATGCATATGGGTTTTCCAAGGAACAGCTAAAGGCGAGGGGGAGGGGGGGACTATAAGGATCTCATCTGGGTTGACTCATGCTTTTTGCTTCAGATGGGTTTATTATTCATCATGTACCCATTACTGCCTGGGGTCTGCTTAGCTCTGTGCTCAAGAAAGATGATTGTTTTTTTTTATTTTTGCTTAAACCCCATCACTGCAGTACTGCCGAGCACTTGTTTGCTGTTGCTGTAAGTGCCTTCATCCTAAAGTTCTGGGATGAGGTGGGAGATAACAAACTTCTTTGTCCTTTTCTGTAGAAAAGGGTTTTGTTCCTGGACAGCCCTGCCCCACCCAGCCAGAGGAACCCTTTCCCCCAGGAGGAAAACTGTATTGCCAAGTTAAATGTCATGCAAATATGGTGGTCTCACTTGTGGGTCTTTGGAACTGCTGCTGCAAGCAAAGGGTGAGAGGAGGAGGTTTATGTTTTGCCTGTGAATCCTCTTGTCCTGAGCACCAGCTGGATGGAGGATGATTACTAGGGCAAAACTAATTTTGTTTGAAATTGGGAATTTCCCAGGGAATGACAGCTCTGCCTTCCTGTGCTGTCGTCTTCTGGGACTAAGTGTGATCTTGGGTGTGGGCACTGCATCCTCTGTCTCTAACCTGGAGAGCTATCTTCTCTGGAGGTCTGTGGTGCCAGTGACATCTGTGCTGTCCAAGGATATGCAGCTCTGAAACTGGCTGTGCCATTAGGGGAGTCCAACTATGCCTACTCAGAGAAAATCACCAGAACCACTACTTGGTCTTTGTTTTTGATGTCAGAAGGTCCTGTAGAAGCTAAATCCAGTGGTTATGTGCTGGGCCTGGGAGGGGTGGACTTGCTGAGATGATGCTCTTAGAGTGGGCAGCTGAAGAAAGGAGTTAAGGTCTCCTGGGAAGCAGTGACATCTGTGCACTTAAACTATTAGAATTACACTTTTTGGGCTGGAAATTTCTATCACTGAAGGCTTTTTACAGAAATCAAGTTCTGTGAAGAGGGATGAAACTCCACTGCAGCAGGGTGAAACAGCTGTGTAATGTAAGCTCTCCACCTCCCAAACCTCAGTGCTGTTAACAGCAGCAGATGTGTAATTTTGGGGAAGTGATGGGGGACAGTGCACTGAACCCCAGGCTCAGACCAGGGAAGATGAAATGCCTTATCCTAACTACTGACTCATTTGATGACCAATTATATATGTCTTCTTTCTCCATAGCCCAGCTGATAAACAACAGACAATATTCCCAGGTCAGCTTCTTTAGGCCACTGGAAGAATGATTCAGTTGATGTAAAGCCCCTGGGAGGTGATGGCCTGTTACATAAATGGCAGGTCTTTGTATGACCTAATGGAAGGGCAGCACCTGGGGTTCTGGGTGCAGTTGGGTGGAAAGCTGAGCAGATAGCACCTTCCCAAACAGCTGTTACTGTGGGAGGGATAGCTTAATTCCAAAGGTAAATCCTGAAACAGAAGTCAGAGCAGTAAGGCAGTATCAAAACCATACTTTGGATCATGTGAGATCCTGGGCTAGGATAGAGCAGCCTGTTGACAAAAGGACATTTCTTGCCATTAAAATTCTTGCATTCCCTGCTTGCTGAGTGTGTCCTGTTGTCTACAACAGAAATGACCCAGTTTGAATGAACCAATTAAATCTTTGAGCTATACTGACAAAAAAGATTGTGCAAAGCATCTTTTCACTCAGGCTCACTTAATTCATGGAATGCTGAGGCTAGAAGTGAGGAGTGAAACTCGTGATAGAGAAATCAAATTCATGAATGTACTGAAGTTCATGCATCTTGAGAATTGTTCTTTATCAAGGGCAGGGACATGGACCTTCCCACATCTCTTTGTTTTCCTCTTTGGATTTTGATACTTTTGAGAGCTATCTTTGGTCTTTACTTACCCTGTTTGCTGCAGTGGTGCCACAGGGAGCCACTGCTGCTGGCATGATGAGCTTTCAGTCTAATTTGAAACAAGATGTAACAAGGGAACACAGCCTGGAGTGGGAGGCAGAGGGTGTAATGAGATCCCAGGTTTGATAGCCTGCATGTTGCACAATGTGGTGTGTTTGAGCACCTTGTTTGCAAACCTTGGGTCCCTTTTAGTAAGTTTTAGGGAATGATTTCAACCTGAAGGTCAAAATCAATACATGAAGAATAACACTGTTAGTTCCAGCTGGTCCTGAGCTATTAATTTGCCTGTATATTTTGAGATGGAGAAACTCAAGTAGAGGTGTTTTTTTAGCCCTGGTACACAAAATATTCGGTGGTGATGTCTGAACTTCACAAAAGAACTTTGGAGATTTATAGTGCTGTTGAAGTAACACTATGATGTGAAACTGAACAAGAGCAACCAAAGAAGGGGCTGTAGCTCTGGGGAAATTAAAAGGTGAGGAGGGCAATGCACTGGTTTTAATGGGAACACAGGGAATTATTAAAGGAGGGATGAGGGATCAGTAAGGATGGAACTCATCAGCTGCTTTTAAAATGTAGGATGTAGAAAAACTGGGGGAAATGTGTTGGCATGCATCCCAGGCTGCACTGATTTATTTTTAAACAAGGAATCTATCATTATGAGATGTAAAGACTTGCAGCAGCTGTTATCTGTGCAGGGATGTGAAGGTGCTTGGGCATCCTGGGACTGAAGTGAAAGTGGATCTTCCTTCTCTCTCCTCCTTATTCCTCAACAGGAAAAGTTGATCCGTCCCTCCCTGTCAAGTATTTCCCCTTGATTTTTTCCTTTTATCATTAGCTTTGCTCTGCCCTTGCAGCTTTTTCTGGTTCAAAGTGTCTGCAATTACCCAGGTACTGGAGGTTTTGGCTATGGTGGTCTGACTCGTGTAGCTTGACTTCATCAGTTCCAGCCAGCCAGCCAAAAGGACCTTGTTAGCTTAGCCCATGTTTATGTGGAAACATGGGTAGCCACCCTTGGAGAGCTGTGTTGCCTTTTTTTTTTTTTTTGGTGGGGTGGGGGGGAGGATGGAGGGCTCCACACTTCATTTCATAAAGTGTCTACAGGTAAAAGTGAAACCACAGGAAGAGGAACAGTGAAGGACCCTTTGCTGGGAGGAAACTGCCTGAATCTCTCTGTAGAGACTTGTCATGGGGAGATCTGATGGGCTTTGGGGTCAGATCTCTGTATCTCTTTCCAGCCTTGGCACAAGACTATGGCTGGAGCTCAGACAAAAATAAAGTATGTGATTGTTGTTTGGCTGTGGAGAGAAGGTACTCTGTTGGGAGAAGAGATCCCATTGCTGGCTCTACTTTGGCTCCTGAGTGCCAGTCCATCAGTGGCTCAAGTGGATGTCAGGGTTCAGCTGTCCCAGGCACTAGGCAGAGAGATTATTTCTACCACACATAAAAAGATTGCAAGGTTTGGCATCTGCTTTGAGGTTCTTGCTGCTGGGCTTAGTAAAGAAGCTTAGGAGTGCTCAAACCAGGGAAATAAATCTGCACCTCTTAACAAAAATAATAGATAGTAGGCTTCAAAGGAAGAGGAAAGTCTTTGGTTTGTATGTGTCTGGTCTGTCTGATTCTCAACCTTGTTTCTTTGCACCAGTGTAACAGTCAATGGGAAAATAGAAACTGATATGTCTAGGAATAGATCTGGTGAGTGGGTGGGACACCTCCAGAGCTTGGGAGGCTCTTCAAAGAGAGGAAATGTTATCTCCACCTGGGCTGCTGCTGCAGACTGCTGAGGGGCAGGGTGGTGGCTCACTTGGATTTCACGTGGCTGCCTGAGGGGGATTTTTATGGAGCAATCATGGTAATTAGCAAGCACAAGTTTTTCCACGTACCAAACATTGTCAAGGGCAGTAATTCAGACCCATGCTTGTTATTGTAGTGAGTGTTGGGCAGGAGTGTCCTGGGAATTTGTCACATCCCAAGGGGGGGAGCCATCAAAGTGTCCTCAACTTGCTGATGTTGGCTTGCCACCCTGAAACAAAGGGCTGATGAAATAGTATTAGCCAAGCTGGTCACTAATGAGGGCAAAAGAACATCTAGAGACAGGATTTGTTTATAGCTCTTTGTTTTGTCATTGTTAGGGAGACAGAAGAGGAAGTGTCACTCAGAATATAAATCATGCCATCCAAACAAAGGACTGACATCCGGGTGTGATTCTGGATTTCATGTCCTAGGAATCTCCTGAGGTTTAAAGCACAAAATTTTAGCCCAAGATGTGGGCAATCCATCCTGTTTTCATAACGTTGTGTCACTTCAGGACAGGGGCAAAGAGACAGTCCAAATCTCTAGACCAGAACTGGCATGTGCTGACAGCTGAGAATGTCCATATCAACTTTGAGATCCCGCATGAGCTTGGGATAACACCTGTACTTGGGTCCTGGATCTGACCATGGTTGGTTGTGGATGCCAAGGGGAATAAACAGAGCAAGTTTAAAGTAATTCTTCCTGTGATAATGCCCTGTGTGACTTAGGGACTTGCCAGCCAGAGGATTTATCTCCATCGTGTTTAATAGCCACTGAGGGACCAGTCCATGAATTTATTTAATTGACTTTTGACTCCCTTGATGCATTTGGCATCCACAACATCCTGGGGCGATGAGTTCCCCTATGCAATTAATTAGATTGTATGGGGAAAAAAAAAAACAACAAAACAGCTTCATTTTGTTTGTTTAAACCTACTATATCATAATTTATTTAGTATCCCTTAATTCTGGTACTCTGAGTAATCCTGAACAACATCTACTTTTCATTTTCTCTGGGTCACTTCCTTTTGTGAACTCTGTCTTTACCATACCCTGCTCTGTAGCCTGTTTTCCACCATTGGAGTTACTGTGATTTTAGACAAAAGCCCTTCCTATTTTTGCTCCTCCCTGGTCTCTGTGCCCTGTCTAGCTCTGTAGATCCCTGTTGTGATGATGAAGGCCACAACTGTGCAGAATGATGCAGGTGGGCTGACCCGGAAGTTGAACAGCAGTGTGGTAGAATTAATTGTTTTATCTTCTCTGCTTAACGGTTTCTACTGGGTGCTAAACCCTTCTGACTGCTGCTCAACAATGAGGTGACATTTCTTTGTGACCTTTACCCACACCATCTGCATAATACACCCCCTGACGACAGTGATTGCTAATGTGGAGCTGTAATATGCAGGTATAGCACAGCCAGCGTTTCCCCCTGTCTATACTTTTCAGTACCGAAATTTGTCTGCCACTTTCTTGTTCAGCTGCTGTGTCAATAGTCACTTGCACTTTTCTCTCTGTTGACTTGAAGCCTTGAACTCTACTGAATCATTCCATTTGTCCTTTTGCTAATCACCTTTTCAGAGTCATTTATAGAAAGCTGAGCTGCAGAGATTCCTGTTGGGTGTCACATCTACTGGGAGAGTTGATGTCTTATTACTGTTTTAGTTTTTAACTCAAAGCAGTTGCTCCTTTACTTTATGATACCTTAAATTCTTCAGAAGCCTTTAGAGGAAAGATCTTGAAATCAGTTCATTAGCAACAAATGTTCATTGTGTAAAGCAATGCCATTTCCTGCCTAAACTTAGGGGGACCCTAATGGACTGGATAAGGCACAACTTGCCTCCCCAAAACCTGTGAGTCTTCCCCAGCCTGTCACTCCTCCCTTTCCCCCAAAAGTGCAGTATGGAGCTTGAGCTGGGTGATTGCATGTTTGAGCCCCTTCAGAGCTGCTGGGGGGGATTTAATCCCTGGCTGTGGCTCTGTGTTACTGAGATCTATCAGTTTATTGTGAGAAAGAGTTAATAGGAAGCTTCTTTAGCCCTGTGATCATAGACTCTTCAGTATATTTTGTTACTAGTGCCCGTGACTTAGAAAATTCTGCTTGAAAACTTTGTTGTATTTTTGGCAGTTGTAGATTTTAAATTTTAGACTCTGCTCTTATATTTTATTATTTAGACAGTGCTTCTACTTAGCCTCACTTCACTTGTAATTGTCCCACTTTGTCAAGCATGCTAGCTTTTATACATTTTTTTTTTCCACTTAATGACTTCAAGTGCTCTTCCCACCACCTGAGTGTTTTTTCTTTACTGCCTTTTCCATTTTAATTTTCTTTGAACAAATATTTGTGGTTTTAGGCAGCTCTCTATTCAAGTTAAACTTACAAGACAGGTTTACAAGGCTCCCTTCAAGACTGTCAGTTTTAGAGTGCAAAGACCCACTGGTAAATATACCTAAAAGCAAACCCACTAGTTCCTGAGTTCTGCCCAGGATGTGCTGAAGAAGAGGCTGTCTGCTTGAGAGGTGGTAAATTGCTACTGGAGGGAACAGTAGCTTCCCATTTTAAATGCAGACATCTTCCCTCCTGTCAGTTATACCATCTGTACAGGGAGATGGACATCTCCTGTTTGTGCTTATATCCTCCTATATCCATCACAGCCTCACTTATCCCCCTTAAGGTTTAGCACTTGTTACCCTGTTCTGGATGGGTGGATGATGGAGTAACTCTGATGCTGTAATGTCTGGGCATAGAACTTCAACCCTAAAGACTCTGTGGCACTTGTTGATACAGTTAACTTGGCTGTGCTCTTTGATAAGCTCTCTTTAATGTATGCCTTAATGCCCAGCTCCTTGATGCTCAGCTCCTCCACCTGCACAGCCTGCTCTCATTCCTGTATAATTTGTACCCACTCATTACCATTGTCCTGCTGCTTATCTTCCCTCCACCAGGTTTCTGAGGTGCTGGTTACGTTAATAGCACCATCTGAAACCAGGGCACTGCTCTTCGCTCACCTTGCTTTTTAGACCCTTGGTGCTTGGATAGAAATGCAGATGTGGTTCTTGTTTTGTTCTCGCTCTGCAGGCCAGAAAGGGGTATCTGCTGGGGCTGAAGTCTGCTGTTTCCTTCCTGACTGTTTTTTGGCTTCTCTCCTATCCTTTTATTCAAAGATACAAAACTTTCATGACTTCTCCACTGGAGACTACATTTTCCCAAACCACAAGTCTTGTCAAACTGTTGGCTATCCTACAATATTTAGTTTAAAAGACCTTATGTGTGTGCCAGTAGCCTTGTTGTTTAGATTAATACTTGGATCTTTATAGGCTCTACCTATTCAAGCCTGCCTTTGCAGTACTATACTCTGAACTTTGCAATGTCCCTGAATTTCACTATAGGGCACTGGGGGAAGCACTTCTGATGCATGCCACTGGGTTGGCCCTGGCCTTTAGCCTGGTAGCTACTGGCTAAATCTTGCCTTCAAGATTGTTCTCTCCATCCTGCATTGGTGGCGACCATGTGGACCACACCCTGACTTCTTCCTCAGCTCAGAGTGGGGGCCAGTCCAGATGTGAGACCACCCTGTTAGCATCCAGTAGGCAACTGATGTTCTGGTTCTCAGTTTTCTGTTCCCATTACACTGATCTTTTTCATCCTGTTCACAGAATACTCTGTTTTCAGAGGGATATCCTTATGCAAGAATACAACTTCCTCCTCCTCTGACATTTTTTTGGAGCTGCTGGTCTGCATGAGTGCTCCATGGTGTTCTTCAATGTCACTGCTATCCTGAATCCCAGCAGACCTCCAGTTTGTTCTTGCTGCAAGACTTGGCGCTTTGTCTTTCAGGTCCAAGCGTACCCTTCACAATGTACAGACCTGAGTGATCTGCCCACACATGCACAAAGCAGTCCAGCTGTGTATGTACAGCTAAAATCCTCTGCTCAGGCTTTATGATCCCACTAAAATAGACTGAAGGGTATGATCACCTGCAAAGGATCTTCAGACATCCACCAAATAGAGATAGACTGAATAAATGATTTCTTAAACAGTACCATAATCAGTTATAAACAGACTTTTTTCTTTTTATATGAGTTGGGCGTCTTATCAAAACTGTTGCTTTTTAAGATGTCCTTCAAATATCCACCAAGGGGCTGTAGGGATGTCTTCCTGAGGGGAAAAAAACCTTAACTGTTTGTCCTGTTGCTCAGTTGCAAGAGGAATCCTTGTCCTGTCACTTAGTGATTCAAAATCACCTCCATTACATTCTCACCACAAATTTAGGATAGCTTGTGTAGAATGTGCTGTGAATTCTGGACAATTCCACTAAATAACATAGTCTAAGCACCCCAAACAAGCCTGAAACATAACCACATGCAACACAAGCATTCATTTTGAATGTCTGGGGAGTTGCAGTGACTTGCATCATTTAAAAGTGGTAGATTTTGATTTTGTGAAATGTGGAGTATAGAAAAGTTTGATAATTAATCCAACCACTTATTTGGCTTGGGTTTTTTAAACTCCTTTAGCTTTTTGTTTTGTTGCTTGTTTCCCACCCCCGAAATCGACAGTGAACAGGAAGTGGGGACTAGAACCACTATAACCATGGTGCAGTGTAGTAGTGTTCAGTTAGGGGAAAATATGGCCAAAAAAAATTGCTCTGGTTGCTTAGTAAATATGAGAGGCTTATTATTTTTTGTTATTAATTAAATCACCAGCCTGAAGATATGCTAATTATTTTAGATGTCAGTCTAATTTTCTAGGAGAGCTTCTTCAAAAGCATGTGAAGATAAAGCCTAGGGCATATGGACATAGTAATTTTAGATTTTATTTGATGCCATACCTTGAAAACAATAAATTCCATTTAACTGCTTGCTTTTGTAAACCTGGTGATAGATGTAGCTCTTAGCGTGGGTTTTAAGCCAGTTAGCTGCAGCTGGAGGATTGTTCTGAATTAATTCTTGTTTCATTCAGAGCAGTGATTTATTTTCTTTTAACCTTTTCTTTCAGCTTGTGAATTCCTCTGGATGTGTCCCAGGGAAGGTGCAATTCCTTGGGGTGGGGTGAGTGGGGGTGGAAATCCAATTAAGTGTATTAATACACAGCTGATGGAAACTGCTTTTCTTTGTTACTTCTCACGAACCATGTATCATCAGTCTGGAGATTCCTGGAGACTCATGGACTTGGGTCAGAAAGCAAGTGAATAAAATTGTCTTAGCAAAACATTCAGACTAGACTGAAACTTTGCTAGTGACATGGGATGCACTCAATTGCTCTTCCCTTGCACAGCCCCAGGCACTGTTAAGTGGCCACCTCTTGTTTCCAGCCTGACTTTGTTTAGTTGTGGCTTCTAGCCTTCAGATCCTGTTATATTCCTCTGCCAGAATGAGGATCCCATTAGCTGTGATACGCCAATCAAATATCTCCTAATCGATCTAGTCATGTGGTTAGCAATGATAACAAACAGATGAACTTGGTGACCTAGGAGGTCCTATGGATGTAGTGCAGTGTTAATGCCAGAGTGAATCAAAGGTATATTTGTCCTACATCTTTGCAAGTGGGCTCCATGGTGTGTCCAACAATTGTGATTAACACACAAAGTGCGTCCCCTGAATCAACCCATCAGGCAGACAGCTCCTGAGACTGAGCATGTACAGCAATGGATACAAGAAGAAAATAGCACTGGAACATTGATAGAGTTGTATGCTGCACCTGGTCCTGAGACAGTGATGGGTGGACAAGCAGTAACTCACACAAGGATAAACCTCTTCAGTGAAGACAGCTGGATGGTAGGACAGGCAGCAACAGAGACCAAGTATCCATCTAACAGATTCAGAAGGGAGAGAAAGGAAAGCCTCACAAAAGGTGCATATGTAAGCTTTATGAAGACTTATTAAATCCTATTTGGAAGCCTCAATTCCTGCAGCCCACATATTGGACTATGGCCTTATTTTTAGTTGGGAAACAGAGTGAATACAGTCCCAGCCCCAGAAGGGACTGCAGGTTGGGAGATGCCATCAGTCCATCGTGAAGATAATTTTGCTGTTGGTCTTGCACCATCATGGACAAACAGTTGGAGTATGTTCATTCAAGACACTGTGTATTTCAGGGCAAGGTGAACACCAATGGGAACTGGGCCCCTTTGCCATATGCTGCTTATTTTATTGGTTTTACTCTTCTGCTAGGAATGGGTGATGGAAAGGATCAGGTCATGGTTTAGATGTTCCTCAAAACACTGAAATGGCACTGATTTGGGTCCTTCCCTGGCCTTGTTACAGCTCTAGGATGCTGTTTGTTTCTGCCATATGCCACTCTCAATAGCCAGCTGCTATCAGCAGTGCTGGTGTACGTGCTTCCCACTGCTGTCACTAGACATTTGTTAGCTGATCTGCCCCACCATTAGACTTAGTGACCTGACTGCAGCAAGATGTTTATTAAGTTGGATATGGGTGCACAGGCCAGTGTGTGTATTTCACTTGTATTAAATACAAATGAAAAGCTGTGGCCAGTTAAACGTAACCAGGTAAGCCTTGGTACTTCCCAGGACAAGCACATTGCTGCTGCAGGGATAACAGAGCTCTGCAGGTGGATGAGTGCCTGTGGAAAAGACATTGTTTATAACAGTCCTCCGGGAAATTGTCTGGGTTAAATATAGGCTGAATTATGAAGCTCATGAATTTGAGAAACAAACAAAAGGAATCTGAGTGAATGCTTAAGACAGCAACAAACAGGATGAAAGAGTTCCATGGGCCCAGAAATGCTTTGGGAAAGGTCCTTTCCCCCTCTTTAATGGAGGATAAGTGGAAGGCAAGAGAAATGTATAACAAAAAGGGGATCCAACAGTGTAGGTGCAGTCTCTAGTGATGTAGAGAGGGAAGATGGCTCTCCTCTCTCCTTCAGAAGAAAAAACGTGGGGAAAAAAAGACCAAGACTGCTAGGGCAATCAGCCATGTCTGTTGGAGATCCTGGAAGGTGCCTTTATCTCAGCAGATCCCTAACTGGTGAGTGTTCAGCACTCCTTTTTAGAGGCATAATCCATACCTGTGGGGAAGTCCAGATGCAGGCCAGACCCATGGGGTGGGCAGGACTTGGAGCATGTCTTCCTGGGCATAGTGTGCTTCATCTCACCAGACATGTGGACAGATGCTTGATGGGGTGTCTCTTCAGCCTTTGTGCAGTTCAGAGCACAGCCAGAGCGACCTCTTATCTGCTCAGCATGAGTGGAGTGGCTGATGTTTGGCCATAAGCTATTGTGTAGACGAATCCTCGTGTCAGACACTGAAGAGGGCTTTGGTGTGGGCCACTAATGTCAGAAGTCTCAACTTGTGTGTAAGGGAAGCCATGCTAACTGGAATTTGTCATGGAGTCCCAGCAATATTTCCAGAAAGGGGCTGGCAAAACATTCCTGCCAGAGCATAGGGATTATTAGCTCAGTAGTAAGTGCATTAGCTGAAAATCAAGCACAAACTTGTAAGGAATTTGATCACTTTAGACTTGCACTCAGAAATATTTGACCACAGTACAGAGAAGCAGACTTCAGGGTTACAGGGTTACACATTGAATGCCTGAATCAAATTTGGGTTTTGGTGTGTGAGTGGAGACAACTGAGCGGGGAGGACTGAATAGAGATGATTTAACTGTGTTAGACCTAAAGTGATTCCCCCAAATCCCAATGCATTTCTGGTGATTCCTCTTCCCTCTGAAGGATCAAGGGATGTTCCATTATCTTTGATAAGGCTTGAACTATTCCTTTACCAACCAGAGTGATGCTATTGAAGGTAATGATGCTATTTGACAGCATGTCTCCCTTTCTTATATAAAGGTGTTTAAACCATTTTACATCTCACATAAAAGGAAAAGTCTCCTCTTCCCTAGGTATTGTCACATCATCAGCATATTGGGGAAAGTTTGTACGGTGGCTGAAAATTAATAGTGCCTTAGAGTTCTGCAGCTTTTAATTTAAAAATAGGGGATTTTGACCAAATGCAAATATTCATGTTATTTGTATGGTCTCCTAAAGCTGGGGAATATGGAACGAGAAAAAAATCCACAGTTCTCACACAAACATAGTCTGTTTTCTGTTGTAGTTGCCTTTTTTCCTTTAAGTTTTTGTTTGGTTGTTGTTTTTTTTTTTTTTTTTAAGTTTTTAGGCTTTTTGGAAACTATTCTCGTTGGCTTGCAGTTGTGATCTCAGTCCACAGCAACAGTCACCTGTAGTCATGACACTGTGGTCTTCTTTCAGATTCATGCATAGAAACATCTTCTTCTCAGGTATCTTTTACAGGGCAAAGAAATTTGGGATCCAATCTTCCCATAGGTTCCTTCAGAGGAACAGCTGGTGCCCTGAGGGACCACAGGCATGGCTGAAGGTACCCACTGGCTGTGGGATAGGGTAGAGATCAGAGTTTCATAGTGCAATTAGCCGAGTGGGGTGTGGTGATACTATAATCTAAGAACAAGCAATACCCACATGGGGTGTGTTTTTGGCCTCCTGATGTTACAGCAGCAGTGAGTAGTGGCACTTAGGCCACCACACCCTGCGGCTAGTTCTGACACTATGGAGCCTTTGCCACCGCGAAAACATAAATAATAATTTTGCGGGGACAAAAATACGACAGTCTTGTCCCTCATTGTTCAGGTGGGGATGGCTGGTGATGAGGGTTGCTGGGTGAGATAGAAGGACTCTGTTGTCACTGGGGGCCGGGTTGTTGGTACCACTCATTGGAGTGGCACTGACGGGGTCCAGCTAGCAGGACAGGACAGGGCAGTGTTACTCGAGTGGATCATTTTGTGCTGCATAATCCTTAGTGCACTGTGCTCATGGGCTCTCCAGGAACTCTTCTCACTGTCCACGGGAAAATAATCTCAGGACAGACTTTTCTTCCTCTGTTGAAATTCTGTTATTTCACTAGCCTAGTGACAGTCATTGTCTTTTACTTCCGTGTGTGAATTGAAGCCAGAGTTACAAAAATTTCTGCTTTGTTCCCAAACAATGGGGTTGCATGTTTTTTTTTCCTTTTTTTCTTGCACGATGACTCTGGGTTTTCAGCTGGTGTGCTGTGCTTCCCTTCTAGCCGTGGCCCACGGCTGGTGCTCTGCAGAGGATGGAGAATACCCACAGTGAATCTGGGTGGTTATGCAACGCTGCACACGAAGTAAAATTCCTTTCTAACCCCTGCAGGCGATCAGTTTACGCCCTGAATGATGAGATTTTGATTACCCTTATCTAAGCTGCATATACTGTTAACGGAGATGAAATCAGCTAGATCTGCTAAGGCCCATCAAAGTAAAGACCATGGTGGCCTTCTGAGAGGGCAAGTTCTTTGTGGCTCCATGGGACATCGTGGTGCTTTGCCATGAGAAATCCTTTCACTATGCAGATGTTACTTGCTGAGGCTTTGTAGATCAAAACTCAACTTCTGCCATCTCCGGCCTAACAATGAGCAAATTTTCAATGAGCAAATGCTGCCCTGGAAAGCGTTGACAGTAGGAATGGCAGGCTGCTTCCTCAGAGTCGGTGGGGAGAGCTTGTTCCTTTGATGCCGTGAACATCCCCAACCTCAGATGGCATTGGTTATAACTTGGGGAGCGACTTTCCTCTCCCAGCGAGTGCAGCTTCCCAGGGCAGCCTCATTCTTCTGCGAACAAAAGTTGTTGAGCTGTGGGAAGGCTCCTGGCTGGAAGGTGGGAATTTTCATAGCCGGAATGAGACTGGGTGGTATGTTACACACTTGGATGCATCTCTCCCCTGGATTCCTCTGTGTTATATTTCATATCCAGAAAAAGATAAGTATATTTTGAAAATCCAATTCAGCAGTACAGCAGAGCTGCTTATACCCTTCAGCCTGATGGGAGGGAAGAATTGATAAATTGATCAGCTGTCAAGGCCAGGAGAGATCAATAGGACCATTAGTCTGGTGTGCTGTGCAAACCAACCACAGATGACACTAGTGATTCCCATACCAGGTCTGAGAGATAGCATTGTTGTTTTGACTTGTGGAGGATCTCTCGCACCACAGCGATGAGTTCCAATATAAGACCAGGGATGAATAGACTGAAATAGGTGTGACCCAGAGGATAATGTGGCCTTCTGCATCTTAATGTACCAGCCTTTGAAATGCAAATAATAACAGGGCCACCCTGTAAGGATTCATTAATCCTTTGAAGATGGCCTATAACACATGCCATTATTGTGATCTTCCAAACTTGGCCTGGTCCCTGCCTTTTGGACATACACCTCTCACTGTTGCTCACTTCCTGATTAATTTCCCCCTCCTCCCTGGCACTGTCAAGCTAAGTCAGCAGTGACAAAGGCCTGTCCAGGACAGTCAGCCACATGTCATGGTGGCTCATGGCCTGGGAAGAGTTGCGAAGATGAAACCAATAATCTGTCTCAAGCACAGAGTGCTGGAAGTTGCTACCATTGCATTGCAGATGTGACAAAATAGACCCAGGACTTCTCTGTGGTGGAGGACGTTCAAATGACATGTAAGACAGTTCATTAACCAAGATATTTTTTGTAATTTTTAGATCAAACTAAAAAGTGGATTTGGGCAGGCAAAGAAACCTGATAACAGGGAAGGTCTTGTGTTATGCCACTGTGTCCAGAGGAGGATGCAATAGATGCTGAATTTATGGGAAGTTGTTAGATGCTCTCAGTGTAGAGAGATTTGCAAAATAACGGGTCCAAATTAAATTTATCCACATTCTTTCCTACTGATGCAGAATGTTCACTTGAAACAGGTGCTTTTTTTGTGGTTTTTTTTTTTTTGTGTGTGTGTGAATTTTTTTTGTTTGTTTATTTGGGGGTTTTTTGTTTTTTTTTTTTTTTATTTTTTAAATGTGTTTTATTCTTCGGTAAAACTTGTTGACATGCTCTGGACGTGTTTATGAAATGGTTTTTCTTGAGGCTTCGTGGGCACTAGAATGCACAGGGTTTGCTGTGCACCTGAATCTAAGATGAAATCAGGAAATTCCCATCATTCCTCTCCTGCCCACTAGCAGTTCACCCTTCTCAGTGAGCTGCCAGAGGGGAAGAGTGCTCCGGGATGCTGAGCGCTAACACGCTGCCTTTGCCACAACGAAGCCAGGAGGCGTGAAGAGTCAGCTGCTGAGCTGGGCTGCATGCCCAACGCAGTGGTGGGAAATGAGAATCAGGGAAGGACTTTTCACTGGGTCGAACTGGTGGAGCTCTGCTTTGGGCTCAGGAAGCTTGTCCTGGCTGAAGGGAAAGGACCATGGTGTAGCCTTGGGTACCTGCAGTGGTGGTGGGGATTTCAGGATGACTAACACTTCCATGGAGACCTGGGCAGCGCTTGCCTGAGCTGCAGCAGCAGTAGGTATGAAGAGGGCAGCTCTGAGTCGTGTCTATCGCAGTACAGAAGCTCAAACTTGTTTCTATTAGCTTGGGGCTAACTGGCTTGTTGTCTGATTAGCAGCTGGGTTTTGCTCACAGAAGAGCATGCAAGCAGGAGTGCTTTGCCCAGTGTCATGAACCTTGGGTTTTGCATGGGATGTGTGCAGATGATGTGCCCCCCAAACTGTGCTGAAGACATGGGTAAGACTCATAGCAGCAGGGTAGGTGCATAACTGGGTGTCTCTGGGGGGCAGGAAGTGATCTTGATGTGGTGATTGCCAACAGAAGTGAGCACTTTCCCAGGACAGCAGGCAAGATGTCTGGAAGAGACCTTCTCTGTGGGCAACACTTAGGCAGATGCAGCCCAGCAAGCTGTTAGTTTGCAATGTTAGTGTGACATCACAGTAACATTTCCTTGATATTTCTTATTTGATGACTGCAGATGAGCTCAGAGTGAGCTGTAAGGGGCTGCTTGCTCTGAATCTAAAGTTAATAATGTTGAGAGACTGATTAAAAATGGGTGCCTTTGAAGACCATGCGTCTTGCTTTGGAGGTGTAACTCATGAACCACTGCTGAAATTGAGAGCTCTGAACTCTGCTTTGGCTGTGAACCAATATACCATCTACTCTGAGGGTTTTTTTGTTAAATATGCCAAACAACTGTGCCTCTTCTCTTGTAGCTCTGAGGATTTCTAGGTTGTGAAAGGACTGTAGTCATTGGCTGGTAAAGAGACACTTCAGAGACATTTTTAAGCAGTGGTGCTGATGAGGTTCCTCTGAGCAGGAAGAGAGGTGGTGGGAAGGTAAAAAGTGTGTCAATCAGGTCAGGAAAGGATGGCTATAGCGGGAGTATAGGCATGTCTGTAGTTTCATTAAAAATACACAAGATCTAGTTTTCCTAGTCATGTTACTTTCCACATGGTGTGAAGGAGTTAATTTCCCTGGAAGGGGAGCAGGGGATGGGATCTGGTCGCAAAGTCTGCTTCATATGCTGTTCTGAACAGGGCACCTGGAGAGATGGTAGAGCACAAACTACCTGAGTATATGCTGGAACCTCTGTGGCTGCAAAGGTTGTGTTGGTGTGAATTTGTCTGTCATTCAGGAAGAAGAGCGAGCAGCACTGACACAAGCATGTGTTGCTTTTCCAGTCTGGTCTAAGGACGCAGTGGCAGTGTTGGTTAAAGTCCCTTTTGCTTGCTGAGAATCATGTTGATGACACTGAAGCCACAGCACTGATTGTAGAGATGTGAATTTTCCAGGGTGGAGAGGGAACACAATGAGTGGTGTGAAGGGGACCGACCATGGCAGTAGTGTCAAAGTATGTGAAACATGTGTGGCAGCAGATCCCTATCAGGGCTCATTTTGTCCCACTGTGATGGCTTTGGAGACCTGACACAAAACACTGTCTTGCTCTGGGNTTCCCACAAACAAAAAAAACACCACCCCCCTAAAAAACCTAAACCACTTCTGCTGCCAAGATGATTTCCCTTGAGAGGAACATCCCTAGGTGATACTAAACTCATTGGAAAGGAGGTGATCCCATTTGCAAAACAATGCTATGTCACTAAAGGGAAGAAAAAACATTTTCTGAGTGGACAAAGCATCCCAATTATTTTTATCTATAGTTATGTTGCTGTGCAGGCACAGCCTGTGAAGGAAAGGAAGAATTATCTTGTGAAAGGAAGTGTAAGCATGTTCATCACTAATTGGGATGCAATTTTTTTGTCTGCTTTTTTGAGTCCCTCCTACATTCTTCTTGGGGACTCCAAAGAGAGAAGAGGTGAATGTCCCCTTTGGTTGTGTCATGCCCACCATGGTGCTGGCCCAGCTTTGTGGCTGTAGGACTTTATCCCTAGGACTCCCCACAACCTCTCTGTTTTCCATCTGATAAGAGCTTGCCTAAATTTCATGGTATGCTCCCATTTTCCTCTGCATTTCCCTAGCTGCTCCTCCATAATTATTTTTATCTTGTTTCCTGTTTTTTTGGGCAGAATGTGGTAGAAAATGGACTTGGTAAAAGCTCTCCTACCAGGCATAGTATCATTATATGCTATTTATTTTTCAAAATTTTCAACTGAGACATGAACAAAAGTCTTTGCAATCTCTCTTCTTGCCCTCAGCTGCTTTTCTCAGTGGCATATTGCTCTTCAGCTGTTTGACATAATTTTAAAATTAAGATTAGCAAGGTGCTGTACTAATGCTAAAACATCAGAATTGTCTCTCCTACAGATCTGATCCTGCAATACAAACTCCTATGGAAATTAATGATCTGTCTGGATTCCAGTGCAGGATTGAGACTTTATTGTGTAAATCCATCAGAAAGGCAATCAAGTGCATCAAGCAAAGTTTATGTTTAATACACTATTGCTGTCATCCCTCGTTATTCTGCTCAGGTTTCCTTTTGTATCTCAAGCACCCAGGAGCAAATCCCTCAAACAATATGGCTTTGTAGGGTTCTCTCCATGCCCATCATCACATTTCATACCATTGTGGTTTTTTTCTTGTTTAAATTTTTGTTTGCTTGTTTGTGGTTGATTTTGGTGGTGGTGGGTTTTTTTTTGAGGTTGTAGTTATGCAGTAGTAATTGGGAAGGAAACACTTTTTTGTTTTTTAATATTTGGTACTGAACATAGTCCTCATTTTGGTATCAAGCAGTATTTGGGCCATTCTGACCTTCTCCCACAGGCTTGTGTGGGACAGGGAACTGCAGTGGTTGGAACTATGGGAGACAATTGTGGTAGGCACAGCGCTCTTCTAGGCTCAGGACCTGTGTGTGTGTCTCCTCTTTCTTTGCTCTGTCCACACTGCCAGGCTGGGAGCTGCTCTCACCTAGCCAGTCTGACTGGGTCTGGTACTCACTGTACTTCCTTTGGGGACAGAGTGATCAGCCAGCTGTCTTAAATCAGGGAATTGTTTCACTACTCTATAGGAATGGAGCTTTCAGAGGAAAAGAAAATTTTAAAACCAAAAGCCATTTGAAAATGCACTTGCTCTCCCCAAACTCTACCACCTCATGGCTGACTCATCGGAAGACACTTCAGTAATATAGTCTTTTGTATTAGTCCTTCAAATAGCTTTCCAACTCTGTCCACTTAAAAACTAACATACACTTTTTTTTCTTTTCCATTCAGGATTTTTTCCAGTCTCTCCCAAGGATTTACCATGCTTTATTAGCTTAGTTCTCTTCCTGTTGGCTCCCCCTAATAGGCATACAGAAATTCTGATGATTCAGGGCAACTTCAGCTCTGCCACAAACCATCTGTATGACCTTAGGCAGTTCACTTTTCTGTTCCAAGCTCCCCACTGTGAACCTGCACATGATTTCATGCTAAATTTAAAAGAAATGATAGGAAAGATCATACACCAAATTAGGACTCCTCTTACTTGGCTTTGGCTCCAGTTGTAAACACTAACAACTATTCTGATCTGAGAAGCGTGTGGCAGCAATATATTACAAGGATTGATACGGAGCTGTGTTGGCCTGTCTGGCCAAGCACATCATGCAGAAGTATGTTTTCTTCCTCAGATGGTGCTGACCTGCCTCTCTGTACAGCTGCAGCGTGCCTGCCTGTGCTTGAGCCCCTCATCACTCTAGTCTGTTTGACTCTCATTTATCCACCTATTTCAAACTTTGCAAATTACTTTCCTCCCTGCATTCTCCACTTTTTGCTGGAGAACCAGGCACTCAGCTTCTTTTCATGTAAATCCCATTCCAAAACTACAAAGTCATCTTTATTTTCTTCTATTGATTCTCCTGAGAAGCCCTTCACAGGATGACAACCTTCATTTTTCTCTTGTCTTTGGGGGAGATCTAAGCAGGGCTACCTTGCTGGACCCTTTACAACAATAACACCATATCTGTATGAGCACTGATCCGCTTGAAGAGCGGTATCTATATGGCCTGCCAGAACCCGTGTGGGCTGTGCAAAGGTTTTCATTAGTAATGCTGCAATGTCTTCTGAAGACAACAAGGAGAGAGTGAAGGCATGAGGATTTGGCAGTGTGGTTTTCTCATTAGCACAGCTGCTATGTGAACTGTAGCATCAAACCCAAAGAATTTCAACAAGGTCTTGAACATGATGCTTTTCAACCTCACCTGAATGCTTAGTATCTACCTTCATACTGAGGTGCTTTAATGAAAGCAGATTGACTTCCAGAGGTCTTGGGTGACCTGTCCTTGCAGTTGTCTCTGCTGGAGCCAAATTACTAAAATAAAACCCTTTCAGCTATTTTGATATTAGCAAGTATTAGTATTGTGCCAATTGGGGTGACACTGTCTTAAGAACAACCTTAAGGATGGCAAGAATTCCTCCAGCTGTGTGGGGAAACAGAAATAATCTATTTATAATATTCTTACCTTGACAAAATGCAGGGAGTGACTCAAATATGTCCCATCCTTATGGAAATTAATTGTGTTAATGGGATCATTAGAATTTAGAGCTACTGTCATCAGACTGGTTTTTGCAGCTAATGATGGTTCTTGGTAACATTATGTCATAATGAAGGCGGAGAATATGGTCATCTATATATATGTGATCTGACCTGAGCCCTTTCTTTGGGTTTCATTGAGCAATGTACTAATAGAGTCAACATAGGCAAACAGCTGCCACCCTCACCATGAAAATAGAAGGTGCTTCGGTGGTCCTTGCTCTGGCATTTTTCTGCTTCTTCTCAGGTTAGTAACTTCTGATGTTCTCTGTGCTGAAATCTGGGACTGGCAGAGGACACAGCCTGGGAACACCCGTAAAGACAGAGATTTAGAGAGCCCTTGTTCTTTAAAAAGCATATTGGCGTAAGGAGAAGAACGTAATTTTCTTACTATACTACTTGTATTGATTTAACACATTCTTGATAATGTCTTTTTCTCTTGCATGTGAAAATAGTGAAGTTACATTGGTAGGTGAAAATAGCTATTTTTATTAGAGTCGACAGTTTAACAACAAACAACAAAACCCCCCATCTGTCTAAGTGGAGGGATACAAATTTCCATCCAGATTGAATTTTTGCATAAAAAGCTTGACTTTGAACAAAATTGTAATACAATTTTCAGTAAATTCAGAAAAGTAGAGATTTCTTTTCAACACTAAGGAATACATATTCATATGGCTGTAGTAGGGAGACTTGAGCAGGAATTTAGGCTTGTCGCAATGATCTTTCCCTTTACTGCCTATTTCTATTGTAAAAGAACTAATCAAGAGGATTTCTTGATGGTCCCCTGTGATGCCACTGGTGTTGTAAGAGGAAAGGATGAAATATGAATTATACTAACTCTAAAGGGCTTAGAAAGAAATGTATATCAGCTACCCACCTGATGACTCATTATTAATGTGGTAGTTTGTGTGAAGTACTGCAAATAGAATGGGTCCTGAGAAGGAATTTGAAGGTTTGGGCAAGCAGTGATATTAAAGGCTAACTCTGGTACCTGTACGCCAATTCTAACTGAAAATGAAGAAAGTCAAAAACATTTGGCTAAGATTGATACTACTACTAAGGCAGTGGGGTAAAATAATAAGCGGTTTCTGAATCATCCTTGGAACTTGGATTTTAAGACTATGAAAAGTAGCACAATAAAGGAAGGCACAAATACACGAAAAATAGATGGTTTTGCATTTGAATGACACAAAGTGCTTCATTCCAGAAGGTCCCTAATGCCCAGTCCTTTCTATCATTGTACAATAATGTATAGGATTAGCTTTTATCTAGAGGTATTTTGGTGGATTAGAACACTGCATTGAGTGTTTTAATTAAATGCTTTTGATTTAAAATTTCCCTTAAAAAAATTTCTATGATTTCATTGTTGTGTTGGTTTGTTTTTGTCACAGATGTTGCCAGCCAAGCTTCGATTAAGGCGAGTCCAACCTTTTCTATTCTGATTCTTCTTTTGTTTTGCCAACTATGCTGCCTAATGCATTCTCTGAGCAAAGTCATTTAGATGGACTATACTTGGATGTCGTAATGCTTTTTCAGTGGTTGAAAAGGTAGTGAAATTCTCTGTGTTTGGAGACAATATTTTTGTAATACAGCAACAGCTTAGCTGACAGTATATGTTTGGTGTGCTATGCTGAGCATGTATTTGAAGAGCTCTGGGCTGGAAATCTCGCAAGACATGTAGAAAGGGCATGTATTATATGTTTAATGATATTTCAGAATTTTACTTCTGATCCAGCAGAAACCACTGGTTCTGATAATTTCCAAGTTTGAAAATTAGAATTAAAGCAAGACCTCTGAGTCTCAGAAAATTATTTGATTCAATGACTGAGATTCAATAGCTCCATTCATGTTTTAATCAAACAAACTTGTCTCTCTTTACTAAAGGCCCTTCTGGAAAATATAGTAGCCAAAAATAACTAAATGGTTCATTGACTCTCTGTAGTCTGCATTTCAGTTACCCAGCAGAAGAGGCAATTGGTTGCTGTAGCATTACGAAATATTATTGGTTTTGCTTCCTAAGAGGATTGTACTTTTCTTTTTTAGTCTTGCACCTGAATCACTCTTCAGTCACTCTGGTCAATTCATTACTCTTGCGTCCCACTGGTGCTTCTAGGGCTGTGTTTTCTGCTCTTGACCAGCTTTATAATATAGAGTCCTCCCCTGAAGCAGGTAGCAATTTGCAACTGTATGCAAATTAAATGTTTTCCTTTTCTTATAAGTAATGGTCCTTGCAATGGGTTTTGAACTTTCTCGTTGTCTGTTCTGCCTCGGGAGCCATGAGCAGGGCTCTGGATGCAGACCGTACTGTGTGTGTTGAGGGATGGGGATGAGGAGTGAGGTAGCCTCAGGCCTGGTGTTGAACAGACTATTGCTGTAGCTCAACCAAAAAAGTTTAAAAGTGAACAAGCTGTTCTCAGGATCTTGATGGCCTCACAGGGAGCCTCCACTGACTGTTCTCTGTGCTTTTCAGAATGAGTGCATGAAAATTTGGTCACTTCTGCGCAGTGGGAAGTTTTCCTGTCCCACCACCAAGGAGCCTGTCAGTAGCCCAGATGGCAAAGCAGATCATAACAAGTGCCTCATGTGCCAAAGGCTGATGTGAGTATTTGCTATGTGCTGGCTTGCACGCTGGCTCCAGCAGCTCTCCTGCCCACCCACAGCATGTCCTCTCCTCCTGCAGTCAGGAGGCTCTATGGTGTAAGATCCTAGTCCTGAGCTAGACAGACCAGTTAGCAGCAGTTCAGCAAACCCTTGTACACATTAGCTCTCTCAATCTCATCACATGGGGGGAGGGACACACTACAGGGTTTGAGGGGCAAATCCAGGGTGAAAACATACATGGATTTAATTTCTTGTTTCCATAGGTAGTGTTTAATAGAATTGAAGCTCCTGGATATTAGGCAGAGAGAAAGGGTGGCAAGCTGCCCTGTGCAGAGATGCTAAACACCCTGGGCACATCTCAGTGAGCTGGAGCCCCAGTGCTGTTCTGTCCCGCGGCCTTGTGCAACGGGAAGGTGGGGTTGGCAGGACTGGCCTTTAATCTCTAGCTATTTTGGTTTTGTCCGAGGACTACCTGGTGCTGTGTTACTCATGGTTCCCTTTCTTGCAGGGAAAGAGACTCAAAAAACAAAGGGAGTGGTGGAGAGGTGAACAGGAATGTGAACTCCATAGAAGAGGTGAGGTGAAACATCACTACTGAAGCCAGTTTTATCAGCGTGCCAGGAGCAGAGTGATGCGGTGGTATTAAGTCTTCTGCCTCTGACCCACTTGTTAAGTGTATTTCCTTGTCCATGGCGTGGGAAACACTGGCTTGGCCAATAGGGAAGGGCCCAGCAACGCACCTGCAATGGGAGCTGGGCAAACGTGCTCTGCCTTGGGAAAAGGGTCTGAAGGAGCATGAGGCTTTGTGTCATCCATGAGCGTAAAAGAAACCAGAACTCTTCGCAGCTCCTCCCGGGCAATCTAGTCCCTGTTGGGCAATTACTGGCATGGCACATACAGTCTGTGCCTGACCCAGAGTATAGGCTAAGGAGGATACCTGTCTGTTTATAAGACACACCATTGGCATCTGACAATTAATAGCAATGATGGTGCATGTGAGCTCTGACTAGGGCAGGGTGTGGGAGCAGGCTGCCTCTAATTGTCCCTTGTTTATCTCGTTGATGCACCTTCTGGTTTCTTTTACCCATAGCTGTTTTTCTAGATAGCAAGTCTTTATGTGGAAGAAGTTGTCCTTTCGAGCCTTGGGTTTTTATTCTAGATAGGAGTGAATTGTTTTCCATCAGATAGTGTTGGTTGCAGTGATTTATTTTTTAAAGTTCTGGTTAAGCAGGGTATGTGCATATGTATCTGTGCATTTTAAAGGCTTTGAAAAGTACAACTGTCCTAAGTCACATCTTTTTTTAAACACCTGACTTGCCAAGGTGTGGTCCTGAAGGCAGAAGGTCAGTTTCACAGTATCAGGAAGAGACCTATACTGAATTTCTTTATTCAACCATAGATTTTCTGTCTGGCTTTTGGCAAGTAATTTTCTAGGCTTTACTTCCCCATCTGCAGAGCTGGGATAAGTTATCAAATCATCTCCTTTACACAGTGCGAAGGGGGGAAAAGACGTGTTACAGATCATATGGTAGATAACCTTAAAAGTGCCATATAAAAGAACCTACAGACATGTAGCATGTGTTTCTTATGCTACAAACCTGCTGTGTGCCTTGAAAGTTACAGGAAGACTGTTCAGAGGAAAAGAAAGACTAGGCTGAAATGCTTAAGCAGGTTTTCCTGCAAAAGCCTCTTTTTTTTNTAGACTGCTTTGGTTCAATTAAATGCATAGTGTCATGCTAAGTGGAAGGTAAAAATGCCCACCTCTAACATACCTGGGAATGTGAGGTGTGCAAGGATTATCTTTTTATGCCTGCAGTTTTGTCTTTTTCCTGTGTGTGGTTCTAAAAAATCTTGTTAATGTGTTCTTTCACGAGAGGTTGGAAACCTGACTTCTTAATTCAAAATTTACTGAGACATTGTAGCTTTTATACTTTTATAGCTAGGTCCTTTGAGCAGGCTTTTGTATGTCTTATCTATTAGAAATAAAGCTATCCGGGGCACAAATGACAAATCTGCTCATCTAAACACACTGATTTAGGCTGGATATTAGGAAATACTTCTTCACTGAAAGGTTTATCAAACATTGGAATGGCCTGCCCAGGGCAGTGGTGGAGTTGCCACCCCTGGAGGCCTTTAAATGGTGTGTGGACCTGGAGCTGAGGTACATGGTTTAGTGGTGAGCTTGCAGTGTTTGGTCGAAGGCTGGACTAAATGATCTTGAAGGTCTCTTCCAACCAAAGACGTTCTGTGATTCTCGGACTCACTTGTTTTGTGTTGCATGTTGTAGTTTAAGAGAACACATTGGGCAAACTATAGTTTTTCCACCGAGCTGCACCTCAAGGAAAGAAAATAGTGTTTGAAATGTAATTCACTGGGTTGATAATCTTTTATGGATTTGTGGGAGATTGTCAGCATATCTGTGTCAACCTGTGCTTTTGGCATTTCCACAGGATGACTGCCAAGAGTTTCGGGATCTGTTTAAGAAAGGAAAACTATCCTGCACCAGAGAGAATGACCCTGTCCGGGATTCATCTGGGAAACAACACAGCAATAAGTGTATCATGTGTGCAGAGAAGTTGTGAGTAGAGAAAAAAATACTTCTTCTGTTGAGAAAGTGGCTGCTGGAGTGACCCAGCTGCCGATGCCAGCGGAGAGGGTCTCTCACCCTTCCTGCAGCCAGGGGTGGGAAAAACCTCTGGCTCCCTGCAGCACTGTGGTATTCACTTTCTCATCTTGTTTCTCTTCCAGCAAAAGGGAGAATGAGCGGAAGTTAACTAAAAACAGACAAGGAAAAGATAAGGTGAGATTAAAGTATTAGGCAGGTGAATATAAAACTTTATGGGACTTTCACCCAAGATAGAGAAAAGGCAACACTATTCCACTCAGTTGTTCAGTCTCCACTGATTTAGTTTTGAGATCCACTTTCCTTTCCCTCCTTATTTCTTACTCATGCTCTTTAATCCCCCAAGTGAACAACTTGTGCGTGAACATTATGATCCACTGACCTGTGGATCTAGGGACAGGCAAATCCCATCAGAGTAAAAATCCAAATGTGCTATGCTGTCCTGAAACCCGGCTCAAGGGTAGATAAGTGAATGCTGCTCAGGGTGCTAACTGGGGAGGGGAGAAGGGGAAATGTGGGTGAAAAGCTCCAAATCTGAACTCCACAAAGGTCAAGAGATCATTGTATTCTGGGAGGAGAGCTCATCCTTATGCTATCTCCACGGGCCTGTGGCTCATGTTTAGTTTTTCTTGTTGGAACCTTTGTTCTCGGAGAGCTGCCGTTTACCACCTTTGCCCTGCTACCTTGCAGCCACTGTGTCTATGTGCACTGATGCTTTGCTGGCAAAAGCAGCTCTGAAAAGTGACTTCCCTGCCCCCCAACATTACCTTTTGACTTCTGCTATGGTAGGGACTGGTGCGGTCCCCTTAAGCCTCAGGATAATCCCATTTCAATGCTTTTCCTAATGACTTTGGCACAAAAAAAAATGGAAGCGTAAGTGAAATTTGCTGATGGCAAAGCTGAGAGGCAGCATCAGCAGAGGAAGATCAGCAGATCACTCAGGACTAATTGGATAGAGCTGAGGCCTGAAGTAATAGAAACAAGATAAAATGTAATAATAGTGCAAGATCACACAGTCAGTGATTAAGAAAAATCCTGCTTGTCAGTTAGAAGTGGGAAAGGATAAGAAAGCCCTGGATTCATTAGTGGGTCAGGGATGTGACAGGCCATGAAAAAAGCAAATGCAAGTCTTCGATGTACTCAGTGAAGTTTTTGCAGTGGAGGTTGGGAAGTTAACAGAGCTCCAGAAACGCTAGTTCAAAAGGAGAGTGTTTGAGAGAGGCTATTAGGGCAAGGCAGATCTGTGTCGGAGGCAGAGGATCAGGGTGCTGAGCAAGGCACAGAGGATCTGGGAGAGCTTTCCTGGGCTTGTCAGGAATGGAAAGCACCACCTGAACTGCACAGAGGTGTGAGCACATGCTGGTGATGGGGAGGAGCAGTGAGGCTCTCAGAGAGGCCCTCTGAAACAGTGTGTGATATTAATTTCTGACAGGAACAATGTGAAATGGCTGCTGGCCACAGCAGGTGCAGGCTCATCCTGTGCTGGATCGTGTCTTCCCTACCCATGGCTAGTTTGGCTCTAGGGAAACGTGGGGCTTTGTCCTCTAAGTGTTTTACCAACATTAGTCCAAGAGCAAAGCTGAGGAGTCAGAGGCTGGGGTGCTCTGGACAGGATGCAGGGAAAAATGCTGGGGAAATCCTCCTCTGGCAGAGAGGGTGAGGTGCTGGAAACTTTTGAGTGAGTTACAGGATGAGGCCTGTGACCTGTTAAGGGCCTTAATGCAAGGTAGCCAAATCTCTCTTGTTTGCAAAATGGGCAGAAAGTTGCAAGTGTTAAAACCTATTTGTAAAAAAACCAAAGGGTAAATGGGATCCAGTTACTTGTCCTCTGTACTTACTGTTCGGAATGACTGTACTTACTGTTGCAGTGTCTGAAATACTTGAAATTAGGGGGATTGAATGTTTACATCCAAGTTATACAACAGGTTTCTGTACAGCAATTTTGAACAGGGAAAAAATTAATCATCCACTCTCCAAACAACCTTCCACTGCTCATGGACTATTAAGTATATTTGCATTGTGCTTTTATGTTTTAACTGCTGATGCTTGACTGACACATCCCGAAGTGTGGTTGGTTTTGGGGGTATTACTCCCTTTGTAAATGAAATCATTATCTGAGCTACAATCTGGAAAAAGGCTGTAGCTATGTATTAAAGGTGTTGGCAGGAGTGGGAGGGACTTCATATCGGTCACATCACCGGCATGCTTTGGATAGCCCAACAAGGGGAATAATAATTAGCTGGACCATACTAGAGAACTCCCAACACGTGCTGTGCAGGCAGAAGGACCCGTAATTTTTCTGACTCACTCCTCTGTTTATATACTAAGTGGCTGGTACTGCATACCCTCTTCTCTCGCCCACACCCAGGCTCTCCTGTGATGCTTTTGTGATGGTTCAATGCTTTCCCGGCAGGAACCGCCAAGTTTCTAAGAACCAGATCAATAAGGCGAGGAGGACAGAGTGCCCTAACTGCTGCCCTCCTTCCGCAGGATGACTGCAGTGAGTTTCGCTCCCAGTTTGAAGCTGGTGGACGGCTGTCCTGCACGAGGGAGAATAACCCTGTTCGGGATTCTTCTGGAAAGAAGCACACCAACAAGTGTCTCATGTGTGCTGAGAAGTTGTGAGTACAGCCTTCTCTGAGCAGCAACTGCAGAGGGAAAATTCTCTGGCTCCAAAACTGCAGCTTCTGCCTGTGGAGCTGCATCTGAGCGATGCCTGGGAGAGAGTCCTGAATTCCAGTGGCCCTGCAAGAGATGCTCCAGCAGTAGGGCTCTGGCCATTGCCCCTCTTTGCACTTGCCTTTCAGTGCAAAGGGCCCAGGGGCAGGTGAGAAGCAGTGTGGAGTAGAGGAGGACAAGCAAGGTTGATAGAGAGCAACCCCTTTCCCAGGGGACTGTCGGGTGTGGGCAGCTCCTGAGGAGTTTCCCACACGTGTACTTTGCCTTCCAGATGCTCTCTCTCTACTCCCATAGAGCATATGCAGAAGCAGCCCTGATATGAAAGCAGCCACCTGGATCCAGGATGTAGCGTACAGTGGGAATGGTGAGGAGAAGGGAGAAGGTTTAGGGGTGGGAATTAGGAACAGGATCACCAGGAACAGGGACTGTGGATGGGGAGGTGGTGCCTAATGGCCTGAAGCTGGCTTACAGGGTAACCATGGGTGCTGGTGGTACTTGCACTGCCACAGCTCTCCCTTTTCTTCCTCTTCCCTTCTTCCAGCAAAAAGGAAGTCCAAGGAGGAGGTCAGTCTGGTGGAACAGCACAGCGCAACAAACCTTCAGAGCGTACAAAACAGGTGAGTTAAAGCTCAGAGCCTGCCCTGAGCCCAGAGAAAAGGACTAGTGAGAATCTGTGGGATCTTGATGTCCAGAGACTGTCTGTGATCCGCCTGCGGTGACCATGGTTCTTGGGGCACTGGAGCCAGCTAAAAATGGGGGAGAAGCAGGTTGTAATGCAAAACGTCACCCAGTTGTTGGATGAACCTGTAAACCCTCAGATGATAACATTTGGTGGGTACGGAGCAAGCATCAAACCTGCTTCTCTAAGAACAGGCCTGTAATTCAGAGGTTTGGGAGGAGGAGGTGGGAGGACAGGAGCCATTTTAACTTTGCTTCTTCTCTAGTTGTCTAAAAGTTGTTTCTGTGTTTGGATGTTGAACATCATTCTGCCCCTTTTGCAGAAGAGCTGTGGTGGCTCAGGGTCACAGCAGGGTGTGAATGAGAGACGTCCTTTCAGAGGGTGAGTTCAGCAGCACCTGGGATGACAGCCTGTTCCCCCAGCCACCCCACAAGCCCTGGCACCAGTTTCTGCTCCCTTCCACCTACATGTTTATAGGGGTGATTAGGAGGTTAACTGGAGGAGGAATGGTTCAGTATCACAGAAGCAGCACTGTCTGGGATGAAGTATTAAACACTGTGGTGGCCAGTGCTCAGTACAGTTCTTCTCCCCACTGGCTAAGCTGGTGATGGGGAAGAGACACATTGCTTAAAGTGGGGCATGTTTCTCATGCAACCCTTGCTCCTTTATGGCTTTGGCCTTCCTTCATATGAAGCACTTGTGATTGTTGTCCTCAAAATCCCTCTCAGGACACCTTTGCCCAGCAAACCCTGCCACCTGGTTGGGCACATGTCTGCCTGGCCCTGGCTCATCTTCACCTGCTGTCTTGGAGGCAATGTCTGGTGCACCATGAGCTTTCTGGGCACTGGTCAGGCATTCCTGTTTGTTTTATAGCTGCTGGACCTGAGCGGGACTCAGCTGCTGCTTTTTCAGAGACTTTCCTGAGGAGCTCTGAGACTTCTTGTGACTGGTGCAATTCCTTCACCTCCCCATCCACTAAGTGATACCAGCAGAGAGAGGGGTGCAGAGCCCTGGGGTGGTCATGCACTTGGGCTGAGCACAGGGCAAAATTTGTCCTGCTGTCACCTACCTCCCTTAAAAGCATGTGGCTGGGGGACTTCTCTCCTTCTCCTGTCCCAGTGGGTGTGTGAATGTCATAGTGCAAGCAGCTACCTGAGAGCTGTGAGAGCCTGTGGGGAGGGTGGGTTCACCCTGTGCTACTGCTGTTGGGGAGGGAATGGTGTGCTGAGCTGCCTCTCTGCTCTCTCTCCCTGTCAGACCACAAGGAAATGCAGCTCAGAGTGGTAGGAACTGCAACCAGGCACCTGGCCTCAAAGAGCAGAACAGAGACACTGATACCTACGAGCTGGTAAACCCACCTCCTGCATCTTGGATGGCAGCTGCTTAGGGCACTCATGGGGCACTCTTCTGCTGGTAGTGAGTCTCTGCCAGCTCCTTTCCCAGCAGCTGCTTCTGTTCTTGCTTTGACCCTAAAGCTTCTCACTTGGCTGTGTGTTTCTGAAAGGGTTTGAGTGAGCAAAAGCATCTGTAGCCCAGTCCTAGCCTTGTATCATCCAGTGCTGAAGTGGATGGAAAGGGAATGGAGCTGGATGTGCCCATATGGGACCCTCCTAAGCCAGTTTTGCTTGTGGGCTTGTCTCCTTATGCATGTACATCAGCTACAGGGGTGTTGGTCTTGAGCTCAGGCTGGATGCCTTCCCCACATGTAGCTGAAGTGGGGTGATAAGTGCCATGTGTTGAGAAGCTGCTGTATTAAAGTCCACGGGCAGAACTGGGTGATGGAGCTGACTAGGGCCTGAGGACAAATTTGGCAGGGTGAGGGACCACTAAAGGGTGAAACAGAGGGGGATAGATAACTGCATATGGAATAACACTGGAGGAAGAAGGGGGTGTCTGCTCTTTCTTCTCCATGAAAAGAAAATGTGACAGTTTCAACAGAGCTAAAAGAGGAAAATACAAAACTAATAAGAGAAAAGTTACCATAAAAAGGGTGGCTAAACTGGATCTCACTGTCACAGGGTGTTGTCAAGAGCTAGGATGATTTAAAAAAAAAAAATGACCTAGGTATTAATCCTTCCAGAATTTGCATACAGTAATTTAAATAATATGTTGGAAGGGGTAGGAAATGTATTTCTATGAGGCTGGAGGGACCTTACTACAAACTGCCTCAACTCTCCCTGAAGCCCCTGTCACTGGCTGCTTTTAGAAAAGGGATGTTTGAGTCAAAAGTCCTGGTAGGTAGTTGAGGTACAGCAATTTTGATGCATTCCAGAGGAAGCATTAGGCATAATAAAACCTGTCAGCTTCAGGGCTCAGTGGCATTTCCTGGTAGCAACGAAGGGGGAGTGGATGCTGATGAGCCTGACTGACGAGAGGTGATTCAGAGAGCAAATCTGCTCTCCTCTTATTTCCAGGGCCACCCGTGGGTTTTGTCATAGGCAGTTCCCCACAGACAAAGGAATGGTGGCACTGGCTGCTGGGACCTGTGATATGTGTGGCTGCTGGTGGAGTGGCCACCTGCCCTGGGCAGTAATGCAGACACACAGGTCATAGTGCAGACAGCAATGCCTGGCACGTAGGAAGGCATCTAGCAGAGAACTGCAAAGGTCAGCGTTGTCTGCTTTCACGTCATCGGTAATTACCAAGGTGAGGGAGGAAGCAGCACATTAATGAAATTAGTAAGTGATGTTTAACCAGTAGGTGCCATCACAACATCCCAGTGTCACCGAAAGCCCTGTGCTGCCTTGTGTGAAACCTCCCTTCCCTGTGGTGCTTCCCACCCTGTAGTGCTGTTAATAAACCATTTTGTGCCAAATGCTGTATCTCCAAGTGGGACAGGATGCAGAATGTCCTCTCTGTCCCAGCTGCATCTCTTCTCTGATTGCACCATTTGCAGTTGTTGCAACATGTTTTATAGCATCTGGAGAAGGGGATGGTAGCCCATTAATCACTCCTTTATCTTGGCCTTTTTTCAACACCTAGAGAAGATGTGGGTAGCCAGCCTCAGGAAGGGGCTGTGTGTTTGCCAGGGAACAAGCTGCTGTACCTCTGACTTCTGCTGTCTGAAATTTGCTGCAACTCTGCAAACATGTGCCTTGGTGTGCTTGTAGGGTGGCAGCTTAAGTGTGAGAGGATTTTTTGGGGGTCTCCTAAGACCACTCTGTGTGCTGTGAGTTTGTTCTCATTGTGCCGTGTGTGGCTTGTAAGGAAAGCTGTGTCTAAATGTCTTGTTATCATGCTTGAGAGGGAATGAGGGCACCCCTAGTTAGTCATAGCTGCTCATATCTGCTTGTGTCTATGAACTCAGTGGGTGTCAGAAGTTGTGCTGCGTGTCGCACCGCCCTCGGACAGCCGGAGCCTGTTGTAAAGGTTTTTCCTTAATTTTGGTCAGTGGGTTTCATCTTCGTTCTCAGGGATGAAATGGTATCAAAACCCTGATAAAGATGACTGGCGACAGATAGCAGAAGTTTTCACCTTCTTGTGGATCACCTCTGAAAGAAATAAATCTGCTCTGTACCAAGGGGGATCAGATGAGTGGATCTGTGCCTGGCAGTAGGGCAGGGAGGGCTCTGTCTCCAAAATCTTGGCTGACTGGTCCAGCGAGAGTTGCTCTTTACAATCCTGGACTTGCTGGAGATGTGGTGGATGTGCTGCAGGACAGAGGGTCCCCGTGGCAAGGCTTCATTTGCAAATGTTTTGAAGTCACATAAAGGAAGGTCTTGCAAGTGAAACAGCATCAAATATGATTTCTTTCTCTCTTTAGCTGGACTGTGATCGAATTCTGCACGGGGTAAAGGGTGGAAGGATTTTCTGCAGCGAATCCTCACAACCAGTCTGTGGCACTGATGGGAAAACATACAAAAATGAATGTGACTTGTGTTCAGCTGCCATGTGAGTAGGCGGAGAGATTTCAGTAATACAGGGCCATCCACCGTTCCCGAGTGTCTTTTGCAGCACAGTGTTTGTTTTGATATATCATGACTCACTATCAAGTGTGTCCTTGGTGCCTTGCTGTTAAGCAAACATAGATCAAAATGCCTGAGATTAATCTGATGACAGCTAATTAAGATACACAACTTTCCAGAGTCCCCTATTCCCTTTCTGCCCAATCATAAGACTGTTTGGGGAATAATAAATGCGATCATATTGGAAGTGGCATCAAAGCATTAAGGAGTCCACAGAGGACTGTCATGCTGATGGCAGAGAGCTGTGGCATTGCAAGTGAATAATAAGCAATGTCTTGTCCTCCCTTTTCAGGAGAGCTTCAAACTACGTCACGATAAATTATCGAGGTGAATGCCGACAGTCTGCCCCTGAAGTGGTAAGCAGCATGCCATGGCTGGGCTGGGGAAACATCAGTCTTTTCCTTTCCCCTTGTGACACTGCCCTGTTGGCACTGGCTCAGCTTGTGGGAGCCTGGTGCAGGCAGCTGCAATGGAGAGCGAAAAGCAAGCAGGAGCTGGTAGTCTGTCACCAACTGCCCTGCTGTGCTCTTCAGGACTGGCTGGGGGGGGCAACACCTTGACCCTGTGGACAGGTTACCAGGTTGAGTGAACAAGTTAACTGAGCTAATGGGTTAAAGCCACGCTCTGCAGCTGTGTGCTGCAGCATGCTCTGTACTGTTAGGGTCAACTCAGGGTGTCCTGCCGGTTGGAAGGGCTCAGCTGTATTGCAGTCTGGGAGGGAAGAGGGATACTGAGACCCTATCTCCTCTTACCCACCCCTGCACCACCCCATGGTGTGAGATGTTGCTCACATGGAGAAAACTGCCACCCAAAGTGCCTCTTGGCTGTGTGTGGCATCCCATTCTCACTCCAAGTGCATGGTGGGGTTCCAGCCTGGCGGGATCATTAGAGCCCCAGGAGTGGGGTGTTTGTGGTCCAGATGTTTAAATACAGGTTCAGACTTGGATTTAATGTATAACCTGGGCATAGTCTCCATGTTTTACAGAGGGTGTATGGTAAGAGAGTGACGTGTCTGGGAAAGTAGCTGCCTTTTCTCCCGGGACTTGGTGAGGCCAGAAATACCAGTACAGAGTGAACCATGAAGGGCTCATTTCCCAAATAATATCCAGGGACATGTTTGGGAAGTTAAAATTATTCTCTAAATGGCATACTTTTGGGAAAGATCTTGAGCCTTGACATCTTGTGCAATCCCAAACAACAGAAGAAACAGAAGAACCCTTGGCAGTCTCCAGCATTTTGGCAGCCAGGATGTCTCTGTTTCTCTTGAGCGCACGGGATGCTCTGTAGCACCCAGGGAGGACTGTCCTATGTATTGGCATGAACTCTTGAGAAACTGAATACTCACCCCCGGGGAGATACTGAGATTTGTTCCTGCTCCAAACATGGAAAGAATTAAAATATTGAACCAGCCAAAGAGAACTTCTGTAAAGTTTTGGATGGGAGCTTTGGCTTCTGATTATGAACTTGGTATCAATGTGTTTGTAAGCAGGGAAGAGCTTTCCTGTGGGAGAGCTATCATGCCATCTCTTCCTCTGCTCAGTGCCATGTGGCAGGAGAATCCCAAAACATTAAAAAGTAAACATTCTAGCTCCTCTTCTAATCTTCTGTAAAGTAGCAGAGAACTCTCAACTCTGTTTAAAGTTGGAGTTGTAGTGCAGAGAGAATTTTGCCTGTGATCATATTGGAAGCTTTCATGTCTCAAACTTTAGTGTGACGGAGTTGCTGTTGGTTTATGTATTCTGAGGCACAGGGAGACAAGGCACTGTGCAAGCCTATTGGTGACTGTGGTCACGCTGTCTAAGACAGATGAGATTTTTTTTTTTTCCCTACCATGGCAACTGAAAAATAGAGAAGATTCCCACAAAACTGCACTTGATTTGGAATTCCTTACCGTTCTGTTTTACCAAGCTGTTGCAGCTCTCAAGCCTTTGCAATTAGAGGAATATGCCATATACTGAAAGTCAGACAGCTTGTAGCTGTGTTAAGTATTCCAAGGAGAGTAGGATGCAATTAAAAGAGAAAGTGATAAGCTTTTTCCTTGGGGCAAAAAAAGCCAAACGTTCCCCCCCCCCCAATAATTTCTCCTTTATTTATATATATTATGTTACCTGAAGGACCAGACCAGATATTTATGCAAGTTTATGAACAGTGCACAGAACAATGCTATTTTCAGCACTGAAATTCATGGTTGCTTGCAGTATAATGAATTCTTCTTTCTACTGAATAATCAGCACCCGATATAGGCTACTAAAGCCCCGAGGAAACCAGCTCCAGCAGCTCTTTTGGCATCAGAAATGGTTTTAGAGAGTTGCAATGTGCAGAATGAAAACACAAAGGTCTCTCTTTAAGCTTTGGAGGAATATAAGAAACTGTTACCCAAAAATGAAGTATCTCCTCAAGCTGTGTTTTGAAATTTTCCATGGAGAGGCTGGGGTGCCTGACAAAATGTGTGTCCAGGTCACCTCATCCCCTTGCAGCTTCTTGTCTGCATCTTCTGCCTGCCTGCAAAGCTCCTACTGCATTTCCAGGTGTTTCTGGAAACTGTCCCTGCCTGGTGATCAGATCACCATCAGGGAAGAATGCCTGTAGGAAGGGAAGTGATGGGAGCAGTGTGGTTTGAGAGAGATCTGACACTAAAGGTCGCTGTGGTGAAAAACCTTGCTGCAGAGAGATCCTATCCCTGGGGCCTCAGCTTGGCCAGTGTTCGGGCTCACCAGCTTTCCTAGGAGATCTGGGCTGTAACCAAATTCCTTTGATCCTCTTCTACTTTACTGAAGATAAATGTAGGTCTGAGTCCTGTGTTTAGATACCTTCTTCTAGTAATCTGTTAGGTCCTGCAGTTGCTGTCATATGAATGAGTTGTGGGTCTTTCCTGAAGAATTAACTTGTAAAGCTGTGTATCTTGCAGTTCCTTTACTTATTTAAAGGTTTTTCCGCAAATCACCTGTGTGGTAGTCACCAGTTTGCCCACATCAGTGAATACATAAGGGGGGAAAAAAGGGAATATCTAGTTTCTCCTTTGTTTAATCATTTTTGTAACAAACAAGCAACTCCCAGGTTTACAGTGGGCAAGTCACAGTTTATTTACAATGCTCTTTTTTTTATGCTTCTTTTTAATGTGGTAGAAAGAGGAAAAAGAAAATGAGACCTTTCCAAGTTGGGTAGTAGACATGGAAAGCACCTAGTTTCAAGCTGAAACTAGTCTTGTTTTCCTAGTCTGGCAGCTACCCAACCTGGCTACCCTGATGCCAGGCTTGTCTGTAGTTGTACTGCTGAGCTGGCCAGATGGGCTGTCACACTGATACTAATTCTTGGCAAGTGTCACACAGCAGTGGTCATGCTTAGGGACAGACTTATATTTTTTTTTTTCATCTTTCTTTCCAGAAATAATGGAGTTCAGACTGCCAGCAACACCAGGGATCATCTGTGACCAAAGGTACAGAAAGAAGGGTAGTGATTTACCTTGTCTTGACCAGCCTGTCCTCTGGAAGTTGAGTTTTACAAGGGTTGGAAGGTCCAGCCTTGCATGGACAGGCTGCAGGGCTGGGACAAAGGGCCCTGCAGTGTGCTTTCCCCTCTTGTCACAGCCAGGGGATGGGAATGAGCCTGTGGGAATGTGTAAACTTTCTAGTGTCCATGGTGGTGAGAGCTCTGCCCATTCCTCTTCCCCCAGCTCTGTTTTTTCAAGCCAAGCTGTCCCCATGGAGCAAGGAGGACACTGTCAGAGCAGCATGCTGCTGTCCCCCATCATGGGGAAACAGAGGTGGCTTAGAGTCCCTACAGGGCATGGGAGCATCATAACTTTGAGTCTTCCTCAGGGTCCTTTCGGGTCCCTCTTCCTTCTGGGACTATGGTAATAAACTGTCTACCTGCTGTCTCCATAGGGCAAGTAAAGGAAGAGTTGATGTTGAGCATCAGGGGAGCTGCCAAGTCCCCAGAACTGCCAGAGCTGCCTTCATCCTCTTCTGCAGTGAATGCGGTCCATCCTTGCTCAGGTGGAGGGCAAAGGGCTGTGGGACTAAGTGGTATTTTCCCAGGTCTGCCCCACATGTGCTATTGCAGTCTCTACCACCTTGCTGTGTCTTCGTGTGCTTCTACAATAAAGATAACTCAGCAACTCCATGTCCCTTTTCTTCACTAAGCCTTGTGGGAGGGACAAAGGAATCTGCACTCCCACTTTACACTGCATGCGCCTCAGGCAGTAAGCAGGCACAGAGGTCCCTGGGGTGCACTATCTGTGGTAAATCCCTGGCAGAAGATGTTGGACCTGAGGAGAAAAAAACATGGTATGGGGTTTTGTTGAGGAGGACCAGGGATCGGGTTCTCTCTGAGTCATTGAGGAGTCCTGGATCAATCACTTCATTGCCCTTTCAGCCTTTTTCTCTCGCTTGTAAAATGGATATTAAAAGATATTTGCCTACCTCAGAGGGTTGTTTGGAGATTTAATCAGCTTACAGTTGGAAGCCTAAGAGGAAAATTGCTTTTAAAGCAAGCCATGTATTGGGCTGGTAGTTCAGCTGCTGCAGTAAATGTCCTCTTCTGGCCTTCTTATTAGAGGCACCAGGAAATCCAGATCACACTTTTATGAGCAGCTGTAGGAAGTAGATGCACGTTGACTAGTCATGTTAGATGGTGTGCTGAGCCCTGCTCCACTGAAGCAGTAGCTGGGGGCACAGCCAGGATGGTGTCTGGGATTTGGAGGTTTGACTTTGGCCAGCAGTATTTCTTGCTCTGAAAGGGTAAAAGTACTGAGTAGGACTTTTTTTTTTTTTCTTTTTTTTTTTTTTTTTTTTTTTTTTTTTGTGGTACCGCTGAGGCAGTGCTGGCCAAGCAGAAAGTTTATCAATCTTGGTGGCCCATGGACCTTCACCATGGGCTTCTGGGTCACCCTTCTGCCTTGGCCTAAATTTCCTTCCCCAAAAAGGTCCCTGCGAGTACAAGGGCTCATCCAGTATTCATCTCAGGAGCCATCTCCTGCAGGAAGGGGTCCTTCCTTCGGGGTCCTGGTGCTGGGGGAGATGAAGTGAGAAGTTCTGTGGTGTTGGGTGGCTTAAGCTCTATAAGGAAAAGTATCATTGTTTTAAGATGTAACTGAGCTACAGACATTTATAGTCTGAAACTCCTTTAGGATGAAGCCAGATCTTCGAACTATGGGCATCCTTGCCTCACTGAGAGCAGTGCATCTGAGACTGGTGGGATTTGCACAGCAGGAGACTATGCTGGTGGGGTAACAGAAACCTGCTGGCAGTTTGCATGCGCTTCCCGTACTTTCTTTTATAGCTGTTACTTAAAGCAAATACATTCTTTATTTGTGTAAACTTTATTGCAGGACATTTCCAGGAGACCTTGAGTGAATGCACGCAGTGTTTGAGTCCATTTTAGCTGTGACCTGCTCTGTAAACACTTTGTTGCAGATAAGGTTGGAGTGACTTTCTTTCAGATTTTGGCAGGATTTTACCTAACACCAATTAATTTCACTCCCAACAAAGATATAGATTTTTTTTTTCCAATTAAGTTATCAAACCTTTTTTTTTCTGCAGTTAATGAGAATTGATTTTAAACTCTCAAAATGCTTACGCATGATTCGCATTTTATTTCTGCTGATAATAATGAAATCTGATTTTATTATCAGCACTCTGACATGTATAGTTGTTAATTTTTTTGTATGCTGATTTTTAATTTGAGCAAACTTCATGATTTGGAAATAAGTTATTACTGCCTATTTCTACATGGAAAATCCTTTCACCAAGTACAGTCATGCAGGGTAAAAGTCACCACTTCAGTACTGGTTAGCTGTTTTGAGGGATGCAAAGTTTGTCTGCCTTTGAGCTGTGATGAAACAAGTAAATTCTTGACTGTTATTTATGCAACCTGAGAATGATGAATAACAGTAAAAATGTTCTGTGATGATGTCTGCTCACTGATTCCAGCTAAAATCATGCACAGAGACCTCTACATGCTTTCATAAAAGCAGTGCACCATTTGTGGCTTAAAATAAATTCTTGCAAATGAAAATCAGTGCACTTGAAAGCCATTATGATCTGTAGTGATTTCAAGTATTTAGCTTTTGAAATAATCACCCATAAAACCTGCATTAACTGTTCTCCAAAAGCAATGAACTGATGAAGACAGTGCCGCAGTAGCCTCTTCTGTCAGTATTTGAGCACCTTCTATATTTCTCCTGCTGCCAGCAGAAATTATCACCCACAAAAATTGCAGCTGGTGATAAGGGATTGTTAATAAAATTCCAAACCTGTCTGCTAAGAAGGTGCAGGACTGACGTGCTAAAGCCACCCGTACTGTTGTTCACAGTTCTACCAGAGGTAGCAATGCTAACTTTTCTGCTCTCAGCAGCCTGCCCCGTCAGTCCTCTTTTGCTTTCACCCCCCTTTTTTTGCAGGTCACTCTGAGGGCTCACTGATGATGTCTGTCCTGAACAGCTCTGTGTGTGATGGGACTCTGTGTGAGTGATGCTGTGCATTTATTTCTGTGAGGCTTCTGGGGAGAAGGAGGCAAAGGCTCAAGAGGTACTGGGGATTCATTACCCTTCCTTTTACACTTGCTTTTGGTTGCCCTTTGACACGGTAATAAGGCAAACAATCATCTATGAAACTGGAAAGGTACCAGTACTCTGGGGATTCTTCAGTTTGCTGTAAATTATGTTTGATTAAGGGGAGGTGTCTCTTGCCAATATCCACAGACCCCATGTGGTTCACAGCAGGTTCTGAGGTTTTGCAGATTGGCATTATGAATTGACAGCTTTGGTCTCCATGCCTCTCAACACAGTTGGGTTTTGAGCTTAACTATTCTCTACAGGGACCTTCAGTTTCTTGCATAAATACCTGACACCACCTAGGAGGAAAAAAGGCAATTATTCAGTGCAAATGCTGGTCTTGGTATATAGTGAGGACTGTTGACTCTGTCAGATACCTCAGTAGACCTTGAACTCACTGTTGTGTTTCTCAATACTTTGCAGGTTGTCCCTTTGGAGCCTAGTAGCTCTGCCCACCACCTGCCTGCTGCTCTCACAGGCACATGGAGGGAGAGCCCCATGCATGGCAGCATGGTGTGCTCCAGCCATAGACCTCTCACAGTCTGCCACAGTAGACAGAGACAGAAATACTGCACTTTAGGGGCATTTGCTTCTTCAAGAACTGAGCTGTAACATGGAGAGCCTGATGCCATTTGTGCAATGAAGCCTCTCTGGGTCTGCTGCAGAGCTCTTTTTCTGGCTCTCCCTACATCCTTGTAACACTCAATCCCACTAAGCAACTGTGTATAGGTACCTGGAGGTTTCAACATTATTTGCCTTGATAATCACAATTTCTGCTCCATGGCCCATCTGTTTTTATCCTGGGGACTGGTGAATTTCCCCTCTTTAGGGCTTCTGTTTGGCATCTGTCCTTGCCTGCAAAAGTCTCCCTGCCACAGGGAACTCTTGACTGGGACATTTCCTTGGGATGTCCCTGATCAAGTCTGCTGCAGGAGCCTTCCTGCTGCCCAGCCCTCATACTGTACCACAACACAAGTACGTATAACCTTTTACCCTGCATGAAGGTATGAGAAACTCCACTAAAATTGTTACTGAAAATATTAAGATGTAAATACAACTGCTTGAAAATTACAAATCCAGATCCTTGACATCAAAGGTCCTAAAAGAAACAGTTTAGTGTTAGATGTAGTAACAACTGCATGCTTAGTTTGTGAATGGGAAATATGGACAATTCCTGCATATGTTTCTGAAAAATGAGTTGGCTTTACTGTCTTTTGGTCTCAGAGGGATTGCTTCCCTTCTTGGCCCATGTCAGTGAAATTCTGCAGAAATGGTGGCAAATGATTCACAGCTGAGACTAGAGGTAACCTGGAGAGGTAGCAGAAGAAAGGGGCAGAATGCTCATGTCCAGGGCTGCTTGGCCAGGTGGGCTTTGCAGAGCCTTCCTCTCTGGGCATGCCCAGAAAAGGGAAAATAAACAGTTGGCTATCAACATAATATGACTGTTGCCAGCGCTGGACCCTAACCACTACACATGACTGCAAGTGGGGGTTGCACATAGACAGGGGAGTAAATGCATGGGAAAACCAAAGGTCTCCCTCTCCTGCAACTCCCTATCCAGCCTGGGTGGGTTGTGCTGCATATTGTGCTCTGGTCCTAAAAGGTTCCATCTTGATGGACAAATGTCTGGTGGAAAAAGCTTTGCTGAATTGCTCTCCATGAAGCAGGTGGCTTGCTTGTGGGGTGACAGCATGGATCCTCCTTGTGCACAGGGCAGGAGTGCAAAGCACTTAAGCTAGTGCAGGGGACAGCAGACATGTACTCTAGTTGTGGTGATGTCTTACAGATCCCAGTTCCTTCTCTAAAGCCTTGACAGGTGTTTGCTGTTCTGTCCTTTTAAGCTGTCTCCTATTGCAAACTACTCCCCAAATTTAATAACTCTGGTCTTGACAGAACATGTTGAGCCAATCTATTTTAACTGCAGATTTGTTTTGCAAATAATACCTCCTTTCTGGTAAGGTTCAGGTGTCATCTCTGTAGACACTGGCAAGAATCTGCTTGACCATGACAGCTTTTATGGAGCCCAGCAATTAAGTTGTCAAGTTACATTTTCCTCTGCCAGGAAGCATTAATTGATGATAGTTTTGGCTGGAATAAGCCCTGAGAGATGGATGTTGTAATCAGGATGAAGGGAGGTCCTTGTAGCTGAGGCCTGTGTTGGTCCAAAGGTCTGGAGACCTTGACACTTGGTGGAACTGAGATAAGGGACAGGGTAGGAGACATCGGGGCTGAATATCAGGGGGAACAATTGAAAACAAAGTATATGAATAGACATCTCTCTAATGTCACTGGAGATTAACGTAGCTGGAAATGCTGAGAGAGACTTCAGCTTTGCAGATGCACACCGCAAACTACTAATATTAGCAGAGCTTCTAGACATGAAAGTGAATAGAATTTTCCATTAGGTAATCCCCCAAATCGCGTTATTGTGGATTTGCTTTTCAAGTGAGAAAGGAATTGGAGATGTCCTTCTCTTAAAAAAATAAAACTGGGATGATTCAACATGAGCTCACTATGTTTAAATTATGTCAAAAAATAGATCTGCAAGGAAGGTTTGATTACCAAGTACAGAATTTGAAAAATTAAAAGTTAGTGAGACACTTGGAGAATTTAGGATCCCAGCTGAGAAGACTGGTATTGAGAACAATCCAAAGGATTGCCAGAAATTTCCTTAAAGGACAAAAAAGGGTTCAGGACCAATGCAACCTCTGTTACCTTAATAGTGGGCAAATCTTCAGGGGAAATTTGAAGGAAACTAGAGATAAAAACTATAAGGGGATAATGTACACAGTGAATTTTCAGGAAGGAAACCATGTGTGGGCTAATATCAATCTCTGTGAAGTTGGCTGACTTCCTAGATAAAGGAAATATAGTATAGCTAGTCTACACAGACATCAAAAGCATTTGGCCTGCTGCTCTGAGGCATAGTGTCACTAGTGAGGTGGGTCAGGAACTGGCCATGGTGGGGAGTTGGTAACAGGTGAAGAGAGGGTACCATGTGAGTTAACAGCGAACAGCCCAAAAGATGGATTTTAGGACCAAACTTAGTATTTTTGCTTCTTGCTGTAGTACAGAAAGAGTTGGCACGTGGAGCAAAGCACTGCTGAGTTTTTTTAAAAAGAGGAGAAGAGCAAAAATTCTCCTGCAGAGCACAGGGTGACCTTCTGGGCCGAAATTTTCTGGACTCAAACTGGGATGAAATACAGCAGTGAAGAGTACAAAATCATGCTCTGAACTTAAATAATGCGAGGTTTGGCTATTATCTGTCAGCTCAGTTGAAAACTATGGAGGAGGAGAAAGATCAGATTGTATTTAGGCAGTTGCAGGTTAGATGTGAGCCTGCAGTGTGCTGCAGCTGTGTGAGGGGCAGCCCAAGGGTCAGGGCAGATCCATCTAGGAGGAGAAGGGTCCTTGCATGCTCCTTGCTCCCCTCAAGTCATGCAAGAAACCCCTTCCTGGCACACACACCTGTGTCAATCATTAGCTAGAAATCTAGACCTGAGTAAATAGATTTTTGGATTTGTATGTTGATGACAGAGTTGGAACATTGCCAATAAGGTGGGAACACTTGATACCATGGTGTGCTATATATTCCTGCCCCTACCTGCAATCTTCCTCCCCTGCACAGAGAGGACTGGTGTGATACCTCTGTCTGCCATGAAGGTGACGGGGGTTTTCGTGAAGGCAGCTCTAGCCCTTTGCTGCTCTTTAGGTGAGTATTTCCTGGGATGCTGCAGAGATTAGTCTAGATGAATTTTCATTTCAGTAGAAGTGTTTGGGTCTTGTAGGGTGAAGGAGAGCCTTATTCCATGAAGAAATATTCTTCCAGAGAGAGTGTATCAAAAAATTAAACTCTAAGACTGAGGATTCAGCAAACCTCATACAGGTGATGGTTTTCATTGTCCTGGTTTGTAGGAGCAAATTGTTGAAGGGCAGGAGCTTGTACATCGGGCTATTCTGTATAAGGGCAAAGTAAAACTGTTATGAATGGCATCATTATCCATGTGAGCAATATAAATACAAACTTTAACGTCTAGGATTGTTCTGTAAGCCTCTTGTACTGGTCCAGGTAACTGAGAAGGATGGGTTTGGAGATGGACAGTGCCAATGGTCAGCAGTCCCCTTAAACAAAAGTCCAGACATTTAAAAGTCAACTATAAAGTTAAAATCCAAAAGTGCTGAATTGAAAGTATTTGTATTGCTTCTCTGTAACATCTTAGGGATGAATTAATAGATGTACTCCTCTGTTTTATCTCCCCTCAAAAGTGCAAAGAAACTTCAGTAACTTTTAATACATCTGATGACCATTTGCTAGCATAATGTAAAACTGCATACTTTTCTAAAACAAATAAACTAGTCAACAACAGTCACTGAATTTAGCAGTTTCATGAAGAGATTCACATAAATTGTCTCTGCATATCAATATATTGATTTTTTTCTTTTCTGTCTTCATTTTTTTTTTCTTTCAGGTATTGCCTTTGGAATTGAGGTGAGCTACAGGTCTATTCTGTTCTATTCCAGACTTCTGGTAAAGTAGAAACAGTATGTAATTACTTTATGAGCAACTGGATTAAATCTAATGAAAGCTTGGCTGTTCAAATAATATTTGTCAGTGTATGGTTGAAAGCTATTGCCAATTTCATGAGAAAATAAAGGATCCCCCATTTTTTACAATATTTTCCAGTTCATTAAATACAATGAAAAAAGGGAGAAGTAATTATGCAATCTTAATATATTAACTTTTAGACAATTTTGTTACTCCAAGCCAAAGGCAATAGGTTACCCCCCCTCATGAGGGTTACTGTCTTAAGCTGATACGCTTGGAAGCATCAAAGACTATGGTTCTGATTAGTTTTTTTCTATACAGTAAGACCCACAGAACTGTGTTCCTTGCATAGATTTTCTATACCTACATCATCAAGAAGAAAACAGCAGGGTCCGTGTGATGGATTTATCTGCAGGTTCTTCCCATGCAGTTACAAGGCTGCTGTAAGTCACCAGAGACTGCAGCATGATTTCAAATGATCAGATTTTGAGCTGAGGGGCTCTGGTGTTCAGCCAGGCTCCCAATTACCAGCTGCCTTCATTAAGCATAGTCTCACCCACAGTAATCCTTCCTCTGTGCCAGGCCTCCCCTGCACCCTGACAGGAAAACATAATCAGAAACTTCTGTGATGAAAATTCACTCCTCCTGACTGCCTGAGCAGATTTGAAAGAATCCCTTTAATTTACCTCCCAGCAGGAGCTGCAGGCACTGTGGCTGCAGTGGTGGAAGCCTACAGGGGGGTTTCTTTCCATGAGGGTGCCATCACGGGGTCTGATTCTGTGCTGCTTTCACAGGTTGATTGCAGCCTGTATGCTAGTGGCATCACCAAGGATGGGACAACCCATGTAGCTTGCCCGAGGAACTTGCAGCCAGTCTGTGGCACTGATGGCACCACGTACAGCAACGAGTGTGGGATCTGCCTCCACAACAAGTGAGTATTGCTGGAAACCTAGCAGAAGCTGTAGGGTAAGGAGCTCAAGGTGAGGGTGGCAGCTTCATCCCCCAAGGTGGACAGTGCAGAGGAGCACAGGTTAGCCCCTGGGTGCTGACACCACCAGCCTCGAGGCAACACTTGTCTCTGCGATCCCTGACATAGGTCTGCTTTCTTCTAGTGAACGCAAGGCCAACGTAGAGAAGGCACATGATGGGGAATGTGAACCAAAATCTATTAAGGTAAGAAAAAATCCATGGAAGACTTAAGCTGGCTGTAAAAAGGAACAGTTCAAGCACCACACAGGAGGAAAACATAATGTAGACAGGCCAAAGGGAATTAAAATCTGATGATAAAGCTGAGAGGGTTTTTATGGGCTATCTGGTACCATATCTCTGTGATTTTTCTAATTCAGACTTCTAGCCTCTGTAATTGGGAATAAAATTAAATGTTGTTGCCTTATGGTTGGATCTTACCACCTCGATAGTTCTAGTGAGATTTTATGAAGGACCTCAAAAACTAAATCAGAGTTCTTCTTGCTGTGCCATTTCTTTTCAGCAGGAAAAGAAATGTTCCCCCAGAACTGACTCTGGCTTCCACTTTTGATAGTGGAATTAGTTTGATGCTGGATTTGTCCCCAAAGGCTGAGGGAAAGTAAGCAGCCTATATAGGAGTGTTATATCTTTATATCAAAAATGTGTGTGATTTTCTTTTTTCTCTCTGTTCCACACAGATTGATTGCAGTATTTACCGAAGTGCTGAAATAGATGGTCATGTCTTTGTAGCATGTCCAAGGATACTGAAACCAGTCTGTGGCTCAGATAGCTTCACTTATGACAACGAATGTGGAATCTGTGCCTATAATGCGTAAGTCTTGTTCATCCTTCTGTGGATAATTAACAATAGTTAAAGCTCTCGGAAGCATTCCTGTAAAATACTAGTCTTTCTTAAGGCAGGTGTCTCTGCAGGACTCTTTGGAGCTGGTTGCTTGTACTTGTGCAGCCAGCCTGAGTTTGCTTTCCAATTTTATGCCTCTGCTTGTGAGGGGAATCACATAAGAACCACAGGACAACCCAGAGTGGAGCCATGAACAGATCAAGGTGTAACTTGTAACACCTAATTACTCCTAACACTTGATTACCCTGTGATAATGGAGTTATTGTGCAGTTGCCACTACTGTCTGTGGGGCGCGTTCAGATAAGTCAAGCAGTTGTTAGTGTCCCACAAAGTGGGTGGGATTTTGCATTCTTGTCCCAATGCCTAGAGTGCAATGGAAAAAGGTATTCTCAAGGCTTCCTAACCAAAGCATTTCTTTCTTTCAGAGAACATCACACCAATGTTAGCAAAATACATGATGGAGAATGCAAAGGAGTTTTCACTGTAAGTGCAATAGAAGTAAAAAATCCATCTCTTAGGGCTGTTAATAGAATCCTGAGAACCCCCCAGGTTTCCCTAGGAAACTGCAATAGGACCATAAGACAAGGGTCCTCATCCATGCTTTGCTTTTCTGCACAGAGAGGGTGGATTTTGCATCTTCCTTGGTCCAAAGAGAAGGTCATCCCGTGCATACCACATCAAACTGATGAAGGAGAAGGAGGTGGATATGAAATGAGAAGCTGCAGTGAGTTAGCACTGCAGAACTCGCTTCCCTATACACTAAGTTGGCTTTTATGCTCAAGGGAAGGGGAGGCCCAAGAGTTCACTTGCCAACATGCTGTTTAAGTTGGCAGTTTTCTCTCTGGAGATTACAAGTGTTTCCACCCTTTGCAGCAGGGATTCAAAAGTCCCATGCTGGTTGCTTTCACAGGCATAGCAAGACTTGTAAGAGTACTAAGCATATGTATTTATAGAATATAGTTTATTGTATGTCTTATGAGGCCAACAGTCTGATGCATCAGAAAGAGAAGCTTCTGTATTTCAGCACTAAAATTCTGGCATGTAAAATGTCCATTTTCCAACGGATAGATAACCATTTTTTCTCAATCTTTTCAAATGCTGTCCTTAACTACAGGGAATCTGAAGTAATAAATAACCATGGAGATGGAGAAGTAGGGAGAAAACCAAAACAAACGAAAGCAATATTAGTTAGATTTCCAGCTGGTGAAAAATGTTTTTCACTAAATTCAAGACTTTTTATTTTTTTGAGAATGGGTCTGAAATCTTGTACATGATGTTCTGCCTGAAGGATCCCTTCTCCAAGAAAGTCATTTTTCTTGATTCCTAGTGAACTAGGATAATTTTCAAATAGCTAATTTCTGACTGAAGATTTAGCTTTGTTGTATCAAGGCTTTGTCCCGTTGCAGAAACATGGAGACTGAGATATAGAATGAAAAGGTCTTGCATCAACTTTTCTGGCATAGCAAAGGCTCCACCAGAGCTAATTCTCCTTGTTTTGGCAGGTTGACTGCAGTAAGTATCCAACAAGGATCACTGAAGATGGCAAAACGTTAGTATCCTGTCCAAGGATCCTGAGTCCAGTCTGTGGCACAGACGGCATTACATATGATAATGAATGTGGGATCTGTGCCCACAATGGGTAAGTGCCATAAGTAGAGCAGCCCTTCTAAGGAGCCAACAATCCTTTGCAGTCCCGAGAACCATCCTTCTGCATTTTTGCTTATCCATATTTCTTCTAGTCTCTTAGAAATTAGATTGGTTTTGGTTTTACCCTGAGTTTCCTTATGATCTCTTCTTTGTGCTCATGAGGGTAAACCTTGAAGAGTCAGATGGCAACTCCTTGGATTAGCCTCAAGAGCTAGGCAGTTTCACCATGAGCGGAGGAATGAATAATTCAAAATATTGCTTTAAATTGCATGTTATGAGAGGATGCAATGAGCTTGTTAATCAGTAATGTAATGTAGTTATTCTGATATACTCTTTGTGTGTCTGTAGCTGTGGTTTGTTTCATTTTGTATGTGACTGCAGCCAGGAGGCTATGCATTTAGTCCCTCAACTTTATTGTTTCTCTCTTCCAGAGAACAGAGGACCCATGTTAGCAAAAAGCATAATGGAAAATGCAGGCAGGAGACTTCTGAGGTAAGTACTCAATATAAGGTGTATTTTCTCTTCTTGGCTATATCAACTGAAAGGTTCCCTGAGGCTACATCTACTGTGAAAGTAAGCTGCCCTGGAGCCTGGCCTTCCTCCGTGTGTCTAGGTCTTGTCAGCCCCTTGTGTTGAGGATGCCTACAAATGCTATCTGTCCTGAGGCAGGTGTCCTCTGGGCCCTCCTTGGCTGCATAGCCCTGGCATATGGGCTACATGAGAGCTAGGCACAGAGTTTTAATTTCAAATTCATACCTACACCAATACTGGAGGTGGGGATATATTCTGGTATGTGGCAGATGCCTGAAGTTTTGGTTTCAGTGCATCGGCTGAGAAGTCCCAGAGCTCACCAGGAGGAGGTGAGGACATGCCAATACAGAAGTGTAGAAGCTGGTCAGTTTGGGTTTAGATCTTCATTTGAAGATGCTCTTCAAATGCATTGTCAGCCAAGTCCAAATTCCTTTGCTTTTTTTGGTGTTGTGTTTATACTGCAGAATGAAAAGGGAACTGCATTTTTCACTCTCTCTCAGCCTGGTTTTGATAGAGCTGAGACACAGCATGAGTGTTGTCTCAGCATCCCAGCATAAAAGACATGGCAGGAGGTTACATTGGGGTTTTTCTTGGAGAATGAGGACTTCTCTAGGTTTGACAACCTTGTTTTTTGTAGATCAATTGCAGTCAATATGCATCAAGAATGACAAAGGATGGTAAAGCCCTGGTATCCTGTCCACGGATCCTGCTCCCAGTCTGCGGCACAGACGGATTTACTTATGATAACGAATGTGGTATCTGTGCCCATAACCTGTAAGTACTGTACGTAGGGCTCTCTTTTGGGCCCACTAGCTGTAGTTAGTGCTTCAGGTGACTTTTCTTTTGAAACCAACATATCTATATGTGTATTTCTGTTTCTCTTTCAACCTCCTGAAGCCCCTGTCACCTTGATTTCTTTCCCTGATGCTTTGGGCTTCTTGGGGGAGCTGCAAGAGAGCCAACTCTCAGTGTGAGCAGACTGTGGGATTTGGGCAGAGGAAAGAGTGGGTGAGGCTGCTGCATAGCACACAGTGGGGAGACCTGATATGTCTGTTAACACTTAGGATTATGCTTGCTAATGACCAGGAGGAGCTGGTTCATTAGACAATAATGATGTCTCCTTTATCATATACATTTACTGCGAGTTTAGTTTGCTTTCTGGGGCACCTGGGTGTCAAAGGGCTTAACTGGTGAGCATGCTAATGCCAACCTCTCCCTTTCAGAGAACGTGGGACTCAAGTTAAGAAAAGCCATGATGGAAGATGCAAGGAGGAAAGTACTCCTGTAAGTATAACCAGCTATAAAGTAAGCACCATCTTCTACTCTCCAGTCTCCGGGAAGAACCTGGCTGAGCTCAGCACACTCACCATGCTCCCAGATGCATGAAGGGGTTATGCAGAGGGCTCGTGTTGGTGCTGGGGTTCTCCCTAGCTGCTCACAGTGACTGCTGCCAGTGTGCTGCACACAAGGGCAAGAGAGAATGGGAACAGGCCAGGACTTCAGAAACAGAATGTCCCAGTACTGCAGATCTCTGAACAGAAATCATCAGAGGCAGCCCAAGAACCATTTTAGCACAGTAGGAGAGGAAGACAGAAAGCAGTGTTAGATGTCTGCATATTCATCCAGTGCTGGGACTTCTGTTGCACTAGATAGGCAGGTAAAAAAAGATTGTTCTGCTCTGGTCAGCCAGGAAAAGCTGCTCTCAGATATGCATACAGAAATAGCTTTATTATCCTGCACAGTAACAATATGTGCCAATAATATCCCAACACATTTATTCTGCTTATGCAGAGCAGCTCTAAAGCACCAAAAATAATTTCATGCATCCTGAGGGACAGAAATATATTTTCTATAGTAAAGACATATTGTTAAAATATTGTCTTTGCTTTAATTTGCTCTACGACCATGTGGGAAATATGAGTAATAAGAAACAGTGCATTGGGGAAACTCTGCAAAATGACAGGGAGGTGTCAGTGATGCTTAGCTAGTGTAAAATGATTTCCAGTGTGTTTTTAGCTATTTGTCCTCAAATATTTAAACTATTAGATTTTATGTATTGAAAACATTTTTTTGCAATAGGAGCTGATGAAACACTTCTTGCTACTCTTGGAAGCTGAAACAAAATCTCAGATTTAGTTAACTATGTCACGCTAGACTTAATGTCAAACTTTACATCAGATTCTTTGGGTTAAATCCTTGTTTTAAAACTTGCATATGTATTACTCTAGGAAAGTAATCCTTCTGTCCAGCTGTTCCTTTCTTCCCTCTGTTAGCAGACAATATCAAACACAGCTACAATTATTTAATTATTTTCCTTATCAATACTTCGATTTTTCTCTGGCAAAAGCCTTTAAAATCTGGAGGATCAGAGTGGACAGACTGCAGGTGAGGCACTCTTCCATCTCTCAGCAGCTGACACAGCATTGTCATTTTATCTCCCCAGGTTGACTGCAGCACGTACCTGAGCAACAGCAAAACTGGTGAAGCCATCAGAGCCTGTCCCTTCATCCTGCAAGAGATCTGTGGGACAGATGGTGTCACCTACAGCAATGACTGTGCACTCTGTGCCCATAACATGTAAGCCCTGGAGGTCACCCTGTGAGAGCTCAACAGTTACTCGTTGAGCGTTTTTAACTCTGATTTCTCTTTCAGTGAATCTGGATCCAATATTGCCAAGAAGCATGATGGAAGGTGTGTAGAGGAAGTTCCCCAGGTAAGTGAAACTTAAAGAAAAATAAAAGTTTGAGCTAGTGCTAATTGCATGACTTGAATAATGGTTTTGGTGGTGCAGTCTCCACTTGGGGTCACGGCTTGTGCTGCCCTTCCTTCTGTGGGTGAATATCACCCTCCCAGCAGCAGGAACACTGTGTACTTTTTGTACACCGTCAGGAAAAGAAAGAAGAGAGGACAGGTGAGGAATGAGCTATGAGGCAGGTGTCGTAAATGATTTAAAGCTTTACAGGAAGAAATCCCTTTTCCACAACAGTCTATCAGAGCTGCCACAGGAGCTCAGCAGTCTGTCTTGGCAATATGGGAAGGGGATGCAGAGGACGCAGGATACCTGGTGCCTTCTGGATGCTTGCATTTTATAGAAGGATGTTCTGCAAAGATTAGAAAGTTTTCTGCTTTGCATGCTGATACCTAATAGGCGATTTAAACCCCTCTCTATTGTTTTTGTTCGTTTGTTTGGGTTTGGTATAGTGTTTTTTTTTTGGGGGGGGGGTTTGTGGGTTTTTTTGTGTGTGTGTTTTTGTTTGTTGGTTTGGGGGTTTGCTTGTTTGTTTTCCTAAATGCAAGGTAATCTAATGTATACCAACAATGAATTTTGTAAAAATACCAGCTTAGCTATATTTGGACAGCTCTAAACTATTTACACTCACTGGGGAATAGAAGAACAAAGCCATCTCATTAGCATGTGTTTGAAAAAGTCAACATCTCAAGCAAGATATTTTGTTTCTATACAAACAAAGTATGAAATGTCATTCCTTTGTTTCCCAAGTACAGGCTGTGCTCAGACTGGGTGAGATACATAAATCAGAGTGGAAGAGCTCACACTAGAGAAACTGAGAGTGCTAAAACTCAAGGCCAGTTCTTCAACTGCTGTAAATCAGCTTCAACTGCTGTCAGTCCTTCTGGCAGATTTCAACACTCAGAGCCATCCTGTTGCAACAAAAGGCCTGTCAGCACATCTCCCCTCCATTCTTGTGGGCCATGAAAGACACCTTGGTCACAGTCAGCCCTCTTGCAGGAAGTGCATAAATCAGGCCATTTTGATTTGCAGATAATTTTTGAGCTGCGTTTTGTAATATCCTGGTAGGCTTTGCAAGGTATAGGGGCACCATAAGTACAAAGCTGAATGAGTAATGTCTACCTTCAGTCCTTAATTCAGTCTTCTCCAGCATAAGGCTATGAAAGGAAATTGCTGGTTTCCCATGAAGAATGAGTTAATATGTAAGCATAATTCATCCTGTGGCAGACCCTAAAAGGCAGAGGCATAAGCAGAGGGGGTTGTGTATGGGTGCCTTTATGCAGTTAGAGCCCATGAGAGATTTTTGCTGTCTTTGACCCCCAGCTTGACTGCAGCCAGTACCGAACTTCCACAACAAAGGACGGCAAAGAGCTGATGGCCTGCACAATGATCTATGACCCTGTCTGCGGTAGTGATGGTGTCACTTACGCCAGTGAGTGTGCACTGTGTGCCCATAACCTGTAAGTACTTATCCTTCTCCCTGGGGAATTCATGTGGTGGCAGTTGGATCTGTGAGCACCAAGAAATGTACAAGGGCTCTCTTTGAAACCCTGTGTGTGCTGGATGGGTCCTGCCTGTCTATCCCTATTTTCCTGCTTGCCCTAGTTGGTGTTTTACATGGACATTTGTCCACAGAGGTGGACACATCAGTGAGGGACAGTGTTACTCCAAAAGACATGTGCCTGGTCCATAAGGCCACGTTCCCATCAGTGTTGTGTAGACAGTGCTAAGCCAGTTTATCCAAAAATCTCTCATGCACTACCTGGGAGTGAGATTTGTTCTTGTAATGGGAAAAGTTGCAGCTAACCATGGTCTCTTCTTCCTCAAGGGAACATCAGACCACTCTTGGGAAAAGAAAGAACGGACGCTGTGAAGAGGATATTACAAGAGTGAGTGGGGAAGGGTGGGAACAGAGTGAGGTCTGATGTCTGTTACACTCATGGGGGACTGTTCTTTGCTCTGGGTTACAAATTGGGGGAGTGGTTGTGTGCAGACCTGAGAAAATCCCTTGGGAATTTCACACTGGTCATAAAATAGCCAATATTCATCCCATTGCTCTGTAACAATGCAGGAAAAGATGTGGCAGTGAACAGAAACAGTACACATCTGCCACCAGGAGGAAACTTTGAGTTGGTTATCATGATGATAGATGGTTTCATGTCTCACTGGGGTGTCATTCCTTGTGCTGGGGGCCCATGGTTTGCTCGCAGGCAGAGTCTCATGTCTTTCTTCTGTGTGCAGGATTATTGCAAGGATGTCAAAGAGATCTCTCCTATCTGCACCATGGAATATTTTCCTCACTGCAGCTCTGATGGCAAAACATATGGCAACAAATGTCTTTTCTGCAATGCCTACCTGTACGTACAAAAGTAAACCCTTTCCTTCAATTTTGAATTCCTGTACCTACTACAAATGCAGGGCTCTTTTCATAATCTGTTTTTGACTAATTGCTTATGGACATATCCGGGACATTTCTGGTGCACCATGATTTGTGCAGTGTGATTGGGTTTTTTTTTTGCATTTTAAGGGAAAATATGAAGGGCACGTTCCTGTGATCTGTATGTAGCCTTCTGTTACTTCTCACTTTCAGCAGCACCTACTCTGTCCCACAAGCTCATTCAGGGCACATGAAAAGTACTTTATCAAAACAACTGGATTGTATCAATTGTGTGAAAACTTTCATCTTTCCTTTAATGATGATAATGTAAGGGAGTATTTGGGCTTTTGAGGCTGTTCTTTATCTCCAGTCAATACTAAGCCAACACTTGGGCCAATGAAATGAGGAGCAGGGCTTCAGCACTGAATATGCTCTGTGTCTAACCCTTCTCTCTTTTTATTACCAGGGAAAACAATAGGAATCTCAACCTCATGAGTCTGGCTGAATGTTAAGTCTGCTGGAGGACAGCTCAGGAAGACAAGCTCCCTTTGTATGACTTCTCACAGGCTGATCTTCCACAGCAACTTTCCTTCAGTTTTTCTTATTTCCTTAGCTCCTGAAACACTTGTTCAATAAATTCACTTGGCAACATTTCTGTCTTAATGCCACATCTTGTCCTTTTTTCCCCTTGTTCTTCCTGACACGGTGCTTCTCATGGTGCATGTATATTTTTCTATTGATGTTCTGTTCCAACAAACAATGTGACTAAATCCTTTCCTGCTGTATGTCAGTGTCAGCCTTTCTCTAATAAGACCCTGGCCTTCCCTTAGAGCTTCCAGGCATTTCCTTACTCCTCAGAGTCTCCTTGTCAGTATTAGTCTCATCTAACCATTAATATCTCTGTATGACCTTGTTATGGATTCCACCATTATAGTCAGCACAAGGAGACATTCACCTCAAGGGCATGGTTTACCTCCTCTAGGATGTGGGTGGTGGTTTGCCTCCAGGAGAGCCCTTTGTTGCCATGGTCTGGAAAGGGAAACTGGCTGTCTAGCCAGGAGGTGTTCCTGTCCTGGTTCCCGCTGCCTGTGCAGCCTGTCCTGTGGAAGAGGCAGCAGCTGCTGTCAGGAGAGGTGATCCCAGCCTGTTTCCACTGACTTCGACCTCAGTGTTGAATGCTGTTATATGATATACTCTACAAGAGGGGGATGTCAAGCTCCCCTCAGGGTCACAGGTAGCAGAAGTGTCCACTCACGAAATATCATGAGTTATTAATGCAACAGCATATCTCCAGGATTGGTGGGCAGAAGTCACCTCTGGGGTGGGGGACAGCCCTGGTACATCACTGCAGCTCCCTGCCTTCTAAAGCCATTTGTGAAGGGAAAGGATACCAAGATGGCTCTTTCTAATTGCACATATAACAAGTCATAGGAAAGCAGTTCAGCTGAATAATCATGGTTTGCCTACTTTTTTTGAGGCCAAAAAGCTCAGGAACTGGTGATAGAATTGCTGTCACTTTGGTGTCTGTATGGTTGTCAGGGAGGGAGGGGGACCTAGGAGTTGCCCTTCATCTGTTAGCAACATAGGTCCAGCCACTACCACTAGCTCTGCACCAGGTGACCAAAGCTATTGCAAGTACAATATTTCAGGGTTAAAGGACGACTTCTGAACTACAGTTAGTGCCTCCCAGGTTCAATTTCTCACTGTAGTTTAACAGGGAATAGCACAATTATTTAGACCAGTGTAGAAAATCACTCTTTGAATTGTCAGGCTAGAAGAATAGGCTGAAGGCAAATGTTCTTGACTTGGAGATACTGCAGGTATTGTATGAGGGAATGAGGCTGTAGTACCTCCGTGCCATTAGTGTCTGTGGCTGGTGTGTGCTTTTCAAGAACGATTTGTTAACTAACAATGGCTTATTGTACTTTTCTTGGGTCTGTGTCCTATTGTAAACATTCCTTTGGTTTATATAACCTTTTTGCCATTTTCGGTTAAGGTGTTTTGCAGAACATGATGGTTTACTCTTGTTTAAGTTACTTGGTTATTCTCAGGGATAAGACCTGAATTTTTTTTTTTTTTTTTNTTTGGCAGACTTTCACTTGGAGTTAGCGCTGACTGTTGGCTTTTGCAAGCCTGTAAAGCTGTCAAGAACCAACTGAATGGCATTAACTGAGCAGACCGGTGCCAAAGCCTCCTCTGTGGACTTCATTGCCTGATGACACCAGAGGCAAACATGAACTGAAGGAGGCACAAAGTTGAGATTAACTCAGAGCAATTCAGTGAAGAAGTCAAAGTGGTCATTAGACAGAAGTTTCCATGGAGTATTTGCCAGTAGGTTTCCTATAAAAGTACATAATGGAATAAATCACTAAAACTGGGCCAGAAAATGGGAAAAGCCTGACATTGGAGTTTAAATATCCCTCAGGCTTGGGGTGTTTTATGAAGCAATATAACTCTATAAAAGTAGGGCAGCCTTCTTCTCAGGAACAGAGCTGTTTTCTGTGCTTCTGAGTTTTCTTCCAGCTGTTCCAGGGTTACTTACCAAATGTTTATTAATCAGATTATTTCTTTCTGCTTTGTGTTAATGAGGAAGCAATGCTCAGGTAAAGGCAAGCATATTCAGGATGAAGCATTGAATTTTTGTGGCTTAGGAGAGAGGTATAACAGTACCAGAGACTTGAAAGGTGGTTTTAAGCTATGGTTGATTGAGCTGAGTACCTGCTTGGCCATAGACAGAGGAATGGTTGGGTAGGTGGATAGAGATTCGTGTGCTGGGGAACACTAAGAAATCATCTCATGAGCTCCATGCTTGACAGACTGCAAGTATATTTAGTAGCTGTCTCCAGTGTGAGGATGACAGATGCTTTAGTGCTGCTCAGCCTGCTGCTCCATTGGCTTCTCAGGCGCTTAATGCTGCAGAGCTCTGTGGCTGACTTTCTTACTCACCTTGGGCAAAAGCCTGAGCAGCTTCAAAATGGTCAGGTTACTCTCAAAACCCACTCAACTATCATGCTAGAAAAGCCTGGTTTTGAATTTGGGAAAAGGCACTAAAAGGATCAGTTGAAAGAATGGATTTGGTCCTCCTTCAGTGGACTCTTATTTTTGCACTCTTGCCATGAACAGAAATAGTTGCAGGTGCAGCTTTATGCCCTCAGTCAAGCATGCAGTGAAGAAAAAAAATTACTTTCCAGTGCCTGTTACAACTGCAACATCAGGCATTGAGAATTTACTGCTGGAAACACAGATGGTCCAACTCCACACACTGCCTTGCAGCCCCTGCTGTAGCCCTCTGGCTCTGGAGAGTGGGAACTGAGTTCCTGAGCCACACCAAAGGCTGACAAACGTTGACATATTTCACACTGATGATGGTCCAGCTTCAGGATTTGTGACCTGTAACCACACTGGTACATATCACAGAGACAATCTTTTAAAAATATAAATGGCTTCTCTCCTTCCTTGTTTGTCTAACTATCTTTATAACCTTATCAATGTTTTCTGAGTCTACAGCAATTTTTCTTAAAACAAAGAGGAGGAAGAATGAGGTGAATCATTTAAGTCTTGATGGATAAGTTGGATTTTGAAATCAATACTATCTTTTCACATTGAGCCAAAATATTTTTTTTTTGTTCACCAATTTTCAGCACTCACTCACCTGTGGTTTGGAAAAAAAAACAAACTACCCCCCCCCAACTTTTCTTTGATAGTGTCTGTACCTAAACTTCATTCAAACACTTAAAAATACCTTAAAAAAAAAAAGTCTGCTGATAATTTACCTTGGTTTAGCTTTTTTATTTTTCATATGTTGCATTTGCTACAGAGGCACATGGACGGGCTTAGATGCTCTGGCACTCTCTTGGGGGTGGTGAGAATAACAAGACTCATCCCAATGACTTTTAAAACTATTCTCTTTTCAGAAGAATACTTAAATGATTTTTTTAAAATCACTTTTATAACTGTGTTCCTCAAAAAAAAAAAGAAATACAGAACTAATTGTACAAACTCATTGTATCAGTTGCACAGATCTGTTTAACTGGCTGCTAGCAGAATAAAAATAAACTGAAAAATTTTCCTCAGAGCTCTATATTTAAGGGAATATAATCCCTGGTAGCCACCTGTTTCATCCATCAATGTGTTCATACTTAGAAATGTTTATTTTCTTGTTGTAATTTACTGTTTGATGCAATTTTATTTGATTCTTCGCCATGCTCTGGGTTCTGGGTGTGTGCTTGCTGCTGATCAATGAGTAGATAGGAAAGAAGCAGAAAGCAGCAGCGGAAGGGAACCCGTCTCCAGCTGGCAGACATCCACTCAGCCTCGGAGGGTTTTCCAGACTTTCACCAGCTGAGGTGCAGCCCCATAAGTTTAAACATACTGTGAATTTGCAAACAAAGAGCGTTCACATAGTGTATCGCTTCCTGCCTGGTTTTCATTCATAGAAGTAAAACCTTAATTTCATTCAAGTTCCCCTGGGGAATGTTTGGAAATTTATTGCTTTGAGCTCTCTTTCTGTTCCCTTTAAGGCTTAGCTGTAGCACATGGCCCAGGGGCATTGCTGAGGATGGCCAGTCAGGGCCTCCAGCCAAGTGACAGAGCAAATCTGTGGTACAGATGGTTTCACTTACACCAGTGAACGTGGGATCCATGCCTCTAATGTGTCAGTCCAATGGAAAGAACAGACTTTCTGAGTGACAGGCCCCTGGCCTCTCCCTGTGCTTTTCTAATTTATTGTCCTTTTCTCCCTCTTCACTTGCTGTTTCTGCCTGGGGGAAAATCGTGAAAATTTAGCAGTGGTGTGGAAATCCAAATGATGCAGCATGTTCAGATGGCATAGGTTTGTTGACTGATAGAATTATAATAGTCGGAGACAGTAAAACCGCTTCATTGTTGGTGGTTAACTCAGATGAACTCTTCTTTGCTTGCATAATTTGGGAGTATTGTTTACATTCACAGCATCCACCCCACTTTGGGAAAATGGTCATAATTCAGTCTCTAATGGCAGACTTTCCCTTCTTCAGAGAACGTGGCACACCCAGAGACACAGGAACAGCAGTCATCCTAGTGACTAAGAAGGTAAACACAGAAGCAGCCTGAACTCCCATTGCTCTCTGTGGCAGCATCCCAAATATTGTCAGCCGGATGCTGAGCAGGCAGTGTACGATTGGATGTAAGTGATGCATATACCTTCTGTTGACATTTCATTTGGCAGTGCTTTGAACGTTAGCTTTCTAATATTGCTATTCACTAGAGACTGCATTCAAATGCGTGAAGAGAAGGGTGATAAAAAGATGCAAAATATGAGATAAGTAGCAGAACTATCTTTGCTATGCAAGCATGCACAAACAACCTCCACTGCCAGCGAGTGGCAGTGCAGTAGGGAAATGCAGTGTAACCCATTTCAAGACCAGAAAAGGAGACACATGAAACCTTGGCAAGTATCGGTGCATTTGTCTCTCCTTGGACAAGAATTTTTTCAAGTTGTAAATGGCTCACAGTGCCCAAGACAGGAGATGTAGGAGCTCTGTGATCAGGTACAACATAGTGGCTATCGTGCATGAACTAATGTATTGAGCAAATAACTGAATTACTTTTCTAGTGCAACAGTTTAGAGATGATAGAAGTCCTGCTATCTACCTTAATGTCTGTGAAATAGTAAAATCCTGTAATTCAACAGCATGCTCTTTTTTGCCAGCACCAATGATGCTTCACCCATGTCCAGATGCAAAGAATCAGACAGTGGTCTCACTAGAGCTCAGCTCTATGGAATAAATGAATTGTTTCCCCTTTTTGATATTAATAATTAAAAAGGCACCCTTCAATGTCATCTAGTTCAACCCCCCTGCAGGAAGCAGGGACATCTGCAACTAGAGCAGGCTACCCGGAGCCCCGACCAACCTCACCTGGAATAGTTCTAGGGATGGGACATCTACCACCTTTCTGGGCAACCTGGGCCAGTGTCTCACAACCCTCGGTGTAAAAAAAAAAAAAGCATCACCCCCTGTCTTATCACAAGAGGCCCTGCTAAAAAGTCTGTCCCCATCTTTCTGATAGGCCTCTTTAAATACTGAAAGGCCATAATAAGGTCTCTCTAGACCATGTCAGTAAGCGCCACATCCAATCTTTCCTTAAACAACTCCAGCGATGGTGACACCACCACCTCCCGGGGCACTCCATTCCATTGTCTAATTACCTATTCAGTGAGGAAGTGCTTCCTAAGATCTATCCTAAAGCTCCCCTGGCACAGCTTCAGGCCATGCCCTCTCTCCTGTCACTCGTTTCCTGGGAGAAGAGCCTGACCCCCACCTGACTACAACTTCCTTTCAGGTAGTTATAGAGAGTGATAAGGTCCTCCCTGAGTATCCTCTTCTCCAAGCTGAACAACCCCAGGTCCCTCAGCCTTGCCTCATGAGACTTTCCCTCCAGTCCCTTCACCAGCCTCATTGCTCTCTTTTTTTCCCACCAGGGAGAGTAGTGGGTTTTTATTCTTAGCCTATTGCACCCTATCCCTCAGGAAGAAAAGCCTTTGTTGCTTCATTTACAAGATCTTAAAAAGCAAACCATCATTTATTCCAAATCCCAGAAGTTTCTGGTTTTCTTCCCATAAATGAAAGCCATCACCTTCATTTGTCTTTTCCAAATGTTGTTCCTTGTGAGAAATTTTTGCTACCTTGTTGGCTGAAAAGGTGAGATCTGGGAGCACAGTTTTGTTTAATGCCCTACTCACTCCTGTTCTACATTGCTTCATCTCATCATTTAAAGTCAAAGGAAAACTTTGCCTGGGGAGGTGATACAATGATGTTTCTCAGGGCAGTTATGAGGCAGAGCAATGCCCCTAGGTTACTGTGGCAGCAATGGGCTGAGTCTTCCAAGGAACAGTTACTTTCTGTTCCTGGTTTCTTCATCCTATAAGGAGTTTGTGCAGCAAGACACACTCCTAAAATGTTTATCTAATTTTAAAAACACTTTAGAATAATTTCTTTCTCGTACATGTCATTATCTGTGTATAAACCTCTGCACCTTTAGCACTCCCAAGTTGGGCAGAGTCTCAGCTCACCCTTGCATGAAGCAGGTTCCAGATCTGCCCTAAAGGACTGTGGAGCTACAGGCCAGTGCTTTCATTTGCAGACTTGCGGGTGGGCTAAAAGCCCTGTGTTCAAGGCTTTGGCCATTTATTCAAGGAAACTCCTCCTCAGTTACTTATTATCCAGAGAGAGTGCAGAAAAATTATTATTCCAGTCCTCCTGACCTCTGATCAAAAGCATAAAAGGGAACTATCATTTGTTTACAGCCAGTCCTCCACAAAATTCACAAACTTGGTGTGTTACTTACCAAGAGGAGGGAGGTGTAAACATCAAAGGTTAATTATCCTCTTGTCAAGAACACTTTGTGGTCTTTAGGCATGCCTGTCAATCTTACAAAACAGAGCTGAGGGGAGCCAGCACTGAAGGCATGTTCCTATGACAAATTAATGAGACATGGCAGCTCACTGTGAAGAGATGATCCCTGTGATTCATGGGAGACTGTAACCTAGCTCTACAGCCAGCCTTGACATAGCCTTCAAACTGTAGTTCCATCGGGGATGTTTATCCCTCTATAAAGAAGCTCTTGAATGCAGCTGTCCAGGGATCAAGCGATCTTCCTCAAGGCCTTTGTATTCCCCTTTGCTGCTCAGTTACATTCTGCAATTGCTCATCTCAACCACACTGAATTACTTTTCCCAGCCCTGCTGTTAGTCAATTAAAATATCTTATTTCTGTCTATAAGCCTCTCTTGGCAATGACAGTCTTTGGTGACTTGTGTAGCTGTCTGAAATCCAAGGGACACAGCCATGATCCCTCTGCCATGTGCTGTTCTGATGATGTGTGTGCTGCTAGATGGCTGATAGCTTGAAAATGCCTCATCTGCTGTACTTTGGAGATGTGTTCAACTATTCCCCTGGTTTATATAATCACAAAGCAATTTACTTCCATGGCAAAACATGCTTATTCATTCTATTTTAACTATGCATTGAGCTATAATGTCTATTGATTTTTTTTTTTTTTTCTTACCTTTGAAATATTTTGTCCTGACCTCAGGTCCTGAAAGAGACTCCCAGTTTTAGCACTGAGATTACCATATTGGCTTTCTCTTGCCAGGCTGCCATGAAGGTGTCAATCCCATGTCAGCTTCTACTTCCCTTCATTGTTTCTGCTTGGGCTGTGGCAAAGATGAAACAAGCACTCAGTGATGCACAGCTGAGACCACTGAAGTGTCAGGAAAACTGATTAAACCAATTATTTGCTCTTTTTCTGATCAGCTGCAGGGTAACATTTCCTGCATTACCTCCTAATCACCTTTTCTTGGAAGAAACTTATTGTCTCTTCGAAGAGCAATAACCTCCACCATTGTCCAGCTAGGTGTTCTGCTGTTTGGTGCCTCCTTTTTCTGCTGTTCATTCTAGCATTTTCCTGCTTTCACGTGAGTAATTCTCACCATGTGCAATGGAGCCCTGACCTGATGTCCTCATCATCCAGAAACAGTCCAGATCTGGAGCACAGAATGAGCTGGTGAGGTGAGAAGTCAATGTGTGTACTTAGAGCTGATGCTGCTGAGACCCACATCTGGGTCAGCAGAGCAGTGAAGTGGCCACTATTTTGGCAGCTGATTTTCTGTGGTGCAAGGTAACTTTGGTGTAGGTTTGAATGGTGATGCTCTTCTGGGAAGTGTTATGATGGCAAGGGGTCTGGGCTGTTGCACAAGAGAGTTTGAAATCATTGAAAGATAATAACGTTCTCAAATTTAAATAGTCTAGTGTGGTTGGGGTGGTTTTATTTTTTTGTTTGTTTGCTTTGTGTGTGTGTGTGTTTTTTGTTTGGTTGTTTCTTTGAGGGTGTGTGTTTTGTTTGTTTGTTTTTAATTATTACAATTTACTTTTTTTGTTGTACTTCTTACTGGTCCTCCCCCATAAAAATGTTCTGGGAGCAATTTGTACCATGCGGACCTTTAGCAAAGGTTGTAGGAAAACTCTAAGGCTGTTCTCCTGGGTCATGGAGAAATATTATATTCCTTCATAATAAAAAACTATCCATAGGATCAAGCATTATGTAAGTACTCCATACATAAAATAATTCAGGTTAGAAGAGCTCTAGAGGTCTCTAGCCCACCTCTGCTTAAAGCAAAAACAAAATCAATGCCAGCTCAGGGTGCTTGAGGCCTTCCTCGTTCAGCTGGGTTTTCAACATCATTGAGGAAGGACATGCATGGCCTCTCTCTGACTCTTGTGCCACTGCTTGATCAACCTTGTGGCAAAGAACAATTCCTTATATTTGATCAGAGTTATCCTTTTTCTGCACAGCTCTGAGAAGGCTCTGTCTTCTCTATAACCCCATCAGGGAGCTGCAGATAGCAATGTTATCTCCTGTAGCCATATGTTCTCCAGGCTGAAGCCCAGTGCCTTCAGTTTACTCCAACTGCCCTCTGCTCCAGCCCCTGACGAGCCTGGCAGCCTCTGCTGGACTCATTCCCATGTGTCAACATCTGTCCTTGCAGTGGGGCCAAGTACATTTAATTCATTGCATAAGTAATGTGAAACCATGTTAGCTTTCACCTGCAGGGTACAAAGTTCTGCATGTGATCTTATTAGTTCAGGAAAACATTCGCTGGCATTACCTGAATCAACCTCTTTTTAATAAGTTCATAAATACATGGATATGATTAAAACATATCAATATGAACATATATCAGTGACTTTGCTTTATTGCTGAGTTCCAACAGTGCCTTCAGGCACTGGGTGAGAGGCAGATCTTCCACTTATTCTGTATTGGTTTCTCCAAGCACATGCCTCAGTACAAACAGTTACTGGCCACACTGCGGCCAAGAGAAAGACAAAGATGGAAATTGCAGTCTGAATTGTATTTAGCAGGCATTTTGGAGTGATTAGAGGCAATTTCATGAAAAAGCCACAACTAATTATTGTTATTTTCCACTTTTACAACAACTATTTGTTAATTAAATAATATGACAAAATGCAGGAACGTTTGGGAAAGTGTAATAAATAATTTGTTATTCATTTATCAGTGTATTACTTACATTGAGAAGTCGGATACTTTCTACAAGAATTTCCCAACATCAGTTTTGATTTCTTCAGAGAGTATGAAACTGATAGTAAAAATAGCCTGAAATTACAGTAAAAACTGTAATGGGAAATATAAAACAAGCAATTCTTTGGTAAGTGGGGAAGGACATTGTATAATGGCCAAATCCTGCACTGGTGTCAGCCTGAAGACCTTCTGGTTCTCAGGACCATAACATGTGGTGCCCTGAGTTGTGGTATTGCCTTTTCTTACTTGCAGATCCCTGCCTTTTTGCTGGCTTCTGCACACATGAGGATTTTCAAATGGTCATTAGCCGTAAACTGCATTTGACTTTGAGGATTGGAAGATTGTAATGAAGTGGATTACAGCATGAGATCAGTGGCAGGATTACAGACCAAATCCTCTTTCTAACTGTTCTCCAGTAGCTAAGAACTGAGCAGCCTGTCCTACAGCATGAGCTTAGCCAGCTGTGGGGTTTTTCCACACTTTTATCAGAGGCAGGGTATTCTGGAGCTGTAACCCTGCGTGGGGAGGCTGTGGACATTGGCTGGCTGGAGTCCGAAGCCTCGTGCTGTCTGTGTGTCATTTTTGTCACATGCCTGGAAAGGGAGTACCTGAGCAGCTCAGGGGAGACTGGTGTTCTCCAGTCAATATTTGAGTCTTTCTAGAATTTTTGTAGGTGAAAGAGTGAAGGAATGAATCTGTTGAATATCAGATGGACATTGTGGTGGTCAGATGAAATCTAGGTTGCTTGGTGCTAGTAAGTGCCTGACCCAGTGGCTGAATGTGGCAGTTGCAATGGATTTTTTTCTTTGGTATATAAAAGAACACACATCAGCTCTCAGCAGGAAGGTGCTCTCCACCCATCAGGAGGGAGGTTGGTTTTGCCTAGAAGACAGCACTGTCTGAGGCAGGGAGCAGCCTGGAGGAGCAGCATGTAGGCACCAAGAAAGAGACAACCTGTCTAAAGCTGCCAGGTCAGTGCTGGGATAGTTGGTGAGGCTGATTTGCAGAGGTCTTGCTGCCCAGCTGGAAAAGGCAGTAGTAAGTTCATATTTGACCCTTCCTCCAGCTCTCCAGTGACTGTACATGTGAACTGATAAGGCAACAAGTGTGGCATGTGACAGAAGCCTCAGCATGTTCCTTTACACACTCAGGAAAATGTATCTGGCTTCCAGAGATGCCATCCACAAGGCAAATTAGGGCAATACATCTTGAAGATGTGCCAATTCTGTCTAAAATATTAATGTGTGCTCCCTGTAATTTATAGAAACAAGACCAGCAGCATATTTATTTAAACGCTTCTCCCCATGAAGAAACACTTCTCTTTAAAGTAAAAATGTAACATTTATCCACACAGCTGTGCTCCAGCCTTCACAACATGCTAGTGTCTGGGAAGGGTGATTCTAGGCACTATACCTTCTATACATTTCAGGATCAAAGTATACCCTTTAGACCACTGTGATGTATCAGACACTGAAGCAATTACTGGGCTAACTTTCAATTAATTCAGCTGACTTTAATTTCATTAACAGGTGGTGCCTTATTTGTTCAAGGGAACACCTGTAAAGCATCTTTTGCTCTTCAACACCTATGGTGCTGAAGCCTATGACCATGACCAAAAAGCCCACAGGTACGCTTGCTATTTCAGACCCATGAAAGGAATTGTGAGAAACTTGGGTTAAAGGCAGGACCCACTCCTGCAAAATTACAGCTATTAAACTAGCAGAGGTCCAGACATCCTCTTAGGAAGGAGCAATTTGGAGATGGCATGAAGGCTGGAGGTGAAAGACAGAAGAGAAATTGAGACAGGCTCTATGTTTTTCAGTATAATTTTCTGAAATATCTGTAGGGTGAAAGGACCTACTGTACTTTCAAGCATAGTTGGAGTTATGTAAATAGGCTCCCAAACCTCTAGTGTCTTTTGTTCTAAACATCGCCTGGCAGAACACTTTGAATTGGTCCTTGTGTTTAACAGTGACTGCGTCTGCAAATAAGTGCTCCCTGCTGATAAGGTTCAAGTGACATTTTTAGTGGCATTTGGCAGAATTTAACCTGCTTTCAAATCCTCTACTGAGCTCTTCTATAGACAGGCAGTGAAATCGTCAAGCCATTTCTTTTATCAGATAAGTGCTAAATACCATTAGCTTCACAGGTTAGAGAAAGTCCTGCCAGATTCATCTGACAAAGCTTAGTCAATTCTGCTGATGGCAAAGCCACACCTGACCCATAGTCATACTTGGTGGTGAACAGCTGGGAACGCAAGGGTGAAAAAACCCACCCAAAACGAGAAAGGAAAGCAGATGCTCGTAGCCTGATCTGTAAGCAGGGTAGTACTGAATATTCTGCTTAAGCTCCTTCCTGATGGGAGATGTTGCTCTGCAGAGACAAATGAAGGGCCTGCTGTTTACTTCCCCCAATATTTTGTGTTATTCACATTCTACTAGAATCCTAAAAAGGTTTCTTTTGTCTAAAAGGCTGTTTGTTTGGTTTTGATCACCAAGAACATTGTCTCAAACTATTAACCAGATGTCCAGCCAAGATCAATTGCCTAGCAGATGCAGACCATTACCTGAAAGTCAAGACCTCAATAAATATTACCAGCCTCATTGTACTGGTGACAGATTCTGCTGGTTGTTTTATGTTACAGTTGAACAATTTAGACATTGCATTTGTATATATTTGTAGTCAGCTTAGGAGAGACCATTTCGTGAGCAGAGCAGGCAGCTTGCAGACTCAAGAAATACTTCCACCATGACTGTGGCAGGTGTGTTTGTGCTCCTCTCTTTCGTGCTTTGCTGCTTCCCAGGTGAGTAACTCTCAAGGTGGCACAGAAGCTTCATGTCTGAGTCTTGGCTGTCTTTAAAAGTATAAGATAGTGACTTTAAAGAGATAGAACCTTCTTCTACAAACTACTAGGCTGCTGTGGTAATGTTGGCATCACATAGGGTGCAAGAGTAGATTTCAGGACAGTCTTAAATCAATCACTGTTGTAGCTGGTTGTCTGTCATAAATACAAATAACTGCAAGCGGAGTTCTGTGCTGGAGCTAGTGCTGTTACACCTCTTACACTATGTTTCAACAGTTACACTGCTTACCCTTGTTGTTTTACAATTACAGCAAATGGATAAATACTTGAAGCAAGGCTGTAACGAGGTGGTCAGACCTCCAGTAACTAGTCAGGAAAATATTGTAATGGTGCAAACAAGTTCCTTGCAGCCTGGCAACTTTCCTGCAATACTTTTGCTGCTAATGGAGAAAAAAAAAAAAAAGAGATGAAAACAAGCAGGAGTCTGATGTTCTCACTGCATATTTACATCTCACGAAATTACGAAGTCAAAGACATTTTTTTTTTCACACTCATCTTCTTTAAAATGCATATTCCTGACAACAGATGCCGTATGTATGTGCTTATCCTGTAGGTGACTATTTGCATTTGCATTTATCTGTATTGACTCATTTCTGTTCAGATACGTAAGAGAGTACTTTAGGGTCAAAACGGATGTGTAAAAAGATAAGGAAGGAAAAGATATTCTATTTTCAATTAAAAGAACAAAGCTTTTCAAAAACATGTTTCATCATAGCCAGCAATATGTAAAGCTATTATACTTATCAATATAGAAAAAAAAAATCCTACAAAGTTTATTTAGTTCAGGAAACCAGTCACTGGAAATCACACAGTTTGGTCCTGAGTATAGGAATTTTACATCCAGATTTCCAGCTTTAACAGCAGACTTATCGTATTGTCTTTAACATTTTCTGCCTCTCTTTTTCCTTTCCAGATGCTGCCTTTGGGGTTGAGGTGAGTGGAAGATTTCTTTCTGTCACTTCTCTCATGTCTGTGATCTAGTAAAGACATAACCAAAGGAATAGGAAGACCCTCAGCTTGGCTGAAAAACAGCTTGGATATTTTTCATCCAGCATGAAATTACTGTCATTGTGATCAGATTCTGCAGTGTAAAACATTAAATTATGCTATTCTTAGCTCTGTATCTATGCTATATAGTAATAACACAGTAATAGTAATGACACAACATTTTTGGATTAATTAATTTTTCACTGACTTTAAACAGGTTTATGCTTTAAACTGGTCATGTATGACTGGTTCTAATTGATAGCAATAGTCTGGGATATCAGAACCTATCTGAAGGCAGCTTACTGGAAGAGTCATATACTATGGCACACTCCAGCTTCCACACAGCAAATAATCACTTCTACTCCTCCCCAAAAACCCTATGTTGAGAATGAAAAAATAACAGATGTGCACAGGAATATAAGAATGGGGGAACAATGGATAGCCCTTATAAAATGATGCCAAGTGAGAGTGAGGGACTAGCACTGATTTATCCCATCTGGGGGGCCGCATGGCTATAGGCCTCTCATCATCTTCTCCTACTGTGTGAGGCCTCTGCAGGAAGGATGATTCACTTGTTACCAGATTGACCCACCAGCACAAGTTTGTTCTATGGCAATGAAAAACCCACTGCCAGTTGTAGCTGGCCACTGTCTTGTACAAAATGAGAGTTGTGAATGTAAAAATCTCTTCTCCCCCTGTTGTGTGTTGCTTTGCAGGTGGACTGCAGTAAGTATCCCAACACTACAAATGACGAAGGCAAAGAGGTGTTGGTCTGCACCGAGATCCTCGGCCCCATCTGCGGTACTGACAGAGTCACGTACAGCAATGAGTGCCTGCTTTGTGCTTACAACATGTATGTACTAATATATATCAGGCAGCAATGCTTGGGACTTCTGGAAGCACCACTTTTCAACAGTGATCTGTCATATGTCACTGGTGTCCGTTCATTCAAAATAAGATTAGGTACCATTGTGTGGCACTCTGTTGTCAAGACATTGGTTTAGTCCCCAAGTCTCTCCAAGGTGTAATTTATTTGCTGATGTAATTTATTCAGATTTTTCTTCTCCAGCTCAAGGATCAGCCGGATGACAGGCCCTAGGATACATCTCATCACAGCAAAAGAGAGCAAAAAGATGGAGACATGCTCTGCTCTGAAATGCCCAAAATGCTTCTAAAGCTCCCAGGGTCTTTATATCCCTGCCAGCCACTCAGTGCTATATGGTCAGGGACGATGGCACTATCTTCTCTCTTTCAGCTCTTCTCTCTATCAGCTTTCCCTTGTATTAGTTACATATTTCCAGCACCTAGGATGTAACAAGATGTCTTTGCTGAACTTCCTAACTTCCTAACATTTGTGTTTCTCTTTCCAGAGAATATGGAACCAATGTCAGCAAAGAGCATGATGGAGAATGCAAGGAAGCTGTCCCTGTAAGTGAAACCAAAGGCGAAACAAGGAATAGTTCCTGTTTGTAAGTGGCCAAAGCTGCCTGTTGACTCACCCAAGACATAATTCAAACACTAAATAAGAGGACATATGAGATGTTAGAACTTCATAGTGGTCATCTGCAAGAGAACTGTCATCATAGCATCACAGCATTTTTTCTGCTGTGGTGGTGTCCTAGGTAGCCCAAGAGACACACTTGCCAGATTTACTTGCTTTCTATATGAGAGCCTTCACCAGTGCTTTGTTGTATGTTCCCTCAACAGGTGGACTGCAGTAGATATCCCAACACAACAAATGAGGAAGGCAAAGTGGCATTGCTCTGCAACAAAGATCCTGACCGCATCTGTGGTACTGATGGGATCACCTATGACAATGAGTGCTGGCTGTGTGCCCATAACCTGTGAGTACTTCATGTGCGGAGCTGCTCCTGTGAGTCACAACAAATGCTTAGAACCCTGGCAGCTACTCTTCTGAATATCAGGACTTCTACCAAGGCCTTTTCTGTGAGGCATTTGGACTTTGATCCTCCTCTTTCCCTGATAACTAGACCATGTTTTCCTTTCTGATTAGAAGAAAAATTATGCCTTTGATCTAGGAAGAGAAGTAGAGGGCTGGGTAGGGATCTAACACAGGACAGAATCCTTGCCTTACCTAAGTTTAAAGGGTCTGTGTGACAGATGTTGCCTTGAAGAGGACAGCAAGTAACTTAAGGTGCCTCTACATTGTCATACAGCCTAGCTCCTCATTCACCATAACACCCTGGTCCCTCCCTTGTCTTTCACATCATGCTATAAGCAGCACTTTGGCAGGCTCACACCACCTGAGCTGGTATCTAGAGCCGTAAGGACACAACCTAAGCTGGACGTCTCCTGTAGCCTGTAGGTTGTACCTGAAGCTGATCAGCATTGCTGGGATGTGGGGGCAGGTTGCTTCCAGAGCTCCCTAATGCAGGTCATTTTCCTTCCCAGAGAGTCTGGAACCAGCGTCGACAGGAAGCATGATGGTGAATGTAAGAAGGAAATTGCTACAGTAAGTGAACTGCGTCATGAGGAACCGGGTTTCAGTCCCACTATTGTCAGGGGAAGGAGGAAGAAGAAAAAGAAGGTGACTGCATAGGAAGGGATTATTAAAAGAATAGTAGCAGAACTAATCCATCAGGACAGAACTGAGAATAAGAACAGAGAGTGGCTTTTGGGGTCAGACCAATGGTCCATCGAGCCCATGATGGCTCTGTGCAGAGCCTGCTCTTAGCAGGGATTTAAGGGTTGGGTAGAGGGAGTAAGACTAAAGTGAGTATGTATGGGACTTGTTTTCCAACTTTCAGCTATTTTCAGGTGATGAGTCTCAGCTAGGTGTGATTTCTGTGTAGTCTGTAAGCCTTGATAGATTTTTCCTTCCTGAAATTCCTCAGCCTCTTTGTGCACCCATATACACTTTTTGCACTATGATACTTCTTAGCAACTGTAGCACCCATTGCAGAAAGAAACAAAATCCCCCACTCACAGTATTCTAGCAAAGTGCTGCTTTTCCAGTTTTAAGACTATGGGAGAGATACCAGACCCTTATACAGGTGTCAGCACCTACGCTTCTCCAGACACCAGTGTTTTTCTATTTAATTTCCTGGCTAGACTGGGAACGTGGTGAAGTGATCACAGGCATATTCACATAGTTAACTGCTGTTGCTTAGATATACAGCAGTCAGGTTATGATATATATCTCTTCAAACAGGAAATTATGATCTATTTTTATATTATTAAATTCTTCTGGCATAGGAGAAACTGACATCTAGGTTTATATCAGATTATGCAAGTAAGTTAATTACTTTTAGTTGTTATCATTAGCACTGCAGCTGTAGGTAGGGGCTCAAGCCCTTCTGCTATTGCCTCCTTCATATCCTTTACATAGAATTTTTTTTTTTTTAGCAGGTTGACTGCAGTGACTACCCTAAACCTGCCTGCACTGCTCAATACAGGCCTCTCTGTGGCTCAGACAGCAAAACATACAGCAATAAGTGTGACTTCTGCAATGCTGTCATGTATGTACAAACATAGATCACATTTGTGCTATCAGTTCCCTCCCACAAGCAAAAGTTTGTAGGTGCTGCTTTCCTTGTTTGCTCACCAGTGTTGCATTATGGATTTGGGGCAGGAGAGAATACTAGCCATCATGCCAACTAAGCTTTTTTGTTTTACATTAGGGCATACAATGAGCTAGGTCTGGTGCATTAGTGTGAGTGGCTTGAAGACCATTAACTTTAATGGAATTTTTCTTGACTGTTGCAAATAAAATTAAATTTGATCTTTCATTATAGTTTCCCCAAAAATATTTTCAGTCTCAAAACCAGGCTAAATCATTTCCCTCATCTCTTAATAATCAAATAGCTAATGGGACTCTAAGTCTGCAAGTTCTTTGGCTCTGGGGCCGAATCCTATGTGTTGCCTACTCTGGGAGCCAAGCAAAAGGACCGAGCAGGCAGGACTCTGTGTCTAATCCATTCTTTCATCTCCTTGCTTTCAGGGACAGCAATGGGACTCTCACTTTAAGTCATTTTGGAAAATGCTGAGTATAAGTGCTGAGAGAATTCAACACAGCATCCCCACTGGCACATCCCAGCTAAAGATCTCACCTCAGTTCATCTTGCCCTCTGGGGAACTCACTCACTCCCGATTTTCTTTCTCAATAAACTGCATCAGCAACATTTCTTTGTCTTGTTTCATGTGTTGTCTCATGAAACATTTTCTTCTGATTTTTTTTGAATGATGATGCCAGGCTGAATAGGTTATGTGCTCATAGCTCTGGGGTATAACAAGAACAACATCCTGCTCCCTTCCCTCTCATAAAAGGCAGAAAATTAAATAGAGATGCATAAACCTCAGAGCTGTGTGTCTTTGCACGTAATGGATAGTCAGCCTACATTAATGTTCAGACCCTTTTAGATATTTGATGTTGTAAAGGATGAAATGCCACTGAAGCAATGACACCAGCTGATCTCTCCTAAGGCATTTCTGGTGCATTTTCCCTGTGCAGGCCTGATCTGCAAAACCCATGCAGACTGGTGGTGTCTGCGCCAAGAGCTGGTCCCTGGTGTCTGGAGCACAGTCCTCACCTGAAGCACAGCACTCTGCAAAAGCAGTCTGTTAGCAGAGCCCATATTTTTCAGATACAAGTGGGGCCCTGCCTGTTTGTCCAGGTCCTCCAGGTGACTTATTTCTAGGTTTTTCTCGAAATCATCCTTGAACAACCTCCAAGTGTTTTAAGATACATGCCCTCCTAGAGATGGTTCCTGCTCCTCCCTACTTCTCCTTTTTCTTAGTATTTAATAACATAATACTCTTTGCCAGCCTGCAGTGTATTTCAGCTGTTTCACAATCCAAGGACAAAGTATCTTTCTGTTTTTGTGAGCTTGCCCTGTCATTGGTGTATTGTCCTTGAAATTTATTTTGCTTTTGTCCTCTGTTGGAGTATTGAATTTCTTTTTTTTTTGATTCACACAAGAGAAACATAAATAAATTGGGCATATTCCTTATAAAAAGTAATATGCCCCATATGCATTTCATCTGGGAGCCAAAGGGAGGGGAGTGCTTCTTTTCCTTGATGGAATGAGGTCATTCAAAAAAAGCAATGTTTGGTGATAAGACAGAGGATTTATGGTGATATGGGCAGATGGATGAAGCAGCAATTTCCAGATTGGGTTCAACTTTTCTAGGATCCAGGCTAGGGTCTCACATCATTCTGTCATCATCAGACAATCAGTCCATTACTGCAAATCTAACCCACAATGCTAATGGCTTTCAGGGGAAATAACAATTGTAAATTCTTTATGTATGCCTGTAAAAGTTGCTTCATCTCTTGTCCAGTCCAAGGACTCCTTTCAGTGTCTGCAATGACCTCTTGCTTGCCTTCCTAGTTCACTGCTTTCCTGGTTCTACTATAACTTAATAATGCTTTAGTGGGATGAAGCATGAGCATAAAAGTAGACTTTCCACTATGGGAATGGTTCATTCAATGTTTTGCTTGTGAAAAAGCACTGCACATAAATAGGCACTGAGAGGTGTGCACACAGAAAACCTGATGGTGGCTGCTGCTTAGGTCTGCACAGTCACTCTTTTGCCTGCAGGAATGTTCTGTGATCCTTCAGAAGGAATCTGTCACATATTTCACTTGAAATAATGAGACAAAGGGTGTATCTAACATATCTAAACTTGTGTGACTCCTGTTGATGAAGAAGCATTCTTCCTAGCTTACGTACATGGCTTACCTCTGTCAAGATTGCTACCCCAACAAAACACCAATTTCTTCAAAACAGGGGTGGGTTAGCCCAATATCAAAAGCACATGCACACACTCAAGCATATGCATGTACATATAAGTGTGGTTACCACCTGAGGGCAGAATTAAAGCTACATTTGCTGAGAAGAGCCCAGGCTCTGCTGCACACAGATGCTTCAGTCACCATGAACACAGCAGGTGTGCTGCTGCTGTTTGCTCTAGCCCTTTACTGCATCCCAGGTGAGTAGCTCTACTGCCTTCTGCTCTGCCTTTGAGTAAGTTCTGTCTGTCTTTAAAACCACAAACACATCCTCAGTCTGGAGAGAGCTTCATTCTACAAGGACTTATTTACTCCTAGAAAGATAGTGTTGAAAAGACTTGACATCAAAGACTATCACTTATGGGGTAATATTTTAGCAACAGAACTGAGTGGGTAAGAACAACTGTGGGAACAGCTCTACTCTCAGTGCTAGTTTATGCATAATGAAAGAAGTGACATGTACGTGGTACAACCCAGAGACTCAGACATCCAGTATTTAACCTCTGAAATGTTGCAGAAACACAAATTATTTTACTGAATGGAAGAGAATGTTTCTCGTAGTCATCCTGAACTGAGATGCAATTGGAGTGCCTGAACAATTGTAGAAGCTTGATAGAAGTTACATCACACTAAATACTCCTCTGATTTAAGAGCTATTGTGGCAATGCATATAAGATGCTACCTCTGTATTTTATGACTCAGCTTTATGACCCTGTTTGCCTTACTAACTTGCTTAGTTTTGTGTACATGTCCTGCTTCATCCTTTGAACCACAGAAAATGCATTTTTCTTTTGTTTTGTACAGCCTTCTCTATCTTGGCTGTAAACCTCATTAGAAAAAGTATATCACAGTATCAATGTTGTAAACATACAGTATGGTATGAAATTTTGCCTGAAATTCTGTTTCTCTAAGCAACTATTTGCTAACAAACACTGAATAAAAAATTGCATATTCTAGGCATGCATCTACAATTTTTAAAATTTTAATAGAACCCATTTATTGCATTTATATCATATTTATTTTCTTTTCTTTTTTCTTTTTTTTTTTTTCCCAGACACTGATGCACTGCAGGTAAGGGACAGGTCTTTCTATTTTTGACCATTTCTTTCCTTAAAGCAGTTTCCATATAAATCCTTACTAATCACATTGTCATTGAGCATTTGAAAATCCTGAGTCACCCAGCTGTCTGAACACTGTTTGCCACAGATATTATTGGGTGAAATTGCCATTTTCATCTGATGATGGTTTCAACAAGTGGTACAGTATTTGGTTTGTGTCCAAGTTACTGTCAATGTTGCTGCAGCAGCATTTACACTGGTTATGTGGGCTCTACATCACTAGAGGCAATATACCATCATACTTATGCCCTGTCCCTGGGCTTTTTCTTAGCATCTGTTGCTGGCCAGTACTGGGAGGGGAGGGCTTAGGGTGTGTGTGGGGTCTCCTAATGTCACTTACCTTATGCGTCTGTTGTTGAGAGCTTTTTTGTGAGCATACATTGCATCTACCTACAGAACTACGGCAGTGACTAGCTGGTACCCAGCATTGCCTGTACTATAGAATACATCCCACACTGGGGGTCCAATGGCGTAACGTATTCCAATAAATGTTTATTCTGTAATGCATTTCTGTACGTATGAAGATAAATCTATTCACCAAGTAAACTAGCTTTAATAATTCTTGGAGACTAGTTAGAGAAATAATGTTATTTTATTTTGCGTTTGCCTGTTCTCTTACTAACAAGGGTAGGTTTTTTACTGGGATAATTTGCCAGTAATTATTTTCTTTCAGGTTAGTAGAGTTCTTCATTTTCCTGTTAAGTAATTGTTGAAGCACTTATTTCTGGCAAACAAAGTCTATTTCCTACAGACTATTTGTTCTTCCTTTGAAATAAGTCTTTATCTTGGTTTTGAACGTTAGTAATAAAAGGAAATAGCTGGAATAGTGTTCAGAAGTTTTCTCTTTTGGTTAAATTCCTCTATAAGATATGAGATATTCTTCACCAGAGGGAGAGACAAGCAGTAAAAGCCCAGATGTTCTCTCTCTGAGGTACAGATTTCTTTCTCTTCAGGAAAAGCCATCGAACTCTTCACTTGAGCTATCTTGGAATGTGTTAATTTCTCAACAGGCTTCAGCTCAGATAGAGGAATCCTCTCTGGTGATGTTCCCTGTGGCAGATACTCCCTTAAAGCCTTGTCCTGAACCTTGAAAGCTCCTGATGAATCTTGAAACCTCTGCTTAATAAAAATTAAAAAAAAATCACCATTTATGCCTTCCATTAATAATATGTCTCATTCTGGTTTTACATAAAATGTTACATGATTACATCCTTCCATCCCTTCCAACCCAGACATTTCTATGTTTAGCCTGGGCAGGCAGATACTGGCTGCCTATGTTCATGTTTGCAACATTCATGCAGGGTATTGTAGAAAACCAGTGGGCAATCAGTCCTAACAGACCTGGTGTTCAGAGGACTTCTAGCAATTACTACCACAGCCATTTCTTCATCTTACCCACCACTTAGTTGCTGCGTGTAGGTAATTACGTCAACTGTCACATGTAGAGGATCCTTTGAGATTCTTCAGCCTCTGGAAACCTCAACTGATGAAAGCAAGGGCTCAGAGTCACAGCGTTAATTTATTATTCATTAATAACAGAGTGCTGGCAGTGTGGCATGCTGCACAGGCAGCAGTCTCACAGTCAAATAGTTAATGATCTTAAGTGACTATATGTCACTTGACAGAGACTGGAGAGAGCAGCTCTCTGAAGTGAGACAATTTATTTCCCAAAGACATGACTCTCTGCAACCATTTAGTGCCAAGTCCCTTCCTGGAGCTGTAATGTCCCTCCTGTGAGACCGAGGTCTGGGTGGGGGAAGGTATTTCAGTGTCAGGTGCAATTTCTTAGGACCAAGATGAATTGAGGGGCTGGGAAGTACTGCTGGGGGTGAGTGTCTCAGGGGCTTCATGCTCCTTGTTCACTGAGTGAGGGAGCTGATAGTAAGAGAACATCAGTCACATTTTCTTTCTTGGGGAGCACCAGAGAGGATGAAGATGGCCTCCAGGAGTCATCATGTCTTGGACACAAGTGGAACTCCCAATCACACTCAAGATCCTAGTGGTCCTCAGAGGGCATCTTCCAGAGGCTGTTTCTACTAAATCCACAAGGATTTAGGAAAATCCACCAGGCAACTGAGGGGAAACTGTGAGTAGAAATGGATGGGAAGGTGTCCTCCACCCACCCTGATACAGAGTCTTAATTCATTAGAGTAACCAAGGACAGGGCAGGATCCAGAAGCACCCCAGATCCCCTGCTCCATGGGGGGCAGCTCCTTAGGAAGGAAAGGAAGATCTTTTTTATGGGCACCTCATTGGAAACAATTTTTTTGTTACTGCTCAATAAAATCCTGCCACAACAACACAAAAGCCTCTCACCATTACTAATCTAACTCTCCCTCCAGGAAATTCAAGGGAGGAAACATTGTCTGCCTGCAGAAGTATATTACAGTACAGTTCTTTAAGCAGTACCTCAGCACTTTATGTCATTATCTGATGTTTGTGAATATAGGAAATGACTTTCAATTACCCTAGAACCTGATTAACACATTGCATGTACTTATTTTGTTCTGCTCTATTTTATAGCAATGCTTCTGTTTTAGTGTATTCTACTTGTTGCTGGCCAAAATGTACCTCAGGCCAGTCTAGACCTTTCTGTTAATGCAGTTTCTTTCTGAAGCTTAATTCACCATAAATGGTTTGTTACTATGTTCTTTCTTGATGTGGAGAAAAAAAAATGTTTAAAAAGAAAATTACTTGGAGATGTCGTTTAGGGGGCTGGCTGTGCCAGAGCTATTGCAGTGAGGCAAAGCTGAGATTCACTGAGGGATTGCGATGTGCAAGGGAGGGATCCTCAGACTTCTGCCGTTAGTATGCAGCTCCCAGACAGTCAAATTATTCCAGACACCCTTGCCTGTGATATCATCTATGCCTAAAAGGCTGGAGATATGCAGGCAGCAATCAGATAGCTGTATTACAAGGAGAAATATTAGATGAGTGCGGCTTAGAGCAGGGGCTTTGCTTGCAGTAAATTGAATTCAGGTTCTAGTAGAAGATCCAGTCCTGCCCCCGTGTGCAGAGGTCTGGGAACAGCATGCTGGTTTGGGGAGCTGTTGCAGTGTGGCCACATCTCTGGTTAACGACTAAGAAATGCAGTTTGCATTTGTCTCTGCAGCATCACGGACTGGAGCACAGAACCACTTAGTCTTGACTATGGTGTGGTGTGTGAGAGCAGGATACACGAGCGAGGACAATGGTACTGTTGTTGGAATAACAGCTCACATTCTTGCATGCACACATCCACCTTTTGTATTTAAAAAAAAAAACAAAAACAAGTATCATTTCTCATTGTAGCCATATGAAAGCTATGACAAGTTTTAAACTAAAGCAGGGCCTATAAATTATGAATGTATTAGGTCATTGTAGATTATGGACTTGCTTGAGATAGGGGGTCTCCAGATCAGAGGAAAAGATTGCTGGGAAAATACCACTGTATAAGAAGAAATAATAGTGGATTAGACACTGGGTAGAATTTCCAGAGTTACTGGATATTTACCTTAATATCACATCATATGACTACCAATGTTTATCCCATTCATATGCCCATAAACCTCTTGAATGTTTGCCCTCTAGGAACTTGAAATATCAGGAAGAGCTTTATTTAAACTTCTGTGTGTATCATATTTGTAGAATCTTTAAAATAATCCTATGATCAATCCTCTACTTTCCTGAGCCCACCATCATGATACTCCTGAATATCACAGCGGGGTTTGGTAGGTGAGTTCATTTTGCTCTTCTCATTTGTAACACATATATTTCCCAAAGCTCACTCATCCATACATGGAGATGGCTGGTTTTGCTTCTAATACCTGTTTTCAACCCATCTGCTGCCCTGCTATTAATTCTGTCCTATTCCCTCTGTTTTCTATTAATGGAGCAGCTTGTGCAATCCCGTGTCACACCTAGCCCAACAGCTCTCGCTGCCCTGCCCTGACTGCTACCAATTGTCTCCTGTCCTTTCTCATAGAAGACCCTGTAGCAGGACTTTTTCCTTGCTTCTCTTTTCCTCCCTGCTGCCCTGTGAAGCAGCAGGGATTATGTGAGGAAAAAATCTGCTTTTGGAATAATCCTATCTGGCTACTTAGACCCTCAGAAGCAGCACGCAGATGAGAGGGGGATGGCCCGAGAGGATCTAGTTAATCAAAGGGTAGCTGATAGCCAAACATGAGAATGATGCTGCTCCTTAGCAGATACCCTGCCGTTCCCAACAGCTCCTGACCCACGAGTGTGATTTCTTCCTGGCAGGAGAGATAACCAGAGAAGCAGCACAGTTTCTAGCAACTGGGGATCTCAAATCTGGAGCTGGATATGGAGAGCCTTGGGTCACAGGGCTGCAGAGGAGACCGACTGCATTCCTGTAGCCTCACTAACCACTGCAGAGCCAGCAAGTGCCATCGCCACCAGCAGCTGGCGCAAGTTCTGAAGCCTTATTTTCAGGCTTTGGCATTCTTGGCCCTGAAGAATAACCAATATTAATGCTTCTGTGATAACTGCTTCCCTGCCAAATTTGCTCACAATCAGTTCAAGGAATTTGAAAGTCACGTCACTCAGTATGCTAAGAATACAACTAAAACAGCTTTCAAAGGAACCCTTCAACTTCTGATATTTGTGAATGAGATCCAAATAGCATTACTCATTTATTTTTCAGGAAAATGAATTCATTGATATGAACAGGCCAAATCCTGCACTCTCTGTTCTGTGACTAGTTCCCTTACACTTTCTGCTACATTTTTATGATTTATCTGCCCATGCAAAGACTTGAACATCTCTCAGGATAATAAGAAAAACAGTTTTGATTTTCTATTTGAAACTTGGGCTGTCTTTAAGCCACATGTATGAATCAAGCTTCTTCTAAAGAACAAACATGTTCCATCCCTCACTTCTTTCTCCCACTACCTTAAATCAAAAATGTATTATTTTATGCAATATTCCTTATTTGTTTTTCCATACACTTGCAATAGAGTTGAACCACTTAACAGAACCTAGCACATTCTTAAATTATCTTCCCTAAAATAAGACTTTCATCTGACACTCTAAATTTAATGCCCTGTGATAGAGAGGGAAGCCTAAGGACTCACTTCTGTTTGCAGCTGCTGCTGCAAATTTTTCTTGAATGCCTTTGCTACTAAGAAGCCCATTTCACCTTCAGAGAATACCACTCACTTGCCATTAAGAGGAAATATTATCCCAGTCCATATTTAAGGCTACTTATTCTTAGCATTTCTTAATCAGGCTCATGTTCATTGCCAATAGATTAACAGCACATCCTCCTACATAGAAATGTCTTACAAAGTTCTGAAATTTTAGGTTATGCTTTCCTGTTGTGATGGTGATTTCCTTCCTGTTGGTGAGAAATCCAGTGTACCAGGAAACTACAGGAAAGAGGGTGGACAGATTAACTCAGTTCTCAACATCTTTAAAGTACACTGATGCCTGCCAACCCTGAGATTTTTATATCTGTATAAGCTTAGAGTGTCCCATGTTGCTGTCTCCCCACTTTGGTGTACCATGCAAATCTCCTGGAGCTCAAATACTGCCTAGTGTATGGAATATGGTGTGCACAAGTTCAAACACTTCCAACAAATGGACTTTCTTTGCTTTACCAACTTCCATATATAATTTCACAACATCTACTATTGAGACAGTGCTCTTGTTTGGAAAGTACAAATCACTCATTGTTAACAAGCTGGGTGTAGCTCACATTTTTGTTTAATTCTTCTGGCCTTCTCTCTAACAAACAAGTATTCTTTAGAGCTCAGCTCAATAATCAATACAATTTTCCTAGTTTACAGAGCAAATAATTACTTTCTGTGATGACTTCACAAGGTCGGGGAAATGTGTATATATAATGCGGAGATAGAAGTCTGAGAACCATTGACTGAACTCGGCAGCAACAGATTTACAAGTAACCAACTATACAACCACCTCTGCTATGAAGACAACAGGGAGCGTTGCCCTTCTTGGGCTGGTTCTTCTCAGCTGCCTTTCTGGTAAGTTGTTTCTTTTTTTTTGTTACCGTCTATGCTAGTATCTCTAGTCCTCCTGAACCTTTGCCTATATATATATATCCTAAAGGAAAGTTCAGCCTTTTGGCAATGTGATGATTTAGTAATATGTGGGCTCTCTTTTAATGAACTTTATCCTTGTGTAGATAAATACAATAAATAGGTAGGCTATACTTGTCTGTTTTAACCTTATTAACCTTAATGGGGATAATAGTGCTGCAAAAGGAGAAAAGTTTATGTCTTATTTCTTCTTTAGTGAGTCAGAATTTCTGGTTTCAGAAATAATTGACTTTTCAAGTATATAGCTTCTTGTTTAGAGTAGATAAAAGGAGTGGAAAACCAATCGCTTCTCAGTAATGAGAAAGTATATTTGGTTACTCTGTTGGGAAACTGATGATTCTAAAGGAATTTTAGTCAAGGACATTGTATGATTTTTATGGTTTATAATCTCTGTTTTTATTGTAGATACTGTTACTGCTCGATGGGTGAGTAGTAGATCTTCTTTGTCATTTAGTCTTGCTTTCTAAGTTTAGATGAACAATTCATACTCTGTACCCCAGGGAAGGTTTGAGGGAGAAAAAAAGGAGAGTGAGTGAGAAAGGAAGAAGTAAGGGTACCCCATAGTACTATACTGCTTCTTTCTCTGCCCCCCCCGCCCCCCAAAAAACCAAAATCTTTATCAGAGAATGATAATTTACCATGTTGATGTTAAAAAAAGACAGCAATAAATAATGTAGAGTGAGAGTCAGCACAGCACTGAGTGCCAGCAGAAAATCCATACAACTATTGAATAACTGCCTGAATATCCTCACTGTCTTGATTCCCCAAGGAATGACCATTTTCACCTGTAATTCTTGCCAAAAGTACTAAAAGTCTTAATAGCAGGAAGGTGCCTTTGTGTGCTATAAAAAACATGGTATACTTTGTTCATGCTCCTCTTCACCATGGATGAACAATAGAGAAAAAAAATGACCAACAGTAGTCTTCCAACTCAGTTAAAACATGATTAACACACGCACACTCTTCTTCACTTGGAGAAATGACAAGTCCTCTTTAACAGGCTGCCTGCACCAAATACCCATTGAGTGGAGGATTATTAGTTGCCTGTCCCCGCAACTATGAACCTGTCTGCGGGACTGATGGGGTGACCTACCCCAACGAGTGCACCCTCTGCAAAGAATTGTTGTGAGTATAAGGTCTTCTGATTACTTACAATGCCAGTTGAAGCAGCAGACAAAAGTCTCTCGGATTGTGACTAATGGAGGGGCGGACTCAATTTTTCATCATTTTCTTATGCCCATGACCTTCCATGTCCAACCTCCTGAATCTGATTAACTGTTGGGGCTTTACAAGTGGAGAGACTTAATGAGTAGAGCTGACTACATTGTATGAACAGATGAATCCTTCCTTTCCTTCTCTCCCTCTAGCCGTAACCGAGCCATCGACAAGAAGCATGATGGAAGATGTGTTAAGGTATGGCCTGAGATTGGTTCCTTCTCCTGCTGCACTGAGCAGTGGTGGGTGAAAAGATGTCAGAGAGATAGAAGCCTTGTCTTGGGTTAATTCTGTATTGAAACCACACAATTTCACTGTCAGAAATTGAGTGAAAATTAATTTTAGATTTGCAAGAATTGTTTTAAAATTTTGTTTGAACAGTTACAATCAGAAAGTTTTAAAATGTTATCTTGTGTATAACACCAGACTTAAGAATGGAAACTTTTGATTTCAATAATTCTTCAATGTTATCCAAACAATTCTCTTTAGACGTAGACTTAAAGTCTTGTTGAAGCTAAGAAATTCCCAAAGGAAGTTTGAATTTTGACTAAATCAAAATTTTGTTACACAAAAAATTATACTATCAGAACATTTATCATTATGTTTGTTTACTAATATATGGAGCTACTGTGGAGTGGAGAAGTATCTCTATTTTGAGTTTAGAGAGAGAAAGTAAAGAAATACTCTGGCTGTGCAATTTAACATGATATAGTGAATTCCATTTATTGCACTCAGAGTAACCGCAAAAACACTGAGGTGTGCGTAAACTCCGTTTTCAAGTGGCATTGACATTTTGTGGCTGTAGTTGCTGTCTCATAAGGCATTTTAGGCAAAAATCCTTCTGGGTGGCATTCACGGTGAAAATCCCAAAGACAATAGGGATGAAGCCCATGCCAAGAAAACAAGGTCATGCTCTACCCATGTGCAGGATTTCAACTGCGCGTGCTCCTTCAACTCCACCATGCTGGGTCTGGAAGCTCCTCTGCTCTTGCAGCTCTGGGGAGAGGGGAAAATGTCTCTTGCACCATGCTCCATTACACAGGACTGATGTAAAGGGAAGCAGAGATTAAAATTTTATTCTGTGACTGTTTCAGATTGACTGTACTGGCCACTTTAAATCAAGCAGTGGTCAGGCAGTCCCCTGCACCATGGAGTACATGCCCATCTGCGGCACCAATGGGGTTACCTACTCAAACAAGTGCAACTTCTGTAATGCTGTGGCGTAAGTGAAATGTCTGGGTCATGGGAGGGTTTCCTGGATCTGTAGGTAATCATGCTGGTATTTGGAGTGTAATGGGGTAGTTTGACTTGTGAACTGTTTGTGCTGTGCTTATTCTTCCCAAAGGAATGGACTTGACTTGAATGTGCGCTATCATGGACCATGCTCTGAGCTTCCTTCAGAGAAAGAGGTAAATTTAAGGTGCAGATATCTGCACTCTTAACTGCTGTTACAATACATTTACAACACAAATTCAGTGTGGCTTGTGACCATCCATTTTCTGTATGCTTGCATCTGCTAAACCAAAGCAGCCAGTGGGAGAGCCAGCCTGGAAATATCAGCATGGTCATTTCACTATTTATAATAGTATTAGACATTTTTGCCTTCACTTTCCCCCTGTTTCAGGCTGAGTTTGCAGACTTTCTAGAACAAAAGAGCCCTGCACCTGAGAAGTGCTTTTATGCTTTGCCATATCATACACATTAAATAAACATAAAGTATACATGGAGGAAAATAAACAAAAGCCTTATAATGTGTTGTTACTCCATTACTATCAGATTGACTGCAGCGAATACATGGGTAACAATCGCATCTGCACCGCTGAATATAACCCTCTTTGCGGCTCTGACGGCAGAACTTATGGAAACAAGTGCCAGTTCTGCAATGCATTTTCGTAAGTATGGAGCTCACCATGTATCCGTGAAACCAGAGGAGCCAGAGCACACACAGGGCACAACAGCTGTTGTGGAGGGCCCAGAGTACCCGTTAGCCCCTCGGGAAATCCATTGCAGCTCCATGTTCTTCTTCTGGTTCTCACTCCCATGTCAGCCCACCAGGCACTGCAAATCTTAAGCCTGAGTGTCTCATTCCCTTGCAATTAAATCCAGACCCCTGTCTGCAGGCTCATAGAGTTGCTGTTTCCCTCCTGACAGAGTGATTTAAACTGTGACTGTAGGATGTGTCCAAAATTATGGGGTTTGTCCTAGATCTCTTTCCCTTGAGTAAGTATTTAACCTGGGGAATCAGGAAAGAGGTGAAACATTAAGTGAATTGCTTTATATCTTGGAGAACACAAGTGCATTGGCTTATTTGGGTGAAGTCGGACTATAAAAATGAGACCTATGCCTGTAATTTTGGTCTCCCTCTCTCTTTTCAGGAGGAGCCGGGGAACACTGAGGCTCAAACACAGTGGCCACTGCTGAGCGCTGGAGTTGTACCGTTCACCCTGATTTTTCCCTTACCCATCCTGCAATCAAGCATGCTCTTCCCTGCTCCCTTGACTGTTGACCATTGGTATCTGCTTTGACTGATCAATAAAATAAATGCAGCCACTCTCTTTGTCATAGACTGTTTTCTGTTTTGGTTGGTAGGTTGTTTTTTTTTTTAGTACAGGGGCAATGGTCTTCAGGCTTTTAGGTACTTATCTGTTAGGCAGAAGTTGTAAAATAGACCACAATGAAGGGCAAAGCTAATGCCCATCACACACCAGCCCAAACTCTCACAAGAGTACGTCACTCCATACCAAACCATTAGAAGAGAAACCAAGCTGCTATAAAATACTGCCACTTCCCTAATTTCAGTGTCTTACAGAGGGTAAATGTTTTTTTCTTTGCAACAGCACTGAGTCTTGAAGGAGCTGGTCCTTTTCGGGGCCCTAGCATGCAGGGAACGACCCGTGGGGAATGTTAAAGAGAAAGGTGGCCATGGTCAGCCTGACTTGGCCACACCTGGGCAAGGGGCAGGTCTGGCAGGGCATTATAAAAAGGAGGCTTATGGCAAAGGGAGGAGGCTATCTCATAGGGAAGAAAATTAGGAACTGCTCCTCCCTTAAAGGGTGTGTTCATCGAGACTGTGTTGATCAGCAGAAAATTACAGCAAGCTGGGCAAGGCTGTAATGAGCCTAATGAGAACCCCAGAAGAAATTAGACTGGGCTTGTGCTTTCAACTTCTCTGAGAAAAGAGCTGAAAAGTTGTACTTGTGGTATTTGAATCAGAGGTAGGGCAGTGGAACCTTCAGGAAAAGGTCTTGGATTTTCTAACCCTAAGAAAGAAAGGACAGAAGATGTACTGGTAGCTCTAAGATGCTTTCTAACTTGGGAATAAAAGGTATGAAGATACCATCTTTGTGGGAGCTTAAAGAGTGCACTGGAGAAGTGATGATAATATATGAATGTTCATGATGATGTGACATCTTTTTGGGTGAGTCAAGGAGTTAATATGCAAACAGCTCAGGCAAAAAGTCTTAAGTGCTATGGCTCACAATCACTTCCTCTTCCTTTCTCCACCTGTCATTCCTTTGATATGTAGCAAGTATATCTGCTGCTAAGTCTGATATTGAGGACAAAACCTGTGACTTCCAAGTGTTTTGTTTGGGCCTTGTAAATAATTTCTTGACCAGGAATTTTGTAGGTCTTTCCCAAGAGAAAATAAGGGGCTTGCCCTTCACCTTGTACTAGCACAGAACAGCTGTCCTAGGAAAAGGGATGGAACTTCTTATTTTCAGGTTGCTTTCTTTTCTGTTAGGACAGGTAATATAAATCATATGCCTTTTTGCTTGCTCTTAAGATAAACTGGAGAGTCATGAGAGTCCTCACTGCTTACCTGCTTGTGTGTGTGATAAATAATGAAGGAATAGTCTAAGTAACTAGTGGGTGTGAACAGAGACGTGTCAGCATAGGACAGCTCTGCTATGATTTCTTCCCAGTCAGGAAGCTTATAGGGTGGCCACAGACTAACAGAGTTTTAGCCATAGCAGGAAATGGTCTTCAGCAGGCTCCTACAGTGAGTTTCTTCTGCAGTGGTAGCTTCTGCCTGAGGAAGCTAGATACTTGCTGGGGAGCTCAGAGGCTTTAGACAAGCTCAAAGAGCTTCTCACCTATAGGGAAAAGGAGGGCAAATGGCAATTTGGGTACGTGGCTGTATTCTAGATGCTTTATGAGCCTCTAAGCAAGAACTGTTTAGGAGATAGAAAGGCTTGTATCACATAAGGCTAAACACTGGTGCAGCACAAAGTAAAAATGCCCAACTACGCTCCTTGGAGTGTGAAGCAAGGTCCGGGTGCCCTTCTTTGGTCTCTGCTTTTCGAAGAAGTCCGAAGGACAGAAGAATTTTCTCACCTACACCAGCAAGTAGCCTGCTTCAGATGTTACAAAGAAGTGAAAAGGGGTAATAACACTAATCACCTAGTTGGTAATTCAGTTTCATCCTCTCCTCAGCCCGGAAGGGATTGGTCCCTGTGGTACATTTGCTAAGGCTTTAGCCAGTTATGCTGCAGCAACCAACATGTTTGGGTAGATAAAGGACTGAGGCATTAAGGCTGCGGTCGTGAGCAGTGACGTATGAAACTAGAAAAGGCAAACAAGTAGTGCTGCAAGTGGTAGAACTAAGCGTGGTTTTGAATGGTGCTGCAGCTGACTGACTTGATAACTAAATTATATGAGAGGCTGCACTGTGAGCTCACCCTCAACAGACATCTGAGAATTCACCTGTCAGTCGCAGTTTCTCTGCTGTGTGGATGTTAAGATGTCTAGCAAGCTGTAAACTCTAATGCTTCTCAGATGTAGGGCATTCATTACATTGCTCTCCTGCAGAAACTCTCTCCCTTGCTCACTGAGGACATTAGTAGCATCTTTCCTCTGTTGCTAGGAAAATGTATTAAAATGTATTTATTCTTTTAATTTTTTTTTTCACTCCTGTGTCACAATTGGTTGGAAATTGCTGCAGATTCAAAATTTACTGGGAAAACTAATAAACAGATATATGTGTACACATTGCTCTCCTAAGGCTTGCCTCCTTAGGAAAGCATACTAAAATTTTACGCTTATTCTTATCTGAACAGATATTTTGCAAATGGTGCAGCTGAATACAAATCCTTGCGCAGATCTAGCTGGAAATAGAGCTCAGGTCTCCCATTTCCCCATCAAATCCACTTCATTACCACTTGCTGTGGGAGCAGAGTCCTAACATATGTTTGTGAGTGCAAAAAAGTGGAAAACATTGACAGCTAGAGTTTAAATAGTTCAGGGAGGAGAGTCAGCAGTCCTATCTGGGACTGTGCACACAGCTATGAGAGCATGTCACATCGGAGCACTTCTCCACCCCAACCCAACAAATTTAGAACCATCTTCAAAAATAGCCAGGGAACAACGTATAATTGGTTTCACAGACAACACATTCCCATGCTGTGATTTATTTCGTAACGTCTAGTGAGTGTCATCATGCTGCACTCAAAGCCTTGGAGCTGGCATTCAGTGAGGGCCCAGAGAATGAAAATTACCAGCTTTCCTGATGAATCACCGCTTTGAAAATTCACCCTTGTGAGAATCTTGTGACTATTTAGAAGAAAAAAAAAAAAAAAATTACAAGCCCGTCTATCACTCATATAATTAGCCCTTTCTAGGTTTGATGTGGACAGGGCAGCATTCCTAAAGCACTATAAATGTGGTCAGGTCCAATAATGGCTTTAGAAATGGAGAAGTTCTCACAATTAAGGTGGGGAATGAGGACAGCTACAGATGGACACATAAATACACAGAAAGGCAGGTCTGTGTGCACACTGTGAGTTCTGGTGCTGAGACAACGCCTCCTGCACAGATCACTTCGCTTGGACTAAAGAGCTACCTGCAGCATGAAGGCAACAGGTGCCTTAGTGCTTCTCAGCCTGCTGTTACTCTCTTTCTTCTCAGGTAAGTGATTTTTTCCCTAGCCTAGGAAAAAAAAAATCCCCAGAACCTTCCCCGACGACAGCAAACTTTATAGAGCCTTGATCACCAGATAACAGACTTGAAGATAAAGCTGAGCAAGTAGGGAATATCTACAGGACTTGCTCACTTGTATGACATATTTCCACTCCTCATGTGCCACTGCAGTGAATAACACAGTGGAGGTGCTACTGAGAGACAGAGCAAGCAAATTCTAAGCAGGTCTTGAAGCAAATGTACCAAAGCAGAACATATTATGAATTTTTGGTACAAATGTTCACTGGAGAGTTTTGCTGAACCAGTTAGAGAAGAAACTCATTCACCTCAGGGTCATCAGCTCTTGTTTTGATCCTAAGCATCTTGGTATTGGTGTTTTCCTTGGAGATGTGGAAAAGTAATTAGATGAAAGTTTCAGCTTTCGTTTATGTTGCAGAGGAAAGCTTGAAAATTAAATTCAAATGTCCTCAAGGAGTCAGAACAAAGAGGGCAAATTAAAAGGATTCAGCATTTATTTATCTGGAGATTTACACATCTCTCTGATGATCTGGGGAAACTGAGTGATGATTTCTGAACATGTAGGTCACATCAAAATTATCAGTTGATTGAGTCCAACTGACCCAGCTCTGTGAGGTTTGTGGCAATAGTTTTTGAAGAATGTGCAGAACAAGAATTATTTATACTTATTTTTTTGTGAATAATTTGAATAAAGAATTCACTTGAGAAAATTGCAAGCAGTGCATGGAGAAAAGAGGTGAATTACTTTGTACACATTATTCATTATGAAATATTCATCTGTCTCTAATTGAGTCTTAATTGGGACTGGGTTCTGTCAGAGTTCTGCAGCTTCTTTCCAAGGCCAGGCAGAATAGCAGCAAACTCTGTGATCGCCTATAAAATAAACTGATGTCAAGAGACATCATCACAAAGTCTTCTGCAGCCGCATGCAATATTTATAAAAACTATCTAATGAGCTATTTTGTAAATAACATGCAGATAGCCATAACAGTAACTTCACAAATAAGGCACCCTATCTTAACCTGAGGACATGATAAATGCACCAGTGCCAGGGATAAAACACCAAAGAGCAATACAATTAGCACAAGAAATAGGTTGGATTGATGGATGATGGTCTAACTGACTGAGGATTGGGTGGGATTCCCAGTATGTGAGGGCCTGAGTGCAGGACAAGGTCACAAGGCAGTCACCTCATCAGGTTCAGCCTTGCATCTAAATCTCTGCTGCCCCACTGCTATGTGAGATGCTGGATATTTGTCCCACAGTGTTGTGACCTAGATGCTGCAAATCTGCATTCAATCCACCCTCAGCATCAGGGTCCCCCACAGAGACATTGCAGAGCTGCTCTGTCCCATACATAGCTCTGACTCAACCTTATCACCTGACTACAGATTTTTGCAGTGAAGAAACATAAAGAGGATGGACTGATTAGCTTCAAGCCCAGAGCCTGTGGTTACAGGAGGTATTTTTACACTCTTACTGACTGGCACTGCCTGTTCTGCTCTGTATCATCCCATGACGTCTCTTTGTATCTTGCCCAGGATGAACTTGTTCTGGAAGAGTCTCTGGGCTGTACTGTGCTGAGGATGGCTGTACAGCTGACCATGGGGTCTCATCCTCCTTCTCCATGGTACGCTCCTGTTAGCAGTACCACCTGTTGTTCAGAGGTGCAGGAGCCTAAAAGCCTTAAAAGTCAATATAGCTTTAAATTCTCTGTTGAGAGCAGCTCCAGATCTGATATGGCAGCTCACTTCCCAGGGAGTGGCTGCCTTCCAGGAGATTGGGTTGTGTGTCTGAGGTGCAGTTAGCAGCTGAATAACTGATTACATGGTATTTTAGTAACATTTTTCAAAAAAGCAAAATACTGAAAAGCAATTCAGATAATGTATTTCCTGCCCCCTCCTCCACCACGCAGAATGACACAGTAGGAAAAACCTGGTGTATGTTCTACTGTGGTTTGCACAAAGGCTTTGTGACTTTAGTTCAGCCTCTATCAGAAAATAATGCTGACATGTAAAATCTCTTGGGTTTTATTTATGTTTTTTTTTTCTTTTTTTAATTCCAGATGTAGCAGGTCAAGACATTGAAGAGGTTAGTGCAGCTCTTTCTGCTTACTGAATCTGCATTTTTCTAGAGGAATGATTTTGTGATCAAGATGTTGCTGTATGGTAAACACTTTTTAATGTCTGCTGGGAGCAGGTGGGTCCTTCCAAGAAGTCCCAACTCTTTGCGGTGTTCACCATTGTACTGGGGATGTTATGTGTGGCCACATTTGGAAGTAGACAAGGGAAATGGTTGGTTTCCCATGATGCTTCCCATGATTAAGTCTAGGGTCCTTGCACAGGGTTGTGTTTGTACACAGCACCACTTTGCTCCACTGTCCAATCTTCTGTTTAAACAAATGGACTACTGAGAGTATTTTATCCCCACCAACAATGTCCATTGCTGGGACTTGTCCAGAGGCAAAATACTTGTACATTTCCTGGGAACTGTTTTTAATTCCCCATAGACTATGGTTTTCTCCTCCCTCCTCTGGGAAGTCAGAAAGCTCAGCAAGCTCCAAGCTGAGGGTACCATTTCACAAGATGCATGAAGCCATGCAGCAGTAGGCTAATGATGACAAAGGCCTGAAAGAGCATCAGTGCTGAGTCTTCTCCTACATGCCTAGGCTAACCCTCTACTGTCTTTGGGAGATCAAGACTTCTCCTGAGTGACTGCAGTTTCCTTCCCCAAACACAGGGCAAAAATTCTCCTAAAACATTGCTTCTCCTCTTTTCTGACAGTTTTTTTCTTTTCAGTAAATAGGCAGTGTCAGCATTGCTGCTTTAGTCCTCTTGTCAGAAAGAGCATTTTATCAATCACCTTGAATCCAGTTTGGAAAGTGAAAGGAGGGGTATGGGAGTCTTGAAAAGTTTGGGTTTTTTTATTCCTTTTGCAGATTTGCAGAGAGTTTATAAACAGAAGCGTGTACTGCACAAGGGAGTCCAACCCTCACTGTGGCACTGATGGCGTCACGTATGGAAACAAGTGTGCCTTCTGCAAGGCAGTGCTGTAAGTAACATCAGAGGGCATTGAAATAACAGAGAGCTGGCTCCATTCCCATGTATGTAATGATGGTTTTCATGGAGGAGAGGCCCTTCATCCAGGTATCTTCTTGTGTGGACCAGTCCCTGAATCATGCCAGGTGGAATATTTCCTTCTCGGAATGGAGCTGTGTGAATGCAAGTTAATTTTAATTCATTTCTGGGTTTTTCACACTGCTGGTTGACATGCTGAGAGGCAGCACGGGGCCTGGGAGGCAACTGCATCCTGACTATACCTTCTGCACACACTAAATTGATGCACATTTCTCACTATATGCCACAGGCTGCAATTCTCACTGCCCACACTTCTGGATACTGAGAAGTGTCTGGAGGAATGCGGGAGCTGAGTCGTGCCAAATTATTCCTGAAAAGTCTGAATGGACTTTGTGGAAAGAGACTCAAAATCTCAAAGGAAGAACCTGAGTTTCTCTTTTTCCTGGGCTCTGTCTCCTTTTCAGGAGATGCAACAGGAGCCAGCACCCTTGGATGGAATGTGCTTTCAAAACTTTGTTTTTTCTTAGCAGTCCTTTACATCTGGAACACACTCGAGGCTACCTTATCCTAGGGGAAATCAGAGAAGAGAAAGGAGAGGAGAAAATGTCTTTGATGTTCCCTGTGAGGCATGCTAGCATGAGTCAGGCAAATGGTCCTGTTTGGACAGATGAGCTCCTTGTCCCACACTGTGCTGTCTACCATACACTGCTTTGTCTAAGTCTGACTTGCTCCTTTTACAGGAGAAGTGGAGGAAAAATAAGATTGAAGCACTTGGGGAAATGCTGAGTCCTCACTGTCACTGAGCAGCAGCAGCTGAGCCCCTGTCAGCAATGGCCACAGACGCCTGTGCACAGACGCAGGAGCAGCTTGCCTTCATCTCCACTGTCTCTGCTCAATAAAATAAAACTCAGCATGACTCCTTGTCTGGATTCCTTTTTCCATAATACCCAGAAAAGTGCTTTGATACAGCCGTGCTAGAGCCTAATGCGTGGCTTCTCTATTACATCACCCTACTCCTGGGAGGCAAGGCGCTCCCAGTGCCGGAGCAGCAATTCCCACGGCTCCCATGGTCTGTGTCCTCCTGTCCCCAGCAGTCATAGCTCTTCTGTCCTGTCCTGCCTGACAAATTGGCACATGCTTTCTGGACAGCCAAGCAGCACAACTGCTTGTGGGCTGCTGCCCAACTCTCCCCATCCCAGGGGGTGGGTGACAGCGGGTGCCTTTATTCTTTACCCAGCCTCCGTAGACATGTTCCTTCCTCTCTTGGAGGTTATTGTGGGAGGGTGACAGGAGAGCTGGTGAACAGCGTGACTGCATATGCCTCATCTCCTTTGGAAACCAGAGACAAACAAGCTGAGGCTAGGGAATATTGCTCCATTTAAGCCTGCAATAAGAAGATGGCAGGTGGAGGCTGGTTTTAGGCAGAAGCTGCAAGGCTCTTCTTTCCAAATTGGTCTCTTTCTTCTTCCTTCTAAGAGAACGCTTTGTCTTGAAAACTGTGAACTCACTAGCATTATTTTCCTGCTGCCAAGTGGCTTCTCATGCTAATAAAATTATATTTAGAAGAGCACCAGATTGTATAAAGTGTCAATAATTAAAAAAATTATTTCCTGGAGGAGAAGAGCTGTGGGCTTCCTCTTCCCACCTATAGGATAAACTCTCCCTGAATCAGAGACCTTGATTTTCTAGGCACAAGTAGTTGTATTTATTTACAATTCTTAAGGCACATAGACTTTATTCTTTATATTTCACGGTGCTCCTGTCTCTCTTCTTGATGTTGGATGGAAAATCCTTCTTTGTGTAAGCATGAGAAAATGAATTCTATAGTCTCTTCCCATTCACTATGCAAAATTCACACAGGAAAATACTTTGTGGCATCCCCTTGTTAAAACATTGGCAGCAGATCAATGGGACATCAGCTTCTTGTTAAACACTTAACTTTCAAAGGGAGCTTTAGATTTTATCATGAGCCTCAGGGGTCAACATATTTTGCAAGCACCTAAAAGATGAGCATCTAAACCTCTGGACCTTGTTTGGACAGAGCTTGAGCGTTTCCCTGTCATGCCACAATCCACTCTTTGAACTCAATTGGGGTGCAATGCCTGCAAAGAGAGGCCTTAGCAATGTATTTAGCAGACTTAATGCTGGCTTCTCTTCTTATAACTCACGTTTGTGATGCGATTCTGGCAAATCCTTTGTCATTTGGTAACTTTACAGGCAGGGTGCAGGCAGCAGACAGCAAGCAGTTGAACTGTGCGGGCAAAATTCTGCATTGGCTGGTTTGGAGCTTCTCTCAGACCAGCTGTCTTTGATCCTGATGTTTTTCCCATCCCAGACTACTGGATGTTGCAAAATCTGCTGCCTCTTCTTGGGAAAAGACTAACCCTCTCTGTGTCCCAGGTTGTACAGCCAGGGGAAGTGCTCTTGCTTGGTTTCAAATTCAAATGTTAAAGTTGGCAAACTCAACAGCAAGACATCTGGAACATGGGCAAGATTGAGGGGACCAAGAAGCACCTCCTGACAAGTGGTCATGAAGGACACATTGGGACTGTGGGACTACCTTCCTCATCAATCTTCCTGCTTGGAACAGATTGACCTCTGCATGTCCTCTCCTGAGTTATCCTGTGATGATCCATGACAAATGTTATGTGGTTTTGTATCGGCACCATATTGAGTGCTGCTGCAAAAAGACTCCATTTTTAACATGGAAAGCCACATTTTGATAAGAAAGGAGGTTATGGGACATCTTTACACCTGAGATCACACAGAATGGTAGGAGTTGGAAGGGACCTCTGGAGATCATCTAGTACAACTCCACTGCTCCATCAGGGTCACCTAGAGCAGGTTGCCCAGAATCATGTCCAGGCAGGTTTTGGATCTCTCCAGAGAAGGAGACCACAGAACCTTTCTGAGTAGCCTATTCCAGGACTCTGTCACTCTCACAGGAAGAATTTTTTTTTTCTTGTTTGGGTGGAAATTCCCGTGTTCTAGTTGTGCCTGTTGCGCCTTGTCCTGTTTTCAGGCACCACTGAAAAGAGTCTGTCCCCATCCTCTTGATACCTGCCTTTTAGATATTTATAAGCACAGATAAGATGGCCCTCAGTGACTCCAAAAATCTCACAGCATGTTCCTATATCTAATCCTTTTTTAGTGTGGATGCTGAGATAACAAGGACAGATCACAAGAGAACAGAAACCATAAGTTCACTATTTGATAACCATTCTGTATTTTGCTCTTTCAGTGCAAATGGCAAACAAAAACAGCTCTGTACCTCTGCAGACCCAACCACCACCTCCTCCACTTGTGCCAGGGAAGTGGAGAATGGGAATCATCTCCTTTGAGGAAATGATTTCCCCCAGTTGAGGAAGTTTCTCAGAACTTCTTCCCCAGAAGAGGCCAAGACAGGCCAGCAAATGGCACATTGCTCTGTTTAACTGTGACAGCAGTGGTGCTTCGTTGGTGCTGGCTCCGTTCACTCATGGTTTCAGAGTGCTGTGCTCACCTTCCCAGCTGGGCTGATGGGTGCCAGGGACAGGGTAGGAGTGCAGCAGTGGCCACAGACAGTCCAGCCTGAACTCCATCTGTGTCTGGCTGCCTTTCCCAGCCACACACTAAACCAGAAACAAAACCTTCAGCCACTAGTTTTACTTTTATTTCCTTCCTCCACCTTTTAAGTCATGTTGGATTTTGTTTGGGTTTTTTATTGACAGCTTTGAAATGTGAGTGAGTCATGATCCATTTGAGATCTCTCTCTTATTAGATAACATGAGCATCTTCACAGCTTTTTCTCTCCCTGGGGAGGAACGGGCAGGGTCTGGGGTGGGATATGCCGTAGCCCCTCAACCTCTGCCAAGACCTTCCCCTTGCAGCAGAATGAGGCCCCTGTGCTCCCTGCATCTTACTCAGTTCCCCTTGGCAGTTAAAATAATGGAAGAATTAAATTTGTGCATGGTTGCTTTTACTGAAAGGAAGCCATTGCTCACAGCTGAGCACCCTCCAGAGCACCGTCCCGTGAACAGCTTATGCACATGGCAGAGGGGAAGGATGTGTCCCCATCTCACAGCTTCACTCTGCTGGTGCTGCAGCTGATACATTACTGTGTCCAGACTCTTGGCCTGTTTAACTTGTGTGCTCCACCACTTCCTCCTCCTCACCCAGTGCAGGTACGTGTCACTGTCACAACTCATTTGAATCCTCTGTCCTACTTTTTTCCCTTGACATTCACAGTGTTTGACAAGGCTTTTCTAGCTTCCATGGGATGATCATAGGGTGGTGGTACTGACTGCAGGCTTCCCACAGCCTGGCTGGTAAGGAAATTTTGGACTTTATTATCATTATGGTTCACCCTCTTTTCCCTAAGAGAAGGCAGGATGGGTCAGGTTGGAAGAGACTTTGATCTAGCCTCCTGTTCGTGGCAGGGTCAGTTCTAAAGTATATCAGGGTGCTCAGGGCTTTTTCTAGACTAGCACTGAAAACTTCCAAGGATAGAGCTTGTACTGTTTCCCTGAGCTACCTGTTTCAGGTTTTAACTATCATCATGGTAAAGAAATTTTTCCTTGTACCCAGTTTCAACCCTTTTGTTTTCAACTGTCTCATCTCCAAAACATACACCACCATGAGAAATCTGGCTTTGTCTGCTTATTAACCTGCTTGCAACCTCAATTGCAGGTTGCTCTTATGACTCCCTAAAGCCACCTTCTCACCAGGCTGAACAAGTCCACCTCTCTCTGCCTCTTATCACAGAGCAAATCATTCATCTGCCTACTCTCTTGGTGGCTCTTCACCAAACTTATTCCAGTTTTTCAATGTCTTTCTTGTACTGTGGTGGATCTCACAACTGAATATGGTAGCTATGGGGACAAGAAAAAGGGTTGTTTGGGCAGTAGGTGGGAGAATTGTAGGGGACTGAGATGTAAATGGGAATGGTTGCAGGGAGCGGCAGGAGGGTGTCCTCATGTATTGGGTCCTTTAAGGGTTAGGGAGCAGCTGAGCCTGCTCTGGGGTGAAATGGGTCCCAGATGGTGAGAATCAGCCAACAGTTTCCCCCATCACAGTTGAAGGACTTAAATAGGAGCCCAGAGGAAATATATTTTTTCTGACTCCAGAAGAAGAAAAAAAGGTGAGGATTTTGCTTTAGGGTGTGAGAGTTTTGGTGGGGGAATTTTTTTTTTTCGGTGGGTTTTGGTTTGTTTAGGTTTTGCTGGTTTGATTTTGCTTTTGTGGGTTAGTTTTGTGATTTTTTTTTTTTTTGGTGTTGTTTTTTTGGTTTTTTTTTGAGGGAGGGCAGGGGGAGAGGGGCTGGGGCTGTGCATGAAGGTTTTCAGTTGGCTTGTTGTTTGTTTGGGGGTTTTCTCTTAAGCAAGAAGTGTAGTTTAGGAGCTTCTCATAGGTGTAGCTGCAGTAATTGTGGCTAGCGTTGGTGTCTCAGAAGGCTGCTCTAAAAATACTGCAGAAGGCTTATAAAATGCATGTGGAAGACAAGGGTTACCCCAATACATAAAATGAGAATGGGGCAGGTGCAAGATCTATTGCTATGGAAAAGTAGGCATCACCAAGAGAGTTGATTGTTTTAAAACTCCAGTGATGAGATGCTTCTTCAAGATGCTTCTTTGACTTTGACACCACGGGGGCAGTGAGGGACAAGAGTTTCATTAAGGTCAGCTTCTTGGGTCCCTGGAAGGAGCAGGGTTTTGGTAGAGCCTCAATCAGGACTTGAAAGATAAGGTTAAAACTGGGCTTCTGTTGGGCCTGGAGGGATTCTCCGACCATCCAGAGGCTAGCCCTAAGCAACAGCTTCAGTGCTTGCAGGAGGATTGGATCTAATAGCCAACCTGTGGTGTAGGGATTTCCCAGTGATGGGGAAAAATGATGGTGCTGTGTGATATGTTGCTTCTCTTTCTGAGCTCAAACAGCTCAACTAGGAGTGAGTAGGAATGTTGGCACTGTGGAAAGGACTGGCTGGGACACTTCTGGCCTTCTTAACAAAGAATGGTGTGCCTTTCTTTGGGAGGGTGACTTTTGTGGAGTCACTTGCGATAAAGTCATCAGCTACCTGAGCCCTGCCCTGTAAACTCACCTTCCTGCCACCCTCTGCTTTAGACGTACCCTTAACCCTTATTCACAGTTACAACAGGCAGGAGGATGCTTAAATTTTGTCTGATGATGGTGACCCATTAAAAAGGAGCCAGGACAGACAGGCTGCAGAAGGTGAGCTGCGCTGTTCCCTGTCCCAGTGCTGTCACGGGCTGCCCGGGGCACCTCACCCGGAGCGGGCCAGGGCGGGAGCCGCTGCGGGGCTGCCGGTTCCCGGGCGTCGGGCTCCCTCTTGTGTCCGCTGGGCACACGGCGGGAGAGGCACCGGCTCCGCGGCTGCCTGGGGGAGCTGCGCCGGCTGAGGGTGATGCTCTGGTCTTGCTGGACAGGCTCATTTTGGAGAGGGGTCCTAACGTCTATTTTGTGTGAATCTTTGGGAGCGAGTCAGCGCTACTAAAGTGAGCAGAACGCCTTCTTGCGGTCCCAATGCTCTGCAGGGTGTGACCTGACTACAGAGTTGATTTTACCTTCCAAAAGCTTGCTTAAAATTAGAGATGTCTACAGCAGAGCTGTGCACAAATGGTGAGGCAGCTGTTCACCCTCACAAACTCAAAAGTTCCTCAGATTGCAGCATGCATTCTCTTTCCAGCCTGGGTGCCTGTATTAGCTGACTTTTTCCTGAGCCTGACAGCTGTTCTTGCAACAAATTACACTAACATAGCTCCATGGCATTGTGAGCTGTCCCAGTAAATAGTTTCTGTTTGTTAATTGTGCCTCGGATCTCCACCCCATCAGCCATTGCCTGCTTCTCCTGAGACTACTGTTGGCCCAGGGTGCTCTGAACTTTTTCACTGTGCTCCTGCACGGCCCATCACCTCTCAATGAATCTAGGTGCACCTTGATATCATAGATGAAAGGTAGCTCCAATCAATTACTTCCTTGGCCTGAGACTACTCAGACTACTGTATTCCCTAGGGTATTGCTCACATCTCCTGTGGGTGCTGGAGGAAGAAGCTTAGGGGCAGAGAAATGCCCCTTTGTGTCTGGGGAGAGCTTCCAATTATACTGTTGCTTGATGTAAATATTGAGATCTAGCATTAGTGGTGGGACTCCAGGTGTGACACACTTGCTCCCCTTTTGCCACTTGAACTCAGCCTCTGTGGAGATCTCCCCATCTGTTCATTCTGTATCAAAGCAGAAAGCCATTGCCTACTCGTGTATCTCAGCAGCTATGACATGACACGGCTGAGGCTGGTGCAAGCTCCCTCTATCAAAAGAGGGTCTTGGAGGACATTCTGCTACTGAGGGTGCTCTGTTGTTTGCTATGGTCTTGGTGGCCTGTCCAGATCCTGCTAATCCTCTGGAATGGTCCAGGCCTTGTCATTGTCTCCAAGGCCTGGCAAGATGATGCTCCTCCTCTTGTGAGCAAATTGCAGAGCGATGGAGTTGGAAAGGGTTGGGGGTGGAGCGTGCAATACCAACGATGGACACTGGATGCTGCCACAGACCGGGTGGTTTTATTAGTGGTACAGTTTATTCAGAGCAGTCCAGCTTTGGGGCTTCTGGCACCGGATTGTGATTCTTGCTATGTTTTGGTTTTGGTTGGTTGGTTTGTTTGTTTTAAAGCCCCAGTTCCTGCAGTGTAGCAATTGGCTGAGAACTAAACTTCTACATTCCTATATATTTATATAGATTAAACCCTTCTAATATGAGGTCAAAATTCAAAGATAAACTTATTTGAAAAACTCAGCAATGATCTATTGCAGGTGACAAACATTTCCAGTGGACTGAATCCCAGGCACTATTTTGTTTACAAGTCTGGTTAGCCCTGGGTCATATCATGCAAACATTTCCCTGGTAGCTCCAGGAGCCTGGCAGATGTCACAGATTTTGAGACAATAACATCACCCTCTTGCCAAGCTCTGATAACAGCACTTATTCATGCCTGTGCAGGGCACTCTTCTCCAGTTGTGCTAGTGATGCAGCCTTCCTGTTGGCATCAGCCCCACCTCAGGAGCCCTCCACCCTGGCAGGGAGCTTAGAAGGTTTTGACATAACAGGTGCTGCATCTTCTCTACAGAGAAGGGTGGGGAGACTGGAGTGATGGCAGAAGAAACCATTCATGTCCCATACACAAACAGACTGCAGTCATGCTTTTTCCAAAGGGGCTTTGGCTGTCGGGGGAGCTCATCCTGGAGCTGTAGGGGAGTCTGTCCTTTCTCGTTGGAAAGCTGACAACAGGCAATACAGTAGCTATCTCAAGAGTCAGTGAGAGAAGATTGTTCCTGTTCCTCCTGTCTGATATGGAACTCTGTCCCTGGGTCTGTGGGGAGGTATCAAATGACTATTAGTTGGAACAGTTGGTACTTTAGCAGTGCTGCGGACCAGGGATCTTTACAGCCCTCGTGGACAGATTGCAAGGGGCACTGGAGTGACCCTACCCTATACCTAGGGCTGTACTTGTCATGGCTGCTGACCCAAGGACTTGGTTTGTAATGCCAGACCTTTACTGTTGATTTCTCTACAGCAATAGCTGTAACTGGTAGGTTTTTTTTGAAACTAGGACTCTGCTGCAGGGCTCCCCTGGTAAACAGCAGCACAGCTATGGCTCCTGGGGAACTGCAGTACTGCTGCTAGCACAGGAAGAATATTTGGGGGGCTTAGGGGGGTGGCAGGGAGCCTCTATGGCAAAGAGAATAATGGTTAATGCACCCAATGTCCTCTTTCTTAATTTGTTTGAGTTTTTTATTTGTGTGGTTTTTTTTTCCTCTGGTGTGTTTTTTTTTTTTTAATAGTGATCTTGGGGTAAAATATATTATGGAGGAAATATTAATGAATTTCCTTTCCCTGTTCTGGAAAATGGAAATCAACACAGGACAGGAATAAAGGAGATTGTAATGAGCAGATGAAGCCCCACATATTGTTGTGGGGAGAGCAATTTATATTGGTGTACAGACAGCCCGTGTTGTGGAAAAGCTGTTTCATCAGCTAAACATGGGAGGGTAAACACTGGCACAGCTGTACACACCTTCATGCTGCAGAAAACATGAAAGCATTTCTATTACTCAAGTAGACTGGAGGAACCTTGATACCTCTTGCATAAAGTTAAACTCAGTAAGCTGAGTCCCTTGTGGGGCACTGAAGGTTTGCTGAGCCAACTTGTGCACAGCTCAAACACTCAGCTTTGACCTGTCGAACCTCACTCCCCTTGAAAGCAGATATATGCTGTTGAGACAGGAGACATGACAAGGTGTAATTAGAGATGAGCCTTAACCCCTGCTCTCAGCAAATGAATAGCTCTTGGTGATAGTACTTTGTTAATGAGAATGAAGCGAAAACCACTTGAGCTTCCCTGCTGTGCCATGGCTCAGTCACCGCCCTGTTGCTGCTGAAGTGATGGAAATAGAAGTAGAGCAGACCATGTGGATTTCCTCTTTAAAAAGAGGGAAGGTAGGTAAAGGTGAGTGGCTGCACCCAGCACTGAGATTGGGGATCAAAATGAGCAAAAGCCTTCCTAAAGATCAGCCCTATAGGGTTTGTGGCTGTGGCCTTTCTCTAGCAATAGGAGGTCTCAGACACTAGATATGGGGTTGAAAGCAGACACGATGGTCATGGGGGGGATGAGTGTCAATGGCACTCAGCTCTAGGATGTGACTGTGGGTATAGACCTTTTTGCCTAGCTACTGCATCCCTTTTAGCATGAGCAGAGGCTGAGGGGAGGCAGGACAGAATGGACCTGCAGATATCCCTCCAGCTTTGCTCTATTACTTTCAGGGCATGATTGTATTGTCTGGAAAGTTCTGTAGCACCCATGTCTCACTGTGACTTGGGAACAGAAGAAACAGCACTGATCTGTGGGACAAGGCATGTGTTGGGCAAATACACTTGTTGCTAGGTCCTTTGCAAGGCTGGAGAGACTGTTTGACGCTTTGGCTGCATGAACACCCTGCCCAGTACTGTCTGCTAGGTAAGATAAGGTCACACTCTATGCTGTCTCCTGCCCCTGTAAAGCTGGTGCAATCCAGACGTTGCATGTTGGCTCTGGTAGGAGTTTAGCTCTGTATATTCTGTCTGGCTTCCTTCGCAGTCTTTAGCACCTTGCTACAGTGCTTGCCCCATGCCTAGCCCAAGGCTCAACCCCCTGGAAAGATAAGGCAGGAGGGCCATGTAAAACTCAGCACATTCATGTGAAGGATTGACCAGTGCTAGAAACTCTCCATTTCCCTGCTTAGTGACTAAATAGTCTGACAACTGAGTGCTGTTGCTAGTTTCTGACTTGGTTCAAATTTATTTGGAGGTAATACTGTGTCATTTCTCCTCTCATAGTTCCTGGAACTGTGCCCTCTATTTGACTGAGTCATGCTCTGTAGATCTGTAATTCTCTATGCTGCCTACATATCCATTAAGGGATTTTATATGTTAATCTCACAAGATCTACCGCTCATTTTGATGTTTTCATCTCCCCGACTGCCTGTAACCTTTGCATGCAGTGTGTTGGGTTCACTGCAGGGCAAGTGAAGATGCATGAAGGCATCTCTCCCTGCCAGTCTCTGCCTAACTCACCCTTATCTCTGACCCCCAGCTGTGCAGTTGGGCTCCAAGCACCCAGCTGAGGCTTCTGAACCAGCACTGAGCTGTGGTCCTCAGTGCACATAATGTGATACCTTTTTCCACGTGTCAGGGTAACAAATGGTTCTGCATCAGTGATGCAAGTTTAACTGCACAACTGTTTTATAGTGTCTCTAAGTTTAAATCCAAAGTGTTGGTCAAGGATTGCTTTAATGAGTGACAAGCCATGAATTCAGTCTTATCACTGACAGCAGTATCATTGCAATGCTCCATCAGTGCAGTTCTGCTCCATAAAACCATGTTACGTGGTTTACTAGCTGCAGAACTAAAGCTACTAACATTTACTTAGATTCCTCTAAAGTAAGTATCTTTTCAAGGGGCTGTTTGATATCTTTTCAGTCAGCCAACTAAACCAATCATACCAGATAAAAGAAAAAAAAAATTAACTTGAGGTCACTTAAATTTTTAAAATTTAGGACTTGCTGAAATTTTAAATGCACATACAAGATGCACTATTTTGATTTTTGTTTAAAGTAGTCAGAAATCTCAGTTATTTACTTGCATTCTTCCAGTCGTGGCTGCTAAGTTAAAAACAAAGTAGTTTAATAGCTTATGAATGTGGTTGTTTCAACTAATATACTACTTGTGGGGTGGGGATATTGCTCAGATGTGATTACATACCCTACTGTATCTGAAGCTCTGAATTTTTCTTTTCAAGTGTTAGACACAAAATACTTAGTTTTTAATTCCTTATCCTTTTCTATAGAAAAAGGTTTTACAATACACCTGTTATGTCCAGTCACATCTGTAAGGGACTAATCAGACTTTAAAAACACATCAATTTATCATTTTCATCTCTGAGGCAGTTTAATACACTTAACTTTTTAAAAAATGTGCCCATTTTGATCCTGAAGGAATATCCATCATTAGGACAGCAGAGGGACCCAAAAGTCACACTGGCATCAGCTGCACTTTAAGCATTTTCTTGACATTCTGCTCATGTTCACCTGCTAAACCAGAGCTTGTACTTTTCACTACTCACAAATATCACATACCCATTTATGTCATAAAATGCAGACTGAATATAGAAAAGGTAAGGAATTGGTAAGCTTTGCAAAATACAATTCCAGAGCCATCTCAGGTTGCCCTAGGAAGCAGGGTATCTATGGTAACTATGTGTAACTATGACTCCTTTGGTGCTCTGGTCCAGAGTTTTTGTCATCCTCTCAAGAGCAGCATAGTGAAGAACAAGGCTCTGACTGTTAAATGCCAAATGCTTTAACATCTCAGGTGAAGATACTTAGTCACTAAAAATCAGATGCAATACCTTAGTGTTTCAGAACACCAAAAGTCAAAATATTCCAGTGTGTAGCAAGGCAAGGAGGGGCTATGACTCTGCAACAGTGACTATGCAGGCTCTGCTCCAGGTCAGCCAGCATCCCTGCATGCAGGAGCTGTGGTCTACCCTGTCTCCTGCCATGGTCAAAATAAGAGCTGCCCTTTTCAGATATATAAACACCATGAAAAGCGGTGTTGTGTGAGCAGAGTTGGTGTGCAATTTCAAATAGTTGAAAGAAAAAAAAAAAGACCAAAACCCAGCTTTCAGTCAAGTGTTAATGATGCACTGTGCTGTGCCCACCACCCCACTTGTAGTGCTAAGAGCATTATGCAATTTGAGAACAAGCTCCCTTTGACTTGCACCCATTATTTCTTAACAGAAAATGAATTGGAGAGAAAACAGTTTGCTAGGAGAGACATAGAAATGAGTGGTGTGGCATTGTGTGTGTCTGTGTGTGCCAAGGAAACACGTCAAGCTCTGCACAGACTCCTGAGAACTAAAGGAGTAGCAAAGTGCTCACAGTATCAAAGCAGCATCAAAGGATTTCCAGAGAGCAAACTTCATAAATAAAGATAAATCATGAAGCTCAGGGACATACAAGAAAGCTCATCAGTATATAAATAGTTCATTTTGAAATCCTGTATTATAAAACACCATCAAGAAGGGGCTGATCTCTGAATGGTGAGGTTGAGGCCTCATGATTATCAGGGATCTAGAAGGTAATAGAGGATAGCAGTGTAGGGGATCTGGAATGGATAATACAGCCAGGCTGGGAAAAAGAGACACTGTGGTCCAGGAAAGTCAAACTTAGCATTGTAAGTGATCAGAGCCATTTTTCACCATTCTCTAGGAAAACCTAACCAAACAGAAATTGTTCATCTCTTCCCATACTGCTGTTCCTCCAGACCTTGAGTCTCTTGAGTTGCTTATACCTAAAATATGTCCTGATTAGAGAGGAGCCCTTTCAAAGCACAGATGTCAGTGCAGGACTCAGGTAACTTATGGCTGTCACAAGATATTGCTAAATATTACTTACACAAGAAAATTATAACACTTGAAAGAGGTACCTTGTCTTCTTCAGGAGAGATCAGGATTATTCTCTTCTAGTCCTGTTATTCACACTCTCAACACTTCTTTTTCACTGAACTTTTTCTCCATCAATCCCCCAGCCAAAGCACTTCATCAGCTACCCCACACTGGGTACAGCAGTTGTCTGTGCTAACACCAGCTAGCAGCCACCACGACTGCTGCAGAGTCAGAGGATTCTGCCTTCTGACGCTTCACCCAGCATTTCTTGTTCTAAACAGCTTTAACAAATCAAGACAACTGTGTTCTTTTCATTACCCTCTGAAATGCAGGGGGTTTTACCTAGGCTTCATCTTATTGGTAGAAAGTATTCAGCACTTCCACATCAGTCTTAAATACATCCTGAACAGACAGAGTGGAAAATTGTCTTAAACCCTTTGGCATCAACTTGCTGTCACTTGAATGTCAAGTCAGGAATAAAAATTGGCAGCTAGCTGTAGATCTCACAGTCATGCAGCAGGATTTGTAGAGCTGAATTTGCAGTTCAGTTCGTGGCTTCAGCTGTCACTCCATGTACCTCCAGTGATGAGCATTCATGCCACAGTGAGGCATCAGAGTTGTCAGATATTCAGAGCTTACAGAAATAACATCATTTTTAAATGGACTGTCTCTTTTGGTATGAATAATCAGACAGAACAACATACAAAATATCTGACATGTACTGGGAGCCTAGGACAGCCTCGGACACATGAAAATATTTGGAATATTTCTGACTCCATTTAATGCTTCTCCAGAGTTTCAGAGAACAGTAAATTATGATCTCTTTAATTAAGTCATGCACTCCCTTGCTTTGATTATGCTTTAATCCTATTTCTTTTAACAGAGATTGTGAAAGCCATTGATCAAACACTCCTCAGGGACTTCAGTATAATCTAACAGGAAAATAAATGCTAACAGGGAACAAGGCTTTAAACTTTGCTCTTGATAGTTATTCCCCAGGCTCAACCATACTTTGGAAATCCAAGTAGGTCAAAACCGCCTTCCCTATCAAAAAGGATAAACAAAGTCAGCAGAATTCTTTTCCTCCAAACTTACAAGCAACAAATACACTACTTTGGGGCTAAAGAGAAAAGTAGCAATTTAATTTTGTATTTATACTAAATTTTGGGTGTTGGGCACAGAAACATACCTCATATATAGCTCAGAAGGGTCATGCAGACAAACGTGAGCTGTGCTGCTTTGGCCCAAGTATCACGCAGCAGTGGTTAAAAGGGAGCACACAGCCCTGGCCACTCTGTGTGACCCACTGTCACCTTCCTGAGCACCTGCAGTCCCTCTATAAGGGATACTGGACCTTCCCAGCCTATTTCCTTTAGCATCTATGGACTTGTTCATGAAGTTGTTTAACTCCTTTCTGAACCTGCTGATGCCACCCAACACGTTTCAGGAGGTTGCTACCTGTTGTTCTTAATTTTAAATCACTCCTAGATGTGTGAGTGACCCCTCTTTCCCATACTGTGGGAATTGGTGAACGACAGTTTTGCACTTGCCTAATCCACAGCTTTATGATTTTATAAATCTCAGTCATGTCTTAGCCAAGTAAATCACTATAGCATTTTTGGAAGATAACCAGCCCAATTCACAGGCTTCTTAAAATTAAATAAATAAAATGGCGAGAGTAGTCTTCAAACATAAAATATAAGTGAAACAACATTAGTTATAAGACCTAATGACTTGTTAGCAACAACTGTTACCATCACACTGAGATCATACTCTCACATATTCCAGTTCAGCTTATAAAATAATTGAAAGGGGAGAGCACGTCTATTTCAGATGAGCAAATACTCTGAAATTCTGGGATGAAACTCCATTGTCACTGAAACAGAAAAATAAATATACAATTTAAGTCTTCCTTGTAGAAAGCAAAGAAAGGATTATCTTAATTCACTATAAAACTTGTGCTTGTATGCTAGTTTTGGGCAAAAAGATAGGCACATGTTCAAATATATACCCTTCGTTCTGTTTTCTCTATCTGGCTATCATAACAAACTCTATAGGTGACTCAGGTGCAATGCCTTGACTTCTTTCAATTGTTCAAACTGAAAGGTATTCTATAGCAGTATTGGAATACTATACAGAATATGGTATTCTATACCACATACCAGTCCTGCATTCCAGCATCTATGCTACTGCAGGCTCTCTTGGTAAAAGATCACTCTTCTAACCTCAGGGACTGTATCTGTGCTGCATGTACATAAGTGAGTCAGCCTTCTAGTTCAGAAATCAACTCTAGGAGACAAAACTTCAGAAATTCACCCTCCATGCTTACCTAAACCAAAGATTTTTATACATCAGGTTTCTGGTTTACCTAGTTTAAAACACAGCTTGGGCTGGCACTAAACCACAACAAGCAGCAGATAAGAAACTGTATTTTCTGACAGGTCATTGAGCCGGAGCCTAACATGCTCATCTTAACAGCTCATTTGTGTCTGCTGTCCTGACGTGCTGACATTTGCTGTCAAGGTTCCTTTCCCAGGCAGTGAGGAGCTTTGCTATTCAACACCACTGCTCTAATCTGCAGTGGCATGTACCAGTCTCTTCATTCCTGATGCAAGACTGGTGTCTCTAGAATTCAAAGACAGACCCCCAAAATCAAGATTATCAATGGCTCCTCTATTATGGAAACGAGACACTGAAGGCAGCACAGGACACAAACTATGAAAAAGGTATTTATTATATACACAACTGCTATAGTTCCTTAAGAACAATATATACCATTTTTATTTGAAAGGGTCAGTCATCTTTCAAATACATGAACTGCATAATGCACAAGTGTTGGTAATGCCAAACAGCAGTCACATCACACTTCTCTAGTGCAGGCATAAGCAGCGCAAGTAAATGATATTTTAAGAACAGTATGGCTGAATATTGTATTTAACACAGTGTTTGCACTTTGACAAGATTTAGCTAGAAGAGAACAAGGGGTTTGTTCATGCTTTGTTAGGAATGTGACTTTCCCATCACATTTATCTAACATGAGAATTTTTCAGGCAGACTGCTTTTTGCTTACCAAGTAAGAGGGGGTTTCTCTCCTTCAAACTTCAATCTTTTCTAGTCCAGCAAACACTGCTTTATAGTACAAGTTCACACGCTGGGGTAAATTGGCCATAGAGGTGGTACTTTCCCATCTTACTGTCTTGCATGGAGAAACACTGACATACTAATACATACCAAACTTAGACAACTTGTAATTTATAGACTTAAATAGTGGAATGGGAGAGGGAGACTGTTTCTAAAGATGGAGGGATTAGAGGGCTTGTACAATTCATACACTGCCAAGTTTGGCTCCTTACTCATCATTTTTTGGTCTGAGTATTTTTTTCTTTCTAGTTTCAGGATGGTTTTAGTCTTTAAAGGTTATGGTTGTACTTCGGCAGCAAAGGAGAGGAAAAAAAATTAGTAGTAACACCAGAATTGAATGCAAGAAAAAAGTAACTGACTTATTTCTCCCCCTTTGAGCTTATTGCTGTGATCTTTATAAAAAAACAAACAAAAAAACAAACAAAAAACCCACAACCAGCCAACTGGAAGACCAAGTATAGCAGTCATTCTGGCATTAGATCCAGTGTCCAGCACTATTATACTCTAGCATAAAAGCAAGGAAAAGTCCAATGATCTTAGTTATGTTCCCTTCAATTCAGTGCCACATAATTTTATTAGCATTATTGTCCTTGCTTCTTAGAAAGATACCTGAAAGAAATAAAAGTACATTTTTTTCACAAAATGAGGCACAAACATGTCTAGTACCTTTTATGAACTCTTAAGTATGAATCTGCTTTCTTTTCTAACTAGCAATCTGCCTGTTGATAACCAAAAATTAGAAATGTGATCAATAGTACTTACATTATTTGATTTGAACATTTTCTTTCAATTCCCTGATAGGTTATCTTACAGTAATTCAAAGTCATGTTTTTAGTTAGACTCTAGTAGGCTTTTTAAACAAGGAGGAAGGAAATGGAAACATGCTTTCTCTTAAGAGATTGAAAATGACATCAGTTGGAAGAGTAGCTATTATACCCTTTAAGATAAAAAGGCCCATTAGATATGACACTCCTTCAAATACATTCAAGACTTTAATGACCAGTCAACCAGCACAACCTGAAAAAAACAGCCTGCTATGCCTTCTTTACAGAATCTGAGTTACTCCAGAATGCTTGGTTTTGGATCTTACAATTCTCTTACCAGTGCAGCTGGAGCAAGCTGGCTATGTGGTGGCACTGAAGTCATTGCAAACACTCTAGAAAAAAATCTAGCCAGTTTAACTGATAATGTGAAACATCCAGTGAATTTCCACTGAATTCATCCAGTGAATTTTTTAAAGCTTAACATTTGACTTTCTGTTCTAATCAGAAACAAGAAAACTGTATTGTTTGCAGGCTGTTTTTTTAAGCACTGAATGTTTTTTGAATAGCATATTACACATATTTTCTTCACATGTACTGAAACTTCATGCTGTTGCATAAAAATATTAAGAATAATTTTGTTCACAGCAAGAATTAGGATGCTAACTGGTGTCATAAGCATTTGGAAAGCTCTCATTTATAATACAGCCATTTACATTCCAGAGCCACTTAATACTGTAATACCACACAACCTGGATAGCACCTGAGAATTGCACCATAATGCCCCAGACCTCTGAAGTAACCACTATAAAAGCTGTCTTGTAACAAAGAACCTAACATCTGAACTGACAGCCTAATTTTATAAGGGTGGAAAGAGAGATTTCCTGGGACTAAGTTCCTTCAAAAATTCTTTTCCCTTTAGAAAGTACGATTGTTTCATTGAACACTAATGGTGATCTTGAATACTGGAGCTTCATAACTCTAAGTGATGTAAAAGTTCAGCAGCTCAGTTGTTTCTGGTCTTTGTACAGACAGCCTTAAGCAAAACATGGTGGGGTCAGGGACAGAAGGAAGACAGAATCTGGAGTTTGTTCTTACCTTTCCCAATGTTTGTGATTCAGCTCCAAAAAGTCATCTAATTTTGCTATTTCTTTGAGGTACTGAGTGAGCTTTAGAAGCTCCTTGTCTTTATCCCGATTTAAATGTGCTTTCATAAAAGGCCTTATCTATACAAAATAAACAAACTGGTTATAACCATTTGCTCTAAGCAAGAAAAATGCTTCTAACTCTTTATCATGTACCACCTAATTAGAATATTAGAATATATTTTCAGTACTATGCTAAGTTATAACTCCTCTTAGTCAAGACAAAGGAAAATGTTTTGCATCAAGGGCCACATCCAGTTTGTTTTGTTACTCTTGCCAGGTGGACTGTAGAGTTTTTGCTGTGCATGCCCACCAGGAAGAAATTTGTTTTGTCTTGTTCCTCTTCAAGCCTTCCCCTCTCAGTCAGACAGAATGATAAAATAATCTTCAATGGACTGCCACATTTACTCATATTTTGTAGGTATTTTTGTAGGACACATGAGGGGTTTTCAGCTTTGGCTTGACTTGTGCAGCACTACTGCAGCCAGATGGTTTTTTTTCAACAACAAGCTTTTGACTACAATCATAGCTTCCATGAAGAGCTGTCAGACAGAAAGCTTATCTGAAAACTGCTTTAAGCTTGGAATACATTATACCTGTCCCTTGTTGTAGTGATTCAAAGTTTCAGTCTGCAGTGCTGTTAACAACATGTAGACATGTATCTTTCAAATCTCAGCTAGAGGGAGCTCTCTGGATAATCCTCTCCCAGCAAGATCTTTGCTGTTCCTGATTGCCTCCTAACTCTGTACAGTTCCAATTAATGTCATCTTTCTAGGTCTCATCAATTGCTATCCCCTTCACACTATAGATGCTTTCAAAGAAATACCATCTTGGATTTCTGTGTTTGAAAATATCTTTTTTTTTTAAAAAAAGAAATTTATGATGGCTCTTTTAGTATTATGTTCCTGTACCATCATCTGTAGGTGGAAAATTAATTGCATGCTTTCTATTCAAAACTAGCACTGATAATGGAGCACGAACTGGTTGACAATTTTATAAAATGAAATATTTGCTGTTCTGCAGTCAAAATGGCTTGAGGTAGTAATTATTTCTCAGAACAGAATGCTTGCTATTACATTGGCATACTACCATGAAGTACCACTGTTCGATATTTGATTATTTTCTGAATATAATCACTCTTGAGATTGAACATCACATATTTCAATGTGCCTTTCAGCAGTGCCCAGCTTAATTAGAGCTCACAGGTACAATTTAAGCAGAAATCACAGTTTCATTGATTTTTGATACTCTTAAAAGCTCACTTAACAGTGAAACAAAGTTTACTGAATACAACTATTAGGGAAATATTAGTCCAGACAAATGGCAATCTAAATGAGAAAATAAAATATGCACCTTTGCTATGTTAGCCATAGCAACCATAGATGTTATGCAAACATAACACACATGTTATGTTAAGAATAGCCTTTTTTTACAATACAGCAAAGCCATGAAGTACTACTTAAAGTATAAGAAAAAGTAATAATAGATGAAAATCCCAGTTAAAATTACCTTGAGACCATTCTGTGGATTCATTAGGAAGTTTCGGCCAATATCATCGAACATAATAGTATTTTTTTTGCTGTAATATTCTGAAAATTTTCCCCAGATAACACCAAGAGGCTTCACCTGCAAAATTAACATATACAGGGTACCTGAGGTAAATCAGATCATATGCAAGAGATTAAAATACCAGTTTATAAGAACTTGAGTCTAAACTCAAATGGACACTTGCATCATTCTTTTGCTGAAAAATTAGCAGGTAGTTGGGCTTTAATAAGGGAAAAGATGTGAAATAGTATAACATATTAAATCCCTCCTACATTAAAGGAAACCTTCCTGCTGGTACTAAATTTTCTTGCAAAAGTTATTTATTAGATTTGAAAGTAGTATCATCTAAATGTACTACTCAAAATAAAACATTAATAAAGAATTTCAGTAGCAGAAAAAACCAACCACCTATGCTTCCAAGATTCATACAGTTTTCTGGCATGAAAACTCCAGCACAACTTTATTGTTGAACATTTCAAAGGGATATGATGTCAGTTGAATGGAGAAAAAGATTGGGGAAAAAAACAGGTACTTACATCTATCAATCCCCTTCTAGGAGTGTGCACTGTTATCATGGCAGCGCTGTCCAACATGAAAGTTATCTTGTAGTTTGCATTGGTACTCACTCCAAGCTCCTGCATCAAAAGGATTTATTTTTATAGTTTCTAATCCTGACAGCTTACTGTACAACTGGAAGCACAATTAAAATACATTGTTTGTTAAAGGGTGAGCTGCTGAGGATTACCAGACACACACCAAAAATAGGCACCTGGGGGGGTTAAATGTTATTTATTTATCCAATGAGAACCATAAAAGTACATCATTCTACCAAAAAAAAAAAATCCACAAAAAAACCCCAA